>JAJHZJ010000460.1:542500-1069062 GCA_023548195.1 Bettongia penicillata ogilbyi | reverse complement strand
TTGGTTCTGAGGCAAGAATTTGGTAGAATGTCCTATGGGATAGCAGGATGATTTTTCATAGAAACAACATCCATTACCTCTACACGCACAAACTTCTGTTCATTTACTGTTCCCTGGATTTTTAGAATCATGGAAATCTATGTTCCTTACTCAAGTTATGAATACTTAGCATTATCCTTGATGTGTGTATATGTGCACCTGCTTGTGTAGGTTACCCTTAGATGCCTCCAATGAGGAGAAACTGCTACATCCTTCCAAAGGTGCTTGGTTCAGTCAGCTTTATTTTGATGAATGAGGGACTGTAGGACTCTAGAAGGATAAGGCAAGAACCAGGAGGTGGGAAAGTTTTGAGGAATTCTGAGGAGGGGGAAAAGCTGAGGTTTGGGCTAGACACTGGTGGATACTGTCCCTAGAAAAAAATCTTTGAACAAGAAAATCAGGAATCAAAAAAGTAGCTACCATTGTGATTTCCTGTGAAAAAAACATTGGATGGGGCAACTAGGTGAAGTAGTAGATAGAGCATCTGGCCCTGAAGTTAGGAGAACCTGTAGAATCTGGACTCAGGCACTTACTAACTCTGTGACTTTGGGCAAGTCACTTAATCCCGTTGCCTCCAAAAGGAAAGAAAAAAAGAGAAAAGAACATGGCACCAGGAGGGAGAAGACCTTCCTCTAACACTTTTCTATCTGTGGAACCATGGCCAAATCCCTTAACCACTCAGCCATGATTTGCTCATCTGTAAAGTGGGGGTAAGAATAATTGCCTACCTTATCTCACAGGGCTCTTCTGAAAATTTGAGATCATAGATGTAAAAATTTCTTAAGCATGTTATGTAAGGTATTTTAAATTCAATTTAATTTGTTTCAGCATAGATTAATCAACTCTCATGGCTTACTTGCTTCTGTTCCTCAAGTATCATGCTCCCTCTCGCATTTCTGTACCTTTTCACTACTTGTCTCCCATGCCCAGAATGCTCTGTCCTCTCTTCTCTTCTTTGTTATCCTGATTACCTTGAAGATTAGCTCAAACTCCACCTTCCATGGAAGGTCTTCCTGGAGCCCAAGGCTAGCATCATCCTCCCTCAGGTCTCTCTCCTTCTATATATCTTCTATGCACCTCAGTCAGCCAACTAGAATTTATTAAATTCTGGTTGTGTTCCAGGCACAGTGCTAAGCTCTGGGGAGACAAAGGAAGGCAAAACAAAAAAATCCAGCCAAACAACAAAACTTCCGAAAGTCCCTGCTCACAGCCTAAAGGGGAAGAAGACAGGTAAAGAACTATGTACAATAAGGAGAGCTAGGGGGCATTAGGGAGTGTCAGTCCTGGAGTAAGAAGGACCTGAATTCAAATGTGACCTTGAACACTTACTAACTGTGTGACCCTGGGCAAGTCACTTAACTCTGTTTGCCTCACATTCCTCATCTGTCAAATGAACTGGAGAAGGAAATGGCAAAACTCCAGTATCTGCCAGGAAAACCCTAAAGAGGGTCTAGAAGAGTTGAACACAACTGAAAACAACACAACAGCAAAATTATATACAAGATAAATTAGAGATCATCTCAGAGGGAAGACATGGAAATTAAGGAGGACTGGGAAAGTAGAAGTGAGGTTTGAAGAAAGCCAGGAGGTAGAGATGAGAAGGGACAGTTTCAGGTACAGAAACTAATTATTTGCAGGGTCTTTCTTGTTAAGCTGTGAGATCCTTGATGTTAGGGATTATTTTGCCTTTCTTGAGTCCCCAGTTCTTAGTACAGTGCTTGGCACCTAGTAAGTGCTTTATAACTTAATACAAAGATAAATTGGACATAATTCTGAACCTCAGAGAATTTACAACCTAGCAGGGGATTCCTAAATAATACATTCTAGTAACAATTATAATAATATAATAAATTATATATAAATAATATAATAAAATAATAATAAAAATAATACATTCTAAGCATCCTAATAATACATTCCTAAATAATTAATTCAAAGTAGAGTGTGAGAAATGCTTAGGAGAAGTTCAATCTATGAGACATCTAAAGAGTGAGAGATCACTCATCCTATCAGAGAGAGGCTCACGGAGGAGGGGACGTTGAATCTTGGAGAATGAGTAGAACTTCAGAGGGCAGAGATATGAGAGAAGAGGGGGAGGATGCACTGGAGATAGCCTGAGCAAAACGTTGCTGAGTCTTTTCAGGTGTGTCTGACTCTTTGTGGATGCCATTTGGGGTTTTTGTCATAGAGATGCTAGAGTGGTGGCTCTAGCTCATTTTATAAATGAGGAAACTGAGGCAAACAGGATTAAGTGACTTGTCCAGGGTCATACAGTAGTAAGTGTCTGAGAGCAGATTTGAACTCCAGGCCCAGTGTTCTATTCACTGTACCACCTAGCTGCCCTCTCTGAGAGAATGTACAAAGATGGAAAAGGGTGGCTAGAACAGGGTTGTTTTGTGCTTGTTTTGCGTAGTGCAGCATGTTAAGGGAAGCATATACAAAACTACAACTGGCAGAATTTTGGGAATAACTGAATATTGGATTGAGAGAGTAGTCAAAGTTGATTCTAAGTCTAAGTGACTGGGATTTATATACACATACACATGCATATATATATGGGAAGAGAGAGAGAGAGGGAGAGAGAGAGAGAAAGAGAGAGAATCTATTAAGTGCTTACTATATGCCAAGCACTGTGCTAAATTCTAGAGATACAAATAAAAGAAAAGAGAACTGTCCCTAATTTAAAAAACTTGACATTCTTTTTTTCAAAATTTTTATCAATGATTATTTATTGTCTTTTTTTTTACATCATATTATTACTTTCCCTCAATATCCCTTCTTTTCCTCTTCCCAGAGATCTGTTCTATATAATAAATATTTTTTTAAAGACAAAAAAGAAAGGGGAGAAAAGGTCAGCAGAACTGATTAATATATAGAAAAAGCCTGAAAATATGTGGACTGTACAACACTTGTGGACCCAGAAGTGCCTTTTCATATCTCTTTTTCCAAGTCATATTAAAAAAAATTTTGTAATATTCACTTTTGATTTTTTGGTGGCTCTTCTTTCCATTTCCATTGCTGTAGTCATTGTGTATGTTTTTCTTGGTTCTGCTTAATTTACTCTGCATCAGTTCATGCAGATCTTCCCATGCTTCTCTTCATGCCGTATTCTTTACAGTACAGCAATAGTCTATTACATTCACATATCATATTTTGGTTCATCATTCCTCAGTCTATGGGTATCTGCTTCCAATTCTTTGGTGTCACAAGAAGTGCTGTTTTAAATATTTTTGTGTGTTTGGGCACTTTCTCCTTATCAATAACTTCTAAAGGACCTTTCATTCTGATAAAACATAAACGTGAACAAGGCAGGGGTAGGATATCTGTGCTGGGTGACATTGCTCAGGAGATGGAGCATGTGAGTGGAGCTTGGGATGCAGTGAAGATGACTGAGGGTCCACAAGAAATGGTGGTCTCAGTCAGAGATACAACAGTCAGGAGACCCGGTCCCAGGGTAGAGTCATCCCAAGGTGGGTAAGGCTGCTGAGGAGGTGGTACAGTCTGGAGAGTGAGTCCACTGGGAAGATGATGATGCCGTTAATAGAAATAGGGGATATGGGATGAAGTGCAGATTTGGGGAGGAACAATAAAGATGATAAGCTCAGTGTTGGGGCATCTTGATCCTGAGAAGTTTCAGGACCTCTGGGTGCAGACTGGAATTCAGGAGATCAGGAGAGCTAGATTCGGGGGTCATTTGCATAAAGGTGTAACTACAGTCATGGCAAAGATAACATCACTGATGGAAAACATGCAGATAGAAAAAGAGGAGGATCAAGGTCAGAGCCTTGGGGGACTCTTACATTTAGGAAGCAGGAGGAGGAAGATGTTTCAGTGATGGAGATAAACTAGTTAAGGAGATTGGAAGGGAAATGTGACAGCTCAAGTATCACAGAAGCCATGGGAGGACAGAAAGTATGAAGAAGGAGTGGAGGGTCATTGGTGTCAAACGCTGCGGGAGGACTACGGCTGAGAAAGGGGCAAGTATATCTGGCAATTAGGAGGCCGTTGGAGGCCTTTAATAGAGTAGTTTTTGTCAAGTGGTTTTATAGTGGAAGCCAGAGCAACAGAGCTCGAAGAGATCGTGGGAGGTGAGGAAGCAGAGGCAATGGGCTGTTTTTTCTAGAGGTTTGGCAGTAAAGGGGAGAAGGGAGACAGGGTAACAGACCTGAGAAAAGGGTCTCCATTTCTTCCTCCCTCTCTTCTTTCTTCTTTCCTTCCTTCCTTCCTTCCTTCCTTCCTTCCTTCCTTCCTTCCTTCCTTCCTTCCTTCCTTCCTTCCTTCCTTCCTTCCTTCCTCTCTCCTCTCTTCTTTCTTCTTCTTTCTCTTCTTTCTTCTTTCTTTCTTCTTTCTTTCTTTCTTTCTTTCTTTCTTTCTTTCTCTTTCTTTCTTTCTTTCTTTCTTTCTTTCTTTCTTTCTTTCTTTCTTCTCTTTCTTTCTTCTTTTCTTTTCTTCTTCTCTTTCTTTTCTTCCTTCCTTTCTCCTTCCTTCCTTCCTCCTCCTCCTCCTCCTCCTCCTCCTCCTCCTTCTTCTTCTTCTTCTTCATCTTCTTCTTCTTCTTCTTCTTCTTCTTCTTCTTCTTCTTCTTCTTCTCTCTCTTTTTCCCATGTGGAAGAAGAATTTGACTTATTCTTTTTGGCTCTAGAGTACAGAGCTAGGAGCACTGTGTAGAAGTTGCAAAGGGGTAAATGTAGGCTTGATGTGAGGAAAAGCTTTCCAATAATTAGAGTTGTTCAAGAAAGAAATAGGCTGACTTTGGAGGTTGTGAGTTACATCTCAGAGGAGGAATTCCAGCAAAGGCTGGACGACAACGTGTTGGATATGCTGGGGTGGGGATTCTTTTTCTGACATGGTTTGCTCTAAATGGCCTTCTCTCTCTTAAAATTTGATTAAAAATCAAATGGCTTTCATCTCAGTAATATAGAAGACAAAGTTACCAGCTTAGACTATAGGATTAAGGGATTAACCCAAGTAGTAGAGATAGGCACTTGAATAAAAGAGAGCAGATTTGGTATAGCCAGTTTTAGGAGAGTATTACGTGCATTGAAGTGTGTTGGAAAGGATGCTGAGTTGGTGGTCAGAGGTAGTGCAGTGGTTAGAGCACTTGGCTTGGAGTGAGGAAGATGAGTTTAAATCCTCCCTCTCACACTTATTGGATATATGCCAATCACTTCACCTCTAGTGTTCTAAGACCTGTAAGGCTCTAACACTCTAAGCAGAAGAGACAGTGCTGGCCTGCATTGGTAGATGGAATATCTTTACCTGGGAGTTGCCTATAAAATAAAAATTAGATCTAGTCCCTAACCTTCTCTCCAGGGTCCAGGACTGTGCCTTGTGCAAAGAAGACTAAAAAAAAATATTCACAGGATCATGTGAACTGGAACAGACCTCAAAGATCATGCAGGGAATTTATTAAGTACCTGTGGGGCAGAGGATTGTGAGATGGGGCTGTAGTCAGAAAGATTCCTCTTTGTGAGTTCAAATCTTGCCTCAGGCACTTACTAGTTGTGTGACCCTGGGCAAGTCACTTCACCTTGCTTGCTTCAGTTTCCTCATCTGTAAAATGAGAAGAAAATGGCAAAGTACTCCAGTATCTTTGCCAAGAAAATCCCACAAAAAGTTACATGTGACCGAACAATAATGAAATATGCCAGATACTGTGCTAAGACATTTGAAGATATTTCATCTGGTCCTCACAATAGCCTTGGAAAGTAGGTGCTGTTATTATCCTCATTTTACAGTTGAGGAAAGAGAGGCAAACAGGGTTAAGTGACTTGTCTGGAAGTTGGTGCAGCTAGTAAAGTGTCTGAGGAGAGATTTGAACTCAGACCTTTTTGACTCTAGGCCCAGCAGTGCTCTAGACTCTGAGCCACCTAGTTGCCTCTTTGGCTGAGGAACAATGTCTCAAGGTAACACAGTGAGTGCTTGACAGAGACAAGATTTGAATCCAGTTTTTTTCTGACACCAAACAGTCCTCTTTTCACTATTCTTTGTTGCTTCCCATTTGATTCAAATGAATTCAGTTCACTTTGGTTCAATTACACACTTATTAAGTGCCTATGGTTTGCAAAGCACTGAACTAGGTACCAGAGATAAATAATTCCTTTTCTCAGATAGCTTATAATCTAATAGAAGGATAAGGAATGTAAACAAACAAACAAAAAAAAAATAGACTAAAAGAGAGTATATTAGAGATCCCCAAAAAAGCATGCTAAGAAATATGAGGGTCCTAGGATCCTAGACGGGAGAGATCACAGTTTAACCTTCTCTGGGCCTCAGGACCTGGAGTTGGAACCAGTGATCTCTACCGTTGCTTCTGGGCCTAAATCTATAACCTGATGATCTGAGGAGATCTAAACAGGCCCATTAAGGGCCAGGGCACCTGTGTTTGGCCCTGCAAAAAGAGAAGGATTTCCATCGATTGAACTGTGGATGAGTGCATCCCAAGTCTGGAGGATGGTCTTCACAAATGCATGGAGGTGGGAGAGTGCAGGGTGAGATTAGAGATAGCTGGCATGACTCTAGCTGGCCTGGAATGTAGAGTTTGTGGAAGGAGATAGTGGGAAATAAGGCATCAAGCATAGGAGTTTGGGAGCGATGCAACAGCAAGAACCCACCGGGATCTTGTGTAACTCCTTCATTTTACAGATCAGGAAACTGAGCCTAGTTTAGATTTGAGTTGGTGACTGGCCTGAGGCCACATAGTTTTGAATAAGCCTCAGGTCCAGTCTAATGCTACATAGTGGATCATGTGCTCTTCCATCAGGGGCTGGTTCTGCAACAGAGAAATAAATGTCCTTGTCTCAGAGGGGAGGCAGTGGATCGTTCAGGCTGTGGCTTGCCCTCCTCTGAAGGAGAACTCAGGAAAGGTTCAACTCCCATCAGGAGTATCCTATAGTACTTTTGAAATGTCTCCAGAGGTATGGAACAGGAGCAACTCTATCCAGCAGTCTTGGCAGCGAGGAGGTTTGCTGTGTTTTGTCTGGAACTCTTTGGCTCAATAACTTAGAACATGGTGCTTCTACACCCAAGATTATGGGTTTGGTTCACAAGTGGGAGAGCTAGCTTGACTTTGACCCACTGACTCCTTTGACTCAGCTGGCTATGTTGAACCTTGTGATCCCAAGTGGAACCAACCAGATCAGAAGATGGATGACTCAGTGGAAACCAGGAAAAAGAAAAAAAAAAACTCCAAAGAGCCTTGCTTATTGGGAGGAGAGTCAGGTAGGACAGCATATATTCTTTCAGATACGCTTGGTATAGAACAGGGATGCCATGAGTCTCTTCTCTTTTTAGAGAAGGGAAACTAGGAATGGGACATAGAATTGGAAACTTTCAAGTAAAGAGATGTAGGAAGGAACGGAGTTCAAGGGTAGCACAGGACCAGCTCATAGATGTGCTCTGGGGAGCAAGAATTTGCTGCTGCTGCTGCTGCCGGTAACTGCAAAAGAAGGGGGAGTCACAAAATAAATCTGTACTTATTGGGACATCCACAGCTACAACATACTTTTCCAGACTTGTTTCAAATTTTTTCTGTGTTATGCAATCTAAACTCCAGATTAACTGGGCTATTTGTTATTCCCTGAATTTAATTTCATTTTCCATCTTGATGAGTCTGAACAAGCTCTTTCATATTTGGAATTCCCTTTTTGCTCATCTCTATATTTCAGAATCCTAGTGTTTCTGGTGCTCTCAGCTCAAATAAAGGAAGCCTTCCTCTTCCCCATGACATCTCTGATCTCCTGAGATGAAAGTGTTCTTTCATTCTTTGAATTTTCCTAGATCTCTTTGCTGGATCTCTCCTTTCTCCTATTACGACCCACCTAGTGGTAAGAAAAAAGTGATTTAGGTTTCTGGGGAGAAACAGGGCAAAGGTCACCAACTCCATGCAATTGTCTTTCTAATCTTACTCTCAAAACTAAACCAGGAACATTATAAGAATTGAAAGGAATCTCCTCACACAAGTACCACCCAGTTCCTTTGCAGTTTTGCAGAGCTCAGTATCTGGGATCATTTAAAGGGGAAACAGGTTAATTGAAATTCGAAAGGATATTGGATCATATGAGTTTAGATCAAGGGCACACAGATGGCAGTAGAGAGACCAGGCTCAAAAAAATCAAATTACTTTTTTCATTAGGTGTCTAGGTGTACCTGGTTGAGGTCTGCATCACAAAAGAGATATCTATTGCCCCTAGGGCTATAAACTAAAGAGCTGCCACACCCTTTCACTTATGCTGAAGAGATTGAGAAGCCTATGAAGATACTAAACAGGAACAGATTAATAGAGATTCTCCCGCAGAGACTTAGCAGAGAACAGCTCTACAGTGAGGGAGATAAGTTGTCCTGACTAGATGTGTTCCCTGGCCATATGTTTTTCCTATGAGTGCGATCAGTAACATATGCTCCCTGATCTGTCCTGGCGTTCTATCCATGGTACTGCACCACACCCATGGGCAGCAGGCCCAGCGGAGAGCAGCACCAGCAGAGAAGGGCCCACAAATAAGCAGAGCCATTGGTCACATTGGTAGAAAATACTGGCATGCACGCATGCACACATACACACACACACACACAACACACTCACACAGGTAACACATGTTAAGGCAGCTAGGATACATGGTGAGTGGAGTGCTGGGCCTGGAATCAGGCGGATCTGAATTAAAATCCAGCTTCAGATACTTATTACCTGGACAAGTCACATAATCTTTGCTTCCATTTCCTTAATTATAAGGTTTATGATCCTTACAATTATATAAATGGATGTGTATTTAATTGTTACATAAAATTATTTTATAATAATTTATAATAAATATATTTAAATTGTATAATTATAAAATAAAATATAAATTATAAAATAAAAGCACCTACTTTATGTGGTTGTTGTGAAGATCCAATGAGATATTATCTATAAAAAGCCCTTAGCATAGTGCCTGGAAGTACTAGGCTCTTATAAAGCCTTGTTCCCTTCCTTCTCTTGTATGTCAATTCATTTATTCTTCTCACTGATGGTATGTGTATTTGTCAAAGAGAAGGCTCCAAGTTTAAGGGGGAAAATTTCTATTGCTATCTTTATTTCTGTGCCATGTTATCAAAAGCTTAACTAACTAAGCCATCTTTCAGATTGACTAGTAAAAGTAAATACATTAGTGGAAGCTTGAGAACTGTTTTCCAGTGGGTGAGAAACTTTGAATTTAAGGTAGCTTGTCTGAAATGGCCATGTAGGAAAGGGAGGTACCCCTCCCCTAATAATGGAGGTACCCCTAATAATCATAACTAATATTTATATAGTACTTTCCTTTGCAAGGGATTTTCTTTCTCTTTTTTTTCCCCTTCTATTTTTCTGTGGAAACAATGGGGTTAAGTGACTTGCCCAGGGTCACACAGCTAGTAAGTGACTTAAGTCACATTTGAATTCAGATCCTCCTGACTCCAGGCCTGGTGTCCCATCCACTGCAACACCTAGCTGCTCCTGCAAAGCATTTTCTGTACATTTTTCCTCTGAGTTTCATGCCATTGAGATAGCTACTATAGAGATTACTTATACTCATTTTTAGATGAAGAAACTGGGGCTGAGAGAAATTAAGTGACTTGCCGAGGTCACATAGCTAGCAGGAGTTAACCTGGGTCTTTCTGACTCAAATTCTAGAACTTCATTTTCTGCTCCGTATGATAGCTCTGTGTCCCTAGGACCTCACATGCTCCCCTCCCTACTTAATAAATGGGGCAGTTGGATGGATGGGCTGCTAGGGGATGTGATTCCCTCTACCCTTCACTCCTCTCCCGAGTTCTATAAAATATTCCTCCGCACTTCTTAAACTCAGCCCTATAATTAACCAGGTCAACTCTACCCTCTCCTCTGCTTTTGAATCCTTTGCTCCTTTGTCCCAAGATTTCTCCTTCTTGGCCAAACCGCAAGCCTGGATGACTCCTACCATCCCCCTCTCCTCTATTCACAGGCTGCCTAATGGAAATAGAGGAAACCAGGCAGCCAAACAGACTGGGTTTACTACAAAAATCTCACCACAGCACCATAATCCTACTCCTCCCTAACTGATTCTCTATCCCATTCCCACAGAGGCTATTCAAGACCTTCCCCCTTCCAGCTTCCCACACTTCCTCCTCCCCTCATCTCAGGTGACAATACTCCTGTGTTCACACTCCTGTAAGGGAGGGTGGGTGGTGGGTGGGAAGGACTGGCCAGTCAGAGCCCAGGAGTCGCCCATTAACACTCTGCCCGGTATGGACATTAGTTAAGCCTGCATCCGGGGTGCATCATGGAGGGTCCTGCCTTCTACTTCAGGGCGTGCTCTAATGGGTTTCTGTTTACCTACTGTGTGCTGGAGAAGGGCTTTTTGACTAGCTACTCAGCTAGTATTGGGTATGCAGACCACCAACCCAGACTCTGACTCTTGCCTCCTTCCTCCCCGCCTGTATTGGACTAAGGAATGGGAATTACTGTGAGGGTGAAAAAGGAAAAGAAAGCTACAGTGGACAGAGCACTGGACTCATAGGCGGGAAGACAGACCTGAGTTCAAATCTGTTCTCAGATACTAGCTATGTTCCCCTCCCCATCATTTATTCTCTGCCTCACTTTCCTCAGTTATAAAATGGGAACAATAGTACCTACCTTCTAGGGTTGTTGTGAGGAATAAGTAACATATATTTATAAAATTCTTTGCAAACCTTAAAGCACTATATGTGTTTTTATCATTAATTATTATTTCACAGAAGACAAAGCAATAGGCCTCGAATCAGGAAGACCTGAATTCAAATGTGACCTCAGACACTTATTAGTTGTGCAACCCTGGGCAGGTCACTTAACCTCTGTTTGCCTCTGTTTCCTCAACTGTAAAATAATAACAAAAACTATCTCCTAAGGGTATTGTAAGGATCAGATGAGATAATATCTATAAAATTTACTTAACAGAGTGCCAGGCACAGAGTAGGTGTTACACTTATTCTCCCCTCCCAACCCCTCATTAAAAAAATTGAAGCAATTGGCTTAGATGTCCCCCTGCGCCCCGCTCACATGGGGATCACCTTAGTTCAGGCCCTGGGATTTTCAACAGCACTATTGCAGTTGCCAACTAATCGGTTTTCCTGCCTCAAGTCTTTCCCTTCTAAGATCTGTCCTTTACGCAGCTGCCAGGGATTTTCCCAAGCTGCATATCTGACCCTATCCCTGCCCTATTCAGCAAAATCCAATGACTCTCCATTGCCTCGAGGATCAACTATGATCTCCTCAGTTTTAGCTTTTAAAGCCCTTTTGCAATCTCCTCCCAATACCCCTTTTTAAAAAGCCTTCTTACAGAATGACTCCACTTCCCATACTTTCCTTAGAGTCCCGCCAAACTGACTTTTGGGTGTTTCTCAAATATGCTGTCCATCTCTCAGTCCTGGTGCATTACCCTTGGCTATCCTGCCATGTCTGAAATCGTTCGTAGTCTACATCTAAGAACCCCAAATTTCCATCAAAACTTTCAGTGCCACCTTTGAGATGAAACCTTTCCTGATTTTCCCCTCAACTGCTACAGTTCCTCTTCTTAAAAAAGAATGCTATCTTGTATTTATTTTGTATAGATGTGTGGTCCCAAAAGTCACAGTGTGGTTTAAAGCTAAATGGCACCAAGACCTTTGGGACACCCTACATTTTTCCTCTATAATTATTAATGTACATGTTGCCTCCTCCCAATAGAATACAAACTCCTTGAAGGCAGGGACTCTGTGGTTTAGTCTTTGTATCTTTAACCCCTAAGCTCAGTTCCTGGCATATGGTAAGCCCTTCCCTTAATAGATGCTTACTGATTGATTATTGAAAGAGGTGGTACTGGATTTGAACCCTTTTTGAAATCAGATTAGGTTTTAGCTACCAGGGAGTGATAGAAAAAGCACAGATTTGGAGTCAGAGGTATCTGGGTCTGACTTCTTCCTCTGCCACTAACTCCCTACTAGGGACTCTGTTTCCGCATCTATAAAATGGGTATAAAAATGTTTTTACCATCTGTCTCACAGTACGAGATATATGGTATATATATGAGTGTAAATATATATACATATATATGTGAATATAAATATACTCACAATATATGAATATAAAACCAAGTGAGATTATGGAAGTAAAAGTTCTCACAAAGTCCAAGTCCCTTTGAAATGCCAACATTCATCATAGCTTCTAGCTACACACTCTCATCTCCTCTATTCACCTCCCCCTGTCTCCACGATTCACCTATCCAAGTCCTGTCTTTCTCTGACCCTTGCCTCTGTTGTCTGTTCCAGGTTAATGCCTGGTCCCTCCGTCAGGGATGGAGGGGCGATTAAGGTCCTTGGACATGGGGGAAGGTCTGCCTTCTCAGTAGCTTCTCCCCCTCCTGACCCCCAGGGGGAAGTTGATTGAAAGCAGATGTCACTACAATCCAGACTTTGGTAGGGAAGGACTGAAGCAGCTCCCACCAGCACTAACCAGCTCCCCTCACCACCGGTATGTCTTGGGGGCCGCAGACTCTCTGTCAGCAAAGCCGCATCCGTCCTGCAGTGGAGGGAGGTCAGCGTGGCTACCCTCACCTCCAACCCAGCAATTTAACCACCCCGGTGAGAAACCTCCAGCAAACCCCAAGCTGGCATCTCCATGGAGTCCTTCTGTCCCCCTCCTCCTCCATCCTGAATTCTCCTAGGAGCAGTGGGAACAGAACTGAGGCAGGGATCCAGCCTGGTCAAGAGAAGCTGAGATGGAGGGAAAGGAGATAGGAGAGGGGTACAGATGGGACTGGACAGGGATGTGGATGAAGCAGGGGTTGAAAGAAACAGATTTGGAAGATACTGAGATGAAAACAGAGAAAGATGAGAATTGGGAGGGAAGAGATTGGAAAGAGATCTCCATCTGCCTTCACTTCATTTATCCCTTCTTTGTCTGCTGTTTCTCCCAGCATCCTTGTTTAATTTCAACACACACACACACACACACACACACACACACACACACACACACACACACCCAGGGATAAAAAGATAAAAAAAAAATGACCTGGTCCTTGTCTCAAAGAATTTACATTCTTACTGGGATGGGGATGGTGGGATATAAGTACACAGACCAGTATGAGACAAGTATGACAGGGACCATCCCATTCTGTCCCAGCTTTGGTTGCCCATGCAGGGATCCACCAAAAGATCAGAGACCCCTCCCTATGCCTAATCCAAGGGATAGCTTTACTGCTACACAAGGCAGAGAGTGAAGTGGGCAAAGGGGAGAGTTATACAATGTGGTAGGGGAAAATATGAGAATGCAATCTCAGGTTGGGAAAATCAGGAAAGATTCTATGGATATAGTAGCACCTTGAAGGAAGAAGATTCTGAAAAGGAGTGAAGAGGAAGGAACTCATTCCAGGCAAGCGGAAGGTCTGAGTGAGCAAATATGTGTGGAACTAGTAAGGAGGCAGTACATCCAGTTTGGGGAATGCTAGTAGTCTAACTTGACTGGGATACATTCTGAATGGAGGGAAGTACTGGGAAAGGAAGGCTGGTCAAATGCTAGGCAGATAAGTTTCTAGTTTGTCTTAGAAGAGATAGATACTTAAAGTTATTATTGTTTTTAGCAGGGGAATAGTATCAGATTTGTGCCTTAAGAAAATTATTTTGTCAGCTATATTTAGAATCTATTGGAGGGGAGAAACAGGGCAGGGAGACCAATTAAGGAGGGTATTATAGTAGTTCCGGAAAGAGATATGGGACACCCAAATGGGGGTGCTGGAAAGATGAATGGAGAAAAGGGGATGGGTGTGACAGATGTCAATGATTTTTGCCCTCTCCTTCTCCCCACCTCTGTCCCCATGCTGCTTACTTATGATCCAAAATGGAATGGGCTACTTTGGAAAGGAGAGGGGTACTTACTACCAGAGGCCTTTGAGGGCAGTCTAGAACACCACTTATTCTGGCCAGCAGAGGTTGTGTTTAGGCACAGGTTGTATTAGATGACCTTAGTAGTTGGTTCCAACTCTGAGAGCTTGTCCTTCCTCTAGATTAACC
This sequence comes from Bettongia penicillata ogilbyi, assembly GCA_023548195.1. NCBI lineage: Eukaryota > Metazoa > Chordata > Mammalia > Diprotodontia > Potoroidae > Bettongia > Bettongia penicillata. The sequence goes on along the minus strand of JAJHZJ010000460.1, from coordinate 1,055,007 downwards.
CCTATGCGCTGAATTTAAGACCCCTGGCTATGTGAGGCTGTTTATAGTTCCCTATATACTGAGTTTGGAGAACTAACCAATTGGTTAACGGATAAGCTTTAATTAAGTGTCTGTGTTGGATAAAAGACAAAAATGAAATGGTTTCTGCCTCCAAGAAATTTACATTCTATTAGGGGAAATAATACTTATAAGCGTAGCCCACTCTCCCGGAGTCAGGGAGGTTGCCATCTGCTCCTGGGTGTTTCAAGGCTATCCAGGTGGCTGAGAGTCTGTTTTTTCTATCTCCACTGACTCAGGCCTCCTGTGTTTTCCCCAATGGGGCTAGTAACTAGCACCTGAATTCTGCTGCTGTTTTTCATTTTCAAAGAGGACCAATGATATCAGGGGTGAATTGGGTTTAAGTGAGACAGAGTTACACGAAGTCATCAGCCTCACTCTCTCTTCCAGAGTCATCCAAGTCCAGTGTCAAGACAAAAGTGAAGAGGATTGGTGATGGCCCTGGGATGCAGTAGAAGACCTTGGCCTCTTTGGTGTCTGATCAAGACCTGAGGGACCCACAGCTTGGCAAGCTTATATATGCCAGGGATGTTTATCTCTCTCTCTCTCTCTCTCTCTCTCTCTCTCTCTCTATCTATCTATCTCTATCTCTCTCTCTCTATCTATATCCATATCCATACCTATATCTATTTCCATATCTATCTATATCTATATATGCCAAAATACCAGGGGTGCTAGTCTTCCATGAACACAAACCATTGTAAAATGACCTGGAGAAGGAAATAGTAAACTACTCAGTGTCTTTGCCAAGAAAGCCCCGAATGGGGTTCACAAAGAGTTGAATACAACTGAACAATATCAACTAGGAAATTCATCCTTGGGAGAATAAGAAACTATTTCTCCCAGTTTTAAAGTTTGAATTCTCCCTGTCCACTGCAGACATTTGAGGGGAAAAATGAAAACATGCACCAGTACATTTATTAATAAATTCTTATTATAGTGCCATGCTAGTCATTTGGAGATACCAAGGTTATCTAAAATAGAATCCCTGACCTCATAAAACTTGCAGTCTAGTACAGGGGTAAAATACAATTACAAAATCTATATTGCAGGCATCAGTCAAATGTGCAATAAAGTGTTATGGGAGAACTAAAGAGAAGGTTAATACCCACAGCAGGAATTAGTGAAGGTTTACTCTGGTAATTCCTTTTTACAAAGGGATATTTACTTCAAAGAAATAACAAGAGCAAATTTAAAAACAGTCCCCAATCTTGCCAATCTGGGGAGAAGTGAGGAGGAGTCAGTATACTCTTTTGTATATCACTTCAATCCCTGGGGGAAAGAAGACTTAAGAAAATTCCCACATAGTGGAACAGACAGATCTGTGTCAAGAGGTGGCATGACTCTTGATGAGTCCTTATCTCAATCTTCACTGATCTGTGTCCAGAAGATCACTCCCAAAGGTCAATCCTTTTTCCTTAGGACATGGTTGCCTCTATGAAGAGCCTGGATTCTTAATCCTAGATTTTTTTTGTGGTTTGATCTCTTGATCTTTTGAAATTTAATGAAATCAAAGGCTCTTCTCACTTCCTTCAACTAGAACAGAAAAGAATAAAATGTAGAAGCTAAGGACTGAGGTCCATTTCTTGGGAACACAAAGCAGAGCAGAGAAGGAGCCAAGGCTTCTCTCTTTACAGAATGGTGTTTCGCTGGATGCTACAAGCGAAGGAGTTAGGCAGGGAGGTGAAGGACAGCAGCTGTAGCAGATCCAGGTCTTTCTGAAGATCAGGGGGAGTGCCCTCCCCCTGGTTCTGGGTGAACAGTCAATTGAAAAAGGGTCCTCCTAACCACTTGACCAACAGACCAGACACAGATGGCTCATGGTTCAGAGTCTCCCCAGGGTCTTTCCTTGCACATCATTGTGACTCTCCTGGAAGCAACTTGTACAGCTTCTCTACGGGAAGGAATTTACAACAGCCAAGAACACGGTATTCATTCTGCGTATGTGCCAGGCCCCCATTACTTATATAATAAAGGATGTAAGAAGTAATATACAAGGTATACAAGATTAGTACAAGGTAATTTGGTGGGCGTGGGAGGGTGGGAATCAGAAAAGGCTTCTTATAGAAGGGACTTGAGGTGAACTTTGGAGAAAACTAGAGATCCTAGAGCCTTTGCTACCCAATCCTGACATCTTTGCATTGGCATAGCCTGGGGGGTGGAGAGCATCTCTCTGGGGACAGATGAGGAAAATCTTACTGTCTCCTGCCAGGATGGGGCAAAAGAAGGCTCCTGGAATTGTGTTGTACAGTGGAGATATTCAGTGATAGCACAGGTAACACTCCCTTAGAGAACCAGACTAAAAAAGAATTGGGAAATGTCTTACAAAATAAATAGAAGTACAATAAGCCATAGATTAAGTTAATATGTGATTTTCTAAACCAATATGCTGCCTTCAGAGATTTTAATACTAGTGGTCCCCATTTCTATTTGAGTTTGATACCACAACTGTTAGAAACCTTCAAGACTATCTTGTCCAATGTCTTCACTCAACGTGGAAAAAACAGGTCCAGAGACATCACTTACTTAAGGTCAGATGGCTAGTTAGTCATTGGGTCAGAGCCTGGAATGCTTGGCTTTTCCTTCAGAATGATCTTGGAAGTTTGGGTCCCTTTGAACTTCCCCACTGCTTTCCAGCTTCCTCTATGACAAACAAGCAAACAACAGCAATGATAAAACCCACTACTTCTTTATCTATAAGAAAACAATCTATCTGCCTCCTGTTTGTCCATCCATCCATCCATTCATCCATCCATCCATCCATTCATGCATCCATTAACAATTAAGTGTCCACCATCTGGAAAACACTTCATTGAATGGAATATAGTGTAGCATAGTGGATTTTGTGCTGGACTTGGGACCTGCAAGGCCTTGGTTCCAGTCTTACCTCTGACCCTGAATAGCTTATGTGACTTAATCTTACTTTCTAAGATTTTATATTAGAGATAAGTAGTGCTCTGATGCACTGATATCAGGGCTAGATGTCCAAGATACAAAGATAAGAGTGGACAGAGCCCCTTGTTGTCATAAAAAATTCCAGGCAGAAACAAAGTCCATTCTGGACAGGAGAGAACTGAGGCATGGTAAACAGTCCAGACTGTCTAAATCAGGGGTGGAGAACCTGCAGCATCAAGGCCACATGTGGCCCTTTAAATTCTCAAGTGCAGCCCTTTGACTGAATCCACACTTCACAGAACAAATCCCAAGGGATCCAGAACTTTGAATGCCCAAAGGGGACTAGTATGGAATAAACTGGAAAGGGAGGTTGGAGCCAGACTTTGGAGAGCCTTGAAGGCTGCATTTATGAGTCTGTACTTTATTTGGTAAGCAGTGAAAAGTCACTGAGAACTTTCAAGCAGGGAAGGGATCTGATCAAAATTATTTCATTAGGAAAATGGCTTGGACTTCAAAACTCTGATTCATATAGCTTCAGAGAAAAATGAAAGCAGTGTGACCTGGTAGAAAGAGCACTAGCTCTGGAGTCAAGGGTCCTTCATTCAAATCTTACCTCTGAAGCTCATCACCCTTTAGACAGACTGTCCATAGGATTTTTTTTTGGCAAAGATACTGGAGTGGTTTGCCATTTCCTTCTCCAGTGGAATAAAGGCAAATAGAGGTTAAGTGACTCGCTCAGGGTTGCACAGCTAGTAAGTGACTATACCTTGATTACCTTGAGCAAGCTATTTACCAACTCCTTGGGCCTTAGATGGTGACACATACTTCCCACCTCTTGGAGGTGCTGGACCTTAGGTGTATAATGAAGACTCATTGTCTAGTGGATAAGGGCATCAGACTTGCCTCAGATACTAACTGTGGGAACCTCTCTATGCCTCAGTTTCCTCATCTGTAAAATAAGGAGATTGCTTTTGATGGCCTTGACTAAGGTCCTGTCTTGCTCTACATTTATGCTCTAGCAATGGAAGAAATATGTTGTTCTGATCAAATTAATTGTTCGTCATGGCCAATATATTGATTTGCTTTTCTTGGCTACTCATCATTTGTTACAAGGAAGAGTTTTAATTGTAGTCCTTGGGAATCATTTGAAAGTAACTAAGGATCTTTTTTTTTTTATTAAACGGTATTAATAAATATGAAGAAAAAAGAAAAGTACTTTGGGCAGTAGAATTGTGAAGAATGGATTGGAGAGGGGGAGATACTTGAAACATTTAGGAAGCAATAATAACAGTCCCAGAGAAGAGGGGATAGGTTTTCATTTGACAGCGGCATCTGAAAAAAAAAGGGGGTAGGCTGCCCCTATCCTTTCCCATTTTAGCTGTGCTTCCTAGCCCCTCCCCTGTGTCTCAGATCTTCAGCCTTTGTCCTGGCTCCCCTTTTCAGCAGACCTATCTGGCTGTTGTGGTCCAGTTTCTTCAGCCTGATCTCTCCCTTTGTGTACCCAACCAATCCCTTGTCTGACCCCAGATTCCTTGGAGACCTTCTCCAGCACTCAGTAAATGAGTACTCTACTCGTCAAGTGTTTGCTTTGTAGTCAGCAATGTGCGAGGGAGGGATTGGGCAGAGGGGAGAAGGGATTGTCTATGAGAGAGGCTGGGGGAGAGTGGAGGGAGCAGATGCAGGAGGGGTAGTGTAAGGCTTGGTTCCTCCTCTGAAGAAATCTGTACTCTAGCTGGGTAGACTGTGAGTTCAGAAGACCTGAAACCAGAAGAAAAAAGAAGCAAATATATAAGTGTGGGGTCTCCCTTACAAAAGAACCAGACCACCAAAGAGAGTTTATGTTCTGAAAGACAAAGTAAAACACTTAATGAAGGCTTATTCAAGTGGTGAATGGTAATTCCTGGGCTGGGATTTTACTTGTTATTATCTGATAGTGGATCGAGTGGCCTCAGAAGGTAGTGAATTCCCCACCACTGAAGGTCTTTAAGTGGAGGCTGAGTAGCCCCTTAGAGATGTAGAAGGGATTCCTGTTCATGTAATAGGATTAGGTGAGCTCTAAGGCCCCTTCCTACTCTGAGGAGGGCAATATTGTGCAAGGTTCACTCTATTCCCAATGAGATTCTACCAGGATGCACCTAGTGTAGAGTACTGTGCTTGGTGTTGGGGAAAATATAGGCGAGATTCAACGTCCCTGTCCTTATGGCACTTACGGTCTGGTAAGATAATATGCACAAAATAGCTATAAGTTAATACATGATGTAACTATAATTCAGAATTATGTAATCAAAAACAAGCATGTTATTTTCAGTCATGTCTGACTCTTTTGTGACCCTGTGAACAAACTGTCCATGAGATTTTCTTGGCAAAGATATTGGAGTGGTTTGCCATTTCCTTCTCCAGTGGAATAAAAGCAAATAGAGGCTAAGTGACTTGCCCAGGGTTGCACAGCTAGTAAGTACCTGTAGCCTGAATTTGAACTCAGGTCTTCCTGACTCCAGGTCCAGTTCTCTGTCCACTGAGTCACCTAGCTGCCTCTGAAATGGGAGCATAATAGATAGAAAAGGGGCTGTGTGACCCTAGACAAGTCACTTAACCTCTTCATAGTCCAGGCACCTCTATAAATTGTTGAGAAGGTAGCCCTCTGCATTGGCAGAGGAATGTCTTCACCAGGAGCTCCCCAAAACGATTGTTGTGATCAAAAGCAAACAAATATGATAAACACGTTACAGAGATACCCTTTAAAATTTCTTTTTTTTTTTAACTGATTCTTTTTGTGTTTTAGATTGTTGTGTGAAATGGTTCATTTTGTCAGAAGGCTTTGCTTGGTTTTGTTTTTGTTGCAAGAGAGGGCTTGTTAAGCAAAACTTCCTGTTAAAATAACACCATTTGATAATGCATGCCACATTCCATATCTGTAGTCCCCCATATTTCTCTACTCAGAAGAGGGAAATGGGTTTCATCATTCCTTCTCCTGGCAGTGTATGTTAGCTTATCTCTGCGGAAACCCTTAAAGATTCACCAAGATAAAGTTGTCTCCTTTTGCTTTCCTTTGGACAGAGTTGTATTCAGGTCAGTGCACCCCGGGTCTGTGGGCTAGGGACTGTTCTGTTCCCCTTGGTTAGAGCCTCTGAGGACTTGGAGGCGCATGGGTAGTAGAGACTGGAACATCAGGTGTCTGTCTGTGGCAGCTGGTTCTCATTATGACTGTGGACAACTGTCTAAAAAAAACCGAAACAGCCCACCTTCTCATGGCCCTAGGAAAACAGTGGTGTCTAGAGCTGGTGACTTCTGGGGCCCCTTGTTCCCGCAGCCTGCCTGGTCCTCACTCCCGCCTTCTTGTCTATGTTTCACAAACCATTTGACGTAGAGAGGGTAGTGTACAGAGCTGGCAGGAAGCCCTGAGAGTCCTGTGGTCTGCTGTATTGCTCACAGTTTCCTGGTCTGAGCTCTTCTGTCTGGGGGCCCTCCTGAGGTCCCCGGACTGGCCAGAGCCCCTGTCTCCACAGCCTACCCTCCTCTCTATCCCTTGTGGGAGACAAACTCAGGTAACCCCAGCAGCTCCTCTGACTGAGGCCTCTGAGCTCTGGGGGGGGCCAAGGGAAAGGGGGTAACAGTTAAGGTGTGCTAGTCACACAACCCAATCTATCCTTCAACCTCCCAAGGCCAACAAAGAGAAACAGGGGAACCAGGCTTCCCCCAGGTCAGGCTTCACAGCTAAATCATAAAATTTATAACTGTAAGGGATTTTTTTCTTATTTTACAGTTGAGGAACATGGTCAAGGTCACATGGATAAAACAAAGTTAGGATTTGAATCCAGGTCCTTGGGACTCCAAATCCAGGGCTATTTCTCCTGTACCATGATAAACAGTTACCCCAGAGCAGGCCTCTGTCACGGGGAGGAGGGTAAGTGGAAAGAGGTTTGGGCAAAATGCATTCTTGTGGTCCCTGTGCTGTAGGGAAGGAGCTCTATTAACTCCTTAGTCCTGGTCCTGAGGGCCACTGGCTATTTATAAGATTCTTTATAGGCATTCTCTCCATTCTTTTTCCTTTTATTTAAATCAGAAGTTCTTAACCCTTTATGCGTCATGGACTCCTTTGGCAGTCTGGGGAAGCCCATGGACTCCTCAGAATATTGTCTTCAAATGCATAAAATAAAATACATAGGGATTACAAAGGAAACGAAGTTATCAAAGTATTTTAAAAAATAGGCTCATAGACTCTGGATTAAGAGCCCCTGATTTAAATGATTGTTTTCATTTGGACTGGAGTTTGAGTCCTAGCACTAATGCTCATTAGTTGTGTGACCCTGGAGGAATCACTGCATATGTATATCTTCTTTTTGTATTCTACTCTTATATTTGCTTCCATTGCCTTCCTTTGGGGGAAATTACTGTATTTCTTCCTTCTGAGCATTTCCTATCCCTGTCATTTTCTTTTTAAAAAAACCCCCAAACAACCCCCCTTCCATCTGTACTTTTTTGTTTTCCTCTCTTTTTCTTCTCTTGAGTTCAGTGTGATGTGAATCATTTACAGCTGTAACTACACAGGTGACCCCCCAAATTGTACAATTTTTGATGTCTTCACAGAAATTTTACTGATAGAGTCCTTATCACCAGTGCCATCCATTTGATGTTAGAGACCAAGGTCAATTATCTGGGGTCTTTTGGAAAGATTGTTGAAATTTCTCTTATACCATAAAAGAGAAAAAAAAGAAAAAAAGAGAGAGCAAGGGAAGGAGGGAGGAGAAAGGAGGAAGAGAGGAAAGAAGAAAAAGGGAAGAGAAGAAAGAAGGTAGGAAGGGAGGGGTGGAGAGAGAGAAGGAGGCAAACTAGGAGAAAGAGGAAAGAAGAGAGAAAGGGATGGAGAAAAAGAAAGGAAGGGAAAAAAGAAGGGAGGGAGGGAAAAGGGCAAAAAGGAGGGAAGAAGAGAGGAAAGGAGGAAGAAAGGAAGGAAGAATGAATCCCAGACTTGGAGTCTGGTGGAAATTAGGTTCAAAGCTTGCCTGTGATATGGAGATCTGGAGGGTACCTCAGAAGGCATTTAGTCCAACAGTCTCATTTTATGATTGTAGAAACTGAGACACAGGGAGATTTAATGTACCTAAAGTCACATGGTTGGTAAAGATCAGAAGTAGAGTGTGGACTGATCTCCTTTAACTCCAGAGAAGGAGAAAATTCTCCAGCGAGCTTGCACCCAAGTCCTGTGACTCCAGAACCAGGGCTTTTGCCATTGGGCTGCACAGCCTATTCAACTTCTTAGCTGTCACTTAATCTCAATTTTCTTACCTGTAAAATGATGATTCCTACTCCCAGCGTTTAGGGAAGAAGGTTGTGGCCATACCACTATGAGGTCTGTATCCTGAAGAGATATTTTTAAAAAGGGAAAAGGACCTACATATACACAAATATTTATAACAGCTCTTTTTGTGATGGCAAAGAATTGGAAATCAAGGGCATGCTCATCCACTAGGGAATGGCTGTACAAGTTGTGGTATATGATTGTAATGGAAGGCTATTGGGCTATAAGAATGATGAAGGGGATGGCTTCAGAAAAACCTAGAAAGACTTACATGAACTGATGCAAAGTGAAGTGAGCAGAACCAGGAGAGCCTTGCACACAGTAATAGTAAAAGGATGATCAACTGTGAAAGAGTTGACTACTTTGATCAAAGCAATGATCCAAGACAGTTCCAAAGAACCCATGATGAAAAATGCTATCCACCTCCAGAGAGAGAAAACTAATGAACTCCAAATGCAGATTTTAAAAGCTTAAGAACTATTTTTATTGTTTTATTTTGTTTGTGTTTTCTTTTGCAACATGGCTAATATGGGAATGTTTGACATGATTTCACATGTGTAATCAACATCAAATTGCTTGTTTTCTCAAGGAGGGGGTAGGGGTGAGGAGGAAGAGAATTTGGAACTCAGATTTAAAAAATGACTGTTAAAATGTTTTCCCCATGTACTTAGGAAATATTTAACAAAATTAAGATAATTCTTAGAAAAAAATTGGGAGAAATTGAGAAAAATTGGAAGGAGAGCACTCTCCAAGGATTAGGTACTAGTCCAGACTCTGATTCTGGGTTCAGGATCAAAGACAATTAAGGAGGATATAGAAGGATTTAAGGAAGATTGAGGAAGATTAGGGGGTAGAATCTAAAATTGTTGACTGAAGGAGGAGAAGGTACAAGGCTAAGCAATGTAGGTAAGAAAAGGCAAGTAGAGCAATGAGGAGGGAAAGCAGATTGATGAAATGTCTTGGTCCATTGTCATTGGTCAACCTGGCAAAGGTAGGCAAGGCAGAATGGGAGGTGGAGGTGGCTGTGGAAGCTGAGGTTAACAAGAGGAAATGGAATGGGATTGTCAAGTTATTAATGTGTGATAAATGGCCATTAAAAACCAGGTGCTTAGGGTATGAGGCATAAACACTCATAAGTAGTTTAAAAAAAAGACTGAACATATTAAACATTATAGAGAATAGGGCAGATTGTGTTTGTATTAAACGTGCAGTGTGTGTATTTATACCACAGCAGAGTGAGTGACGTTTTTGTTGCAAGTGTAGGCTGAGCTCCCTCCTGGAGCTTGAAGAATGTTTTTCCATAATGTAGGTTATTAGGTAAAATTATACATTTCTAGAGAAAAGAGAAGTGAGTCTACAATGGGAAAAAATGGGATTTGAGGTAGAGGAGGGGAAACCTGATCCTTGTTGAAGAAAGAGGAGGGAGAAGGAAAATACAGAGAAGGCAGGGAAGGAAAAGATCTGTTTTAATTAGAGCTTAAAAATATATTTGAGGCTCTTCCCAAGAGGAGAGAGCTAGATTCCCTGAGGAGGATAAAGCTTCTGTCCTCCAAAGAATGAGATGTAGAAGCTATCAAGAGATCAATCATCCTGTGAAAGTCTCAGAGGAAGAACAGGACGAATTGGTGGGGCTCATTCATGGATACTGAGGCAACTCTTTGTCTAACTGATAATGAGAAAAAGGAGTTCGGTTTTCTGGAGTCATGTATCCAGAAAACTTCTCGGGAAATTTATCAAAATGGATGATAACTGCTCACTTTTGGCACTTTGCATGGATATAAATGACACTGGGAGAAGGAATCCATGAAGTATTGCAATGATTATGAAATCTTGGGCAAGATATAAAAAACCACAGGAATACAAGTTGCGTTTCACTGATCTGTTCATTAAAAGCAATGGATAAAGAAGGAAAATTAACAGAGGAGGTGAACAGCTGGGTAGAAGATGTTTTCTGAGAATGATTTGGATTTCTGGATCACAGGAAAAAAGGAAGGAAGCGAACATTTATTAAGTACCTATTATACACCGGATGGAGTCAGCTAGATGGTTCAGTGGATGGAGTGCTGGACCTGGAGTCAGGAAGATCTGAGTTCAAACCCAGCCCCAGATACTTACTAGGTAGTTCTGTGACCCTGGATAAGTCACTCGATCCTGTTTGCTTCAGTTTCCTTATGTATAAAATGAGCTGGAGAAGGAGATGGCAAATGACTCCAGTACCTTTGCCAAGAAAATCCTATGGACAGTATTAAAGTGATATTGTCCATAAGGTCACAAAGAGTCAGACAAGACTGAACAACAGTAAATCAGGAGTAGTGCTAAGAACTTTACAAACATTGTCTCATTTGATGCTCTGGGATCAACCCTGGGAGGTGGGGGCTATTATTATCTCAATTTTACAGCTGAAGAAATTGAGGCAGACTGAAGTGAAGTGACTTACCCAGGGTCATGCAGCTAACCACTGTGCCCCCTAACTGCTCTATCCAAAGTACCTAACACCTAACAATGTCTGGTAAGAATGTATTTTCAGAATGTCCTGCAAATCTAATCAATAGGGATTTAAACTAAAAAAGCACAGGGGAAAATTAAGAATATTAACGTCTAACTCCCAAGTTAGGTATCATGGATGACAGTAACGACGAAGGAAGAATGATAGCAGTTAAGACAACCAGAAGTTCATAGGAGAAAAAATTCAAGAAATGAGACACCAGTAAAACCCATGGTCTCATCTTTCTATATACAAATGGCCAAAGTCTGGACAACATACGAGAGAAATTGGAGGTGCCTGTAAAAGGAGATGAATTGGACCTCACAGATATCACTGAGACTCAGTGGGATGAAACCCATTCCTGGACTGACCGTGGCTCTTCATGGGAACAGTTTATTTGAAAGCAGCAGCATAGTTTTTTTCAAGGGGGTGGGAATGGGGATTTTTGCATTTTCTGTTTGGAAGGTGAACTCATGTGAGAAAATCCAGGAACCAGAAGGAAAAAGTGATGAAGAGCATTTGGGTGAAGTCTATGGAGGGAAAAGCAAAAGCGATTTTTGTCATTGGAATGTACCACTTACCCTGACTTATATCTTGCCATTAGATTTCAATGACTCTGTAGGAGAAAGTGAGGCTGACAACTTTGCACAGCCCTGCCTCACTTAAATCCAATTCATGAGCAAGTCAAGATATCATCCTCATGACATCATTAGTCTTCTTCGAGAAAGAGGGACTGACAACAATAAGAAGCCACCTGGACAGAAACCTAGCACTAACCCTAATCTTATTGAGATTAAAAGTGCACTAAGACTTTCCCTGTAGATGAGTTTAGGAAACAGATCACAAACCTAGAAAAGACATGATATACTAAGTGATGGGACATTTCAATTATCCATCCCCTATGGGAGCTCTCTCTTTGCCAAAAACAGAGCAAATAATAACTTAGAAACCTGCTCTAGTGATGCTTTTAGACTCCATGGAAGTGGAAGAATTAAAAGGGAAAATCTCTAATGAATTTGATTCTCACTAATAATAATCTAATTCTCACTAAAAGGGTCCTGGTTGCTGGGCTGGAAACATTGGGAACCCTGTTGGGAAGTTACTGTTCTCTCCTAAAGGTTGTGATTAAAAAAAAAAAAAGAAAGGTAATCTGGACATAGTCCAACATGTATAGCACATGGCTTGGACTTGGTCTCTCAAGCCCTACTGGTAAATCTAGCTAGCTAGGGGACAGAGGTCCCCTCATAACTCTAGGGATTGGAGTCCTGAGGGATTAGGGGATTGTCTTTCTAATGCTATAGCTCACAAGCTCCAGCCAGTGTGCTACATACCATGATTGTAGGTCAATATCAAGTAACCAGCCTGGCAATTAACTTTCAGAAATGAGTGTTTATTAGAGCTTCACAGTTGCTATAACACAGCCCCCAAAAGTCTGCAATGTGCTTTTCAGCCTGTACAGAATTCTGGGCACTTAAATAACAGATGTGGCAAATTAACTCATGGCTCTGAGTTGCTGGAAATCCTTTCCTTCCCTTTGCAGAGTACTCATGAAATTCCCCTTAGGTATGCTCTGGCTTTTGTTTTAGGCTCCTTGGAGAACCTTGGATTTCCTTTTCCTCATCTATTCTGGCTCCTGATGTAGACAAGGTCATTGATGGGTACTGACTTGGGGACAATGCTAAGATACCAGTTAGAAGTCTCCAAACCTTCAGACCCTTGAAAGCTTATAAGCTTCCTCTTTTCATTAGTGGTTTTAGGAGAAGAACAGGGCCACGTCTGAGCCTTTCCCCAAAGGATTCCTTTTCAGGGACCTGGTCAGAGCTGTACTCTCTTGGATCCTCACTTGCTCAATCTCTTGGATCCAGAACAAATTCAATAATTTTTATTGATCTACAGGGAGTGACCAGATTTCCTTAGTCAATCCAAACACACTTTCTGTGCGACTTTACTCCAGTTCATCCTATGGCTTTCAAAGACTTTTCACACTAAGTCTAAAGTCTTTGATTAACTTATTGAAACACATTTTCACCTACTGAATAAAGGTGTCAGGGTGCATCTACATCTCATTGTTTACTTTAAGTGGAAAGCTGAGTAATTGCCTCGGGCTAACCATAGATTTTGGAAAATCAGATTTTAAAAAAATCAGAGGAAAAATAGATGGGATCCCGTCCACCAGACTGCTCTAGGGGAAGCCACCTCAGTAAGATGCTCAAGAATGCATTCTGAAAATACAAGAAAACATTAATTACATTGAAGGGGGAAAACTGAATTTGTTAGAAAAGGATGGCATGAATACACAAAAAATTCTCTGCCCAACTTGGATGATAAAAAAAAAGCATGAAGAAAATGGAAGAAAAGTCAAGTTAAAGAGGAAAACTCTCAGGAGTCCTAATAAACAGAATGAGCTGAGATCCGTGTGAAAAGCAGACAAGAAAGTTTATTTAAAACCTAAATTGGGAGAAAAGGGAGGATTAAAGAAAGAATAAGACCTTTACTTGAAGTGATGATAAGACTAGCACAATAAAGATGAGTAAGGTGATAATAAGAGAATCCTTAGTTACCTCTGATGAATTCAAGTCTCGTGGCCCAGAGGAACGACATCTTTGGGTCCTGAAAGACCTGATAGCTGTGATTATTGCCATCCTGTCTGTGATATTTGAATGATTGTGGAAGGCAGGGAAGCTACTGTGAAATTGGAGAAAGGCAAATTTTCAATTTTCAAAAAAGAGAAGAAAAACAGAGTCCATGAACTCTAGACCTTTGGGATTATCTAGTAGTACAATCTCTTAGTTTTACAGATGATGAAACTGAGGAATTAAGTAAAAAATCTTAGATTTGAACCCAGGGCCTTCTCATTCAAACTCAGTGCCCTTTCCATTGTACTGTCCTGCCCACTAAAGTTACAAGATTTTATGACAACCCTACTTGGAAGGTCTGTCCCTCAAAATCTACCCTCCTAGCATCTTTGTCTAGGGGGTTGGCATCCTGGGCACTTTCAATCTCATTAAGAAGAGGTTTGACTTTGACTTAAATGCTCAGTATAGAAGATGGATGGTCCAGGCCATAGAGAGTCACATGGTCACAGTGGAATTGTCGTGAAGATGGTAGCATTGAAGGCAGAGACTCTCTTTCTTCTTATTTGTTGTGTCCCCAGCAATTGGCACAGTGCCTGGCATATAGTAGGTGTTTAATAAATGCTTATTGTGTAGCATTGGGAGGTTTAGACTATGGCCACCTTTGGCTACGAATGGAAACTTGAACTAGCTACCATCTAGAACAAAAGGAAAAAAAATTCTGGGCTTTACCTAGAACAAGGTTTTTAATCTGAGGTCCACAGACCCCCTAGATTTCAGGGGATCCATGAACTTGGATGGGGAAAGAACTTTTTATTTTCACTAACCTCTCATTGAGATTTGACATTTCTTCCACTAAGAATGTAGGCAATGAACTTTTATGCTAAGAACAGGTTCACAGGCTTCATGAAGACTGCCAAAAGGTGATCTCTGTTATAAAAAAAGATTAAGAAGCCTAGACCAAAAGAAAAGGGGCTGGGTTTCACCTAGAAAGAAAAATCAACTTCCGCAGCCATTGAGTGGAGTGTGCTTCAGACCAGCCACTTGGAAGATGGAGAAATGGGTCAGGGATGCAAAGAGGGCTTCCCAGGGCAGTGACTGCTGAGATCTCTAGGAGGGGTCTGGCAAAGCCAGGTCAGGACAGTTTGATCTCAGAAGTGGAGTCCTTGGGGCTAGCATCCTGGCTAGGAACCAACTTGTGTTTTCTGCTCAACCCTCTGACCTCTAACCCTGTCTTGTCCTCACTACCCCTCTCCGCCACCAATTCTCCTATGTCCATCCCTGGTATATCCTGCCGTAAGCGGTACTTTATTACAATCTAGGCCCACTAGAAGAGCAGGGATGGGGCTTGACTTTACTAGTGGTAACAGTAGGTAGAGGGAAGGAATAACCCAAGGATCTATTTGGGCATTTTGCCCGGCCTTATTAATCTTTTATTGTCATGGACCCTTTTGGCATTCTGATGAAGTCTATGGACCTCTTTGGGTATATCATTAATTGCATAATACTTAGAATTACAAAGGAAATTATTGTACTTAAATGCAGTTATCAAAATGTTAAAAAAAAAAAAACCCAAAACTTTCAGCTTCTATGATAAGAACTTTTGTTTAAGGTCTTATTGGGCCCCCCAACTTCAGCTTTCAAATGTTCCAGGCTTTTAATGGAGGCCCTGGATGGGCCAGAGCTTTGAGGCCCCAAAGAAATCAGTCAGTGGGCAGGCAGGAAGGAAGGCATTCGAAATCATCTGTATTTAAACCTCTTTCCAGCTCTCCCTCCCTTCTTCCTCTGCTCTCCCCAGCATTTTCTCCTCCCTTCTGCTTAATTATCTTTTATTTCTGAACTCCCTCAGGACCTTTTCTGAGTTTTCATGGAATTCTGTGGCTCGAGGACTCAGAGTCTGTTTTCGATGGGCAGATGTGTTGGGGAGCCAAGTGGGAGTGGCTGGCATTTTTTTTTAGGAGCAGGGCCCTATGCCTGAAGCTGATGCACACACAAGGCAGGGGTTATAGACTTGAACAATATCCATTTGGACAAGAAAGGATGATTTCACAGAAACAGCCTACTGCCTCTACATCCCTGCATCAGAACAGAAGCTGCCCAGGGAAGTTGTGGCAGAGGGGGGATTATCCCTAATCTCCGCTGCCAACCACACCTAAGGGCCTAGGCTGGGGAGCAGGATGGGGGCTCAATCAGGAAGGAAGTGCTGGTTGAATTTTCCATTTTACTCTCTCTCCTCTTCTCATCCATCCCTCCAATTTTTTTCTAGAGTTCATCAAAGGCAGGATCCCCATGGATGCCAGTCTCAAGTTTCAAGATTCCCTCTGAGTGTCAGTGGTTAGCTTCTTCCCCTCTTTCTTTCTCCTCACCAGCCCAATGTGTGTCAGACTGAGCTGGTGGGGTATGCATCTTGCTGACAGGCTCTTTTTGTCCTGCCATTGGTGGTAAAGGCGTTAAACCCCAACAACTCTGGGACAAGGATGGATGACATCCAGGAGATGAGTGGGAAGCCACCATGTGTCAGTCTAGGGGACTGGGCAGACAGGACAGAGGAGGGGCCCAAGGATGACGCAGGCTGTTAACCCCAAGCATGGTGAAGGGTGCTGAGAGATCCCTCCCTTCTGTTGTGTCTTTAGGCTCTAAGAAATTCCGACAGTGGTGGATTCAATTGGAAGCATGTGTTTCTAGACTGCAAGAGAGTGAAACCCGAAGAATATCAGAGTGGTATCAGCTTGGATCTCTTGGCACAGTTAGGCAAGCTAAGGCAAAATGGACAATGCTAGAGACATTGATTAAGCTGGGATCTCAGTGATGGAGGTACTCCTTCCAGGGGTGAAGATCACTATCCTCTCCCCATTATGTATAATTCTTGTTTATGTAATTTCACAAACCCTCCATAAATTATCTAGCAAATATGCTGGAGGAGCCCATCTGGGACTTTTTTTTTTTTAACATTACATGGATTACCATGCAGCATTAAGACCATCCATTTATTATCCCTAAGGCATCTAGGTGGTTCAAAGAAGGGAGTCCTAGTCCTGGAGTGAAGAAGACCTAAATTCAAATCCTACCTCCAATACTTACTAGCCGTATGACCCTAGGCAAGTCACTCAATTTCTGTTGGCCTCAGTGTCTCACCTGTAAAATAAGGATAATAATAACACCTACCTTGTAGGATTGTTGTGAGGGTCAGATGAGATACTTGTAAAGCACTTAGCACAGAGTACCTGACACATGGTAGATACTATAGAAGTGCTTATCCCCTTCCATTTCCTGCCCTTCATTCTTGCTACATGACTGGCCCATCTTTTCTAATCTTAATTTCCTGCTGCTATGTCTTAGAATACAGATCATTATAATACATTACTATCTGCTTACACCTGCCATGCATCTTTCCACCGGCCTCTGACTCACCTGAGATTTCCATTCTGCTGAGATTGTGGGATTCCATAATTCACAGCCACACAGCATCACTAGTAGAATATTGATGTTTGTTACTGAGATGGGTCAATGTGTCATGAAGCAGCTTAGGATCAGTGAAAGTATTGCATGATTTCCCAAAAGTAATCCAGCTGAAACGTTGTCTACTATTAAGTCTTGGGCCCAGCTCATTGGCCATCTGTGGTACGTGTCCACATATTGTCCAGGTATTGAATGTCTCAGTGGGCTATCCATCCAGAGGATCTTCATCCATTTAGTTTTCCCAGTGTGACTCAGGCAGAGCTGGAGCTGGTAATGCTGAGCCTTGAGATGGAACAGATAATGAGAGGCAGGACCGTGCTTATGGCATTGTCAGTAAACTGGGTCAAGTCACACACACACACACACACACACACACACACACACACACACACACGCACGCACTCACGCATGCACACACACACACAGACATACACAGGATGAAATGACCCTGGAGTATGGTAGCAACTTTTCTCTCCTTCAGATAGGGAATAGGATGGATCATAGAGGTTGTTGGGGAGGAAGGGGTCCTGTTGGCCAAGGTAAGCACCTACTTCTAACATTCCCTGCTTTATCAAAATGTTCTGACTTTTTGTCACCCCTCATTTGGGCAGAGTGTTATCCAGAATCAGTACAAAGATAGAGAGACAGGTGTCAGGGTCTTTGTTCTTGAAGAAGACCAGTGACATCACAAGGCTGATGTCTTGACTTGCTTGTGAATTGGATTTAAGTGAGGCAGGGCTGCTCAGTCATCAGACTCATGTTCTCCTCCAGAGTCATCAAAGTGCAGAGGCATGACAAAAGGCAAGATGAGCCATGATGCAGTAGATGACTTTGGACTTTGTAAATTCAGGTCTTTCCCAGGCCTCAGTTTGTCTGAGGCAGGACACATTCAGATACCAAGGAATGGGCAGAGTTTACCTCACTATGTCCTGAGACCCCATAGCCTTGCCAACCCTTGAACAGTGCCAAATAGACATTACATATGTAGGCAGTAGTTTCTTATCTTCTCTCTCTCCATTCCTCTCCTTCCCCCCATCTTTTCCTTTTTCACTCTTTTCCTCTCTCTCCTTCCTTCCCTTTCCCTTCCTCCCTTCCTTCTTCCCTTCTTCTCTCTGTTTTTCTCCCCCTCCCTCTCTGTTTCTCTATCTCTCTCCCCCTTCCTTCCTCATTTCCGCCCCTTCTCTCTGTCACTCAGTTTCTCAGACTCTCTCTGTCTCTCCCTTTCTCTCCCTCCCTCCTTCCTTTTTCTTCCTCCCTCTCAGATCCAGAGAACAATAAGTTTAAGGGAAGAAGGTAGCGTCAAGCTATGGGGGCTGAGGTATGGTTATAGGATTGGTAAATGAAATATCCAAAGTCTGGCTGTTTCTATCTGCTGTAAGACTACTACAAGTATTTTCAACACACTTTAGATGTTGTGCACTGGGACAAAACCCTAGTCACCCCACCTCAGTTATGGCTGTCACATAGGTTCTAGAACTATAAGGTAACATCAAGATTATTCAGGTGGAATAATTTTACAGATGAGGAGACTAGCCCCAGGAAGAAGGAAAAAAAGGAAAAAGAATTTAATGAGCACCTACTGTGTGTCAGGTATTATGCTAAGTGATTTACAAATATTATCTCATTTGACTCTCACATCAGTCCTGGGAGAGGTAGGTGCTATCATTCTTCTCATTTTGCAGTTGAGGAAACTGAGACAAACAAAGATTAAGTGACTTGCCCAAGGTCACAAGGTCTGAGGTTAGACCAGAACTCAGGACTTCCTAACTCTGCGCCCAGCAACACCCTATCCATCTAGCTGCCTTTGTAGAAATGAGAACATAGACATTTGTATTAGGAGTTATCAATATCCTCTCAACTACCTTTTTTGGTTAATCATATTGTCAATGTTTTTTTCCAATTGTTTGATATCTTCTCTTTCAGATATCTTGAAAATCAATTCCTCGGTGTTTTAAAATTGTATTGCCTCTAGTACAGATGTCTTCTGTGTGTACTTGCTATGTACTACCTACTCCTTCCTGTTTTCATCTTCTGGCTTTGTCATTTACACTTCTTTCTATATCCCATTAAGGACTGAGGCGATGAGTCCAAGGGCAATGGTTTTGCCATCATTGATAGTGAAAAGAGATTACTATAGAAACATTGACCACTCTGCAATACTTTGGGGGTTCATGTATTGTCTCTTTGTGGTTTCATCTCTAAACGCTTCTGGAACGATGTGACTTCATTAGGTCTTAGGCCAACTTTTTTGCATTTTCCAACTCATTTTTCCATCCACTGCTCATTATTGTTTTTTTGCTTCTAATCTCCCCCATTCTCTTTCTTTTTGCAAAAGAGTTTATGTTCTAAACTGGTGTTGTCCTTGGCTGTCCTATCTCTCCACTTGTGAAGAAGATCAAAGGTTTGCAGGTTAAGGTGGTTTCTGGACTCCGTTGGCTGGTATGGGTGGTAACAACATCTCTAGGGATCCAGCCTCTCTAGGATCAGCTACTGAGACTATGCCACCATTGTAGCTCAAGGTAGCTCTTGGTTTCTTTCTAGTCATAGCTGCCATTCATTTGGTTTTCCCCTGTGGTCATACTCCTCTTCACTGAGTACCCTGTGAGGAAGCGAATGGGAAAGGAGATTCATTTGGCTTACAAACATATGTGAAGACTCAGGGGTGCAAGAACCACAGAACTAGGTCACCAACTCGAAGGAAGAGAATAAGAGATCTAGAGTATAAGCTGACTCTTAAAAGTCTACTGAGTAAGCAGGTCTTGCTGTTCAGTGGCCAATCTTCTTTGACAATGTCACACTCCCACCCCCCCATGCCCCCACCCCTCTCCCTCTGGAGATGCATAAACATGGGAACCAACCAAAAGCCTCTGGTTTTGTATTTTCTTTATCAAGGAGTCTGCCCACCAGAAGGGACAGGGGGCATATTCAGGTCTAGTGGGTGTGACTACTCCATTTACTAAGAGGGGCTTCCTTGAATACCCATTCCCACTATGTAAGAATATACAAGATATATATATATATATATATGTATTACATTTATACTTATATGTACATACAAATACATCCTTATGTGTGCATATATGTATGCACATATTACATATAGATATATATATATATATGTGTGTGTGTATGTGTGTGTGTGTGTGTGTGTGTGTGTATGTGTGTATGCACCAGATAATGTTAGGTGAGAAAGTACTAGAAGCTAGGGGGACCACAAAATACCTCAGGCAGAAGGTGACTAAATCTACAAGGAAATTGCATTCCAGGAGGTAGGAATGGCATTCCAGGCATGGATGGGTGACAGCCAGTGCAAAAGCAGGGAGGTGGGAAATGGAGAGTCCTTAGTGAGAAGCAGTAAGAAGGGCACTGAGGCTGCATCATAGGGTACATAGAGGGGAGTAATATATAAGAAGTCTAGAGAGATAGAATAGGACCAGGTTGTGAAAAAGCTTTCAACGTCAAAAGAGTTTCTATGTAACCCTACAGGTCTTAGAGAGTCAATGGAGTTTATTGAATGAGAGGGAGGGGTGACATGATCAGAACCACTTTTTAGGTGTTGGCATGAAGGATGGATTGAGGTAGGGGACAGATTTGAGTTAAGGTATTGATTAGGAGAACATTGCAGTAGCCCTGGCCAGAGGGGATGACCTGGATGTTAAAGCCTAATTCTGAAGTCATCTTTTCTAAAAAACCTTTTCTTTAATATTCATTCCAACAACAAAATTAGTCAACCAATTAAATTTGGTTTTCATTTAGGTTCATAGAGTTTCTTAACTTGGGGTCTATGAACTTCAAAAAATTATAACAACATTTCACTATAATTGGTTTGCTTGGTAATCCTATGTATATTTTACTTTATGCATTTTAAGTCATTATTCTGAAAAGGGGTTTGTAGACTTCACCAGTCTGCCAAAGAATTCCATGACACCAAAATGTTTAAGACCTCCTTTATGTACAGTATGAGGTGTTAAAATAGCCTTGAAGTTATCCCTGTTTATATAATTCTCCTTAATTAATTCTCTCATCATTACTTTGTGTTCTCTCTAACTCATAATACAAAACTACAAATACAATAGGTGGTATTTCAAATGTTTGTTGAATTAAATTAATAGAGTCACAGATTGCTAGACCTAAAAGGAACCCAGGTACACAATTACCTTTGTAGGTCATGTGATTTATGCCCTAAGCTTGGAAGTGGCCGTCAGGACTAAAATTAGTAGGGTAGAAGGGACAGAACAATTTGTAGACCTCAGGAATCTCTACTACGAGTGGTCAGCTCTTACCCTGTGTGGTAAACACAGGTCCATAATCATAGCAGCCCCGATTTCAGGTGATGAAAGTTAGTGGGGTTTGTTAGATTGGTACTCAAAGACTCAAGGGTTATGGAAAGAATGGAAACTCTGACACCTTATTTATCAAGGTTGTTGTGCAAGTCGGGTGGTTTCCAGTAGAACAGGGTTACATAGTGCACAGAGTCTAATGTTAAGTGAAGAGAAGGTCTGAGTCAGATGGGAAATGTGTGTGTGTGTGTGTGTGTGTGTGTGTGTGTGTGTGTGTGTTTGCTGCTTAGGCACTTGTCTTCCCTAGAGGAGCGGGGAGAGAGAGAACAAAAGAAAGAAAAGACAAGCTGGTTGTAGCATCACTTGCCCCTCTATTCCAGAGCAACAAGCAGGAAGAAGTGGCCTTCAGAGGCCAGTATTTCATTCCTATTACTCAAATTAAGCCATTCAACCCATGATGTCAGGCCCTATTGCCCAATTCTACTTCAAAAAGACCGAAATCTCTTGCTAATGACATGTGCTTTCTGAGTTTTCGACAATACGTGTTAGATTTCCTCAGTTTTGTAAGAATCCTAATAAATGTGGACATAGCTGTAGGTTGTTCTTCATTTTCTTCTTTATTTTTCTATTTAAAAATTTTTATTTTGTTTTTAACAATCCCTAATAAAATTTCAATATACAAAGAAGGATAAGAAAGAGACTTTTATAAGAAACCATGAATTTCTGTGACTTTAATTTTGGCTTTTAGAAATATATATGCATATATACATATTTATGTTCTGTCTATCTGTCTTTATTCATGTAGATAGATAAAGATATACATGTATGTATATATGTGTATGTGTATATACATATACATATTATAACCTCAGGAAATATCTCTTTATTTTTTTAAATTCATAGAATAAAACAAACTTTCCATGATATGGTATATATAATAAAAAGATGATTACACATAAAACTGCAAATCTGTTATGTACAACTTGCTATTTCTGTTAAATATATAATAAAGTTATCATGTAAAGAAAGAGATGTTTATGAGAATATAAAGTAAACTTTCTAAAAGAAGTAATTCAGTTTGGCTGACTGATTCCTACTACCTGATAATCATTAAGGTATTGACACTACTCAGGGCTAGTATTAAATAAATTAAATAAACATGCTCCAAACTCTCAGGATTACCCCTAGAACATGTGGGGATAGGTATTTATTTTGCTCTAGGGATGAACTTGCAAGTGGCAGTGGGTATTAGGAGAGTAATTCCAAAGCATGTGCTATATATGTGTTAAATTTAACAAGGTACTAATGAAACTGCGCTATTTGTTTTTATTCCTTTTCTATACTTTTTTTCTTCTGTGCATTTACCAATTTTTTAAAAGCTTATTTAAAAAAAATAGCTATGAGTATCCACTAACCTGCTCCTCTCTTCCCTAAATAGACCTCCCTTGTGACAAATATGTATAGTCTAGCAAAAGAAATCATCACCTTCATCATATCTAAAAATGCAAATCTCATTCTTCATCTCCAGTCCATTACACATCTGCAAGAAGTGGGTGGTTTGTTTTGAAGTCAGTTGTATGCTGCTTTGATCAGAGTTTGGAAGTCTTTCAAAATTGTTTTGATTCATATTATTGTGGTTGCCATTGGGTAAATTCTCTTCTTAGTTCAACTCTTTTTCTGCTTCCTCCTTTTTTACTTCAGCACAGCTATAGGACGAAAAGATGAGGGACATCTCAAATGACCAGGTCTGACTGACCTCCTGCTTGCTGAGATATTGGTATTTCCTGCCACTACAAACTAGGCGTCTTCCTTCAGCTATTGCTGTTGCTTGGATACTATCTCATCTACCAAAATAAAGATGACATTTTTCAAATGTGAGGAGAAGGTTGGTGGCTGGATCTTAAGAGCATCTCACACAACCTCAGAAAGGCTAATGTCTCCTCCAAGTGTTTGATAGAGTGAGATATCTGACTCAGGCAAAAGAAATGTTCCTATGGGCAAGAATGCTGTGGAAGTGCCGTGGTCACCTGGGCTGAGGTTTTCTGCTGTGACAGGGGCCTAAACCACTCCCCTCCACCCCCTACCCTGCCACTGTAGATACTAAAATTGTTCACAGCTTACATGTGACATCCAATAGACTGCTTCTCGAAGCAACCCTACGTGATATGCCTTTGTATGAAGCTGGTGGACCAGGTGATCAAGGCTCAAGTTCAAATGACAAAGTCTTGGAAATGTCTATGTTAAAAAAAAGAAAGAAAACCTAAAGGCCATAATCAAAGCTAAATTGGAAAAATAAATTGTTCGTCAAAAATATACTTCATATGCAATGTGCTAAAAGATTGATTTCAGGATTAAAAAACTCAAGAACATGTGTCAAAATCTTATGAACTCATTGACAAATCATGTAAAACTAGACATTCATCAAAAGAAGAATATATTACCTATTAAAAGTCCTTAAAGATATTTTTAGATGGGTAAAAAAGAAAAAAGAAATCATTGCTTAAGAAACACTTATGGTTACCAGGCTAAATGCATTTATTGAAGAATACCCAAGATAAGTGGAAATCAATGTCCCTAGGGGCCAATCTCACCAGCCCTGAAGCGGGGGCATCATTCAGCACATCTGAATGACTCAGTTTAATATTCTCCAAGGTATTTCTGGCACTACCAATATCAAATGAGTTGGACAACACACAGTCACTGAACTGCCTTTAAGCCTCCCTCAAAGAGAGGTTTTTTATATCTCAATGGTCAGGTGTCTGAAAAAATACAATGAATGCTCTTGTGACATCTCCCGGGCTAGTCTTAAGCAAGGAAACTCAGGGTGCTAGGAGAACTTGTGACCTGAAGGAATCCACTTATATCATCTCTTGGATCAGTCTGCAAGAGTCAAGAAAAGTACATTCCTGATAGATAGAAACATAAGCAGGAAACCAGAAAAACCCACAGCATGAGGATACAGTTACCACAAAGACAGTTAATGGAATTAGTCATTAATATTTGCTATTCTTCCAAATCTATTTAATCTTGATACTTGTGCTGGGAAACATAAGAGGCAATTTGGGAAGTCCTAAATAAATACTGCTGTGGTTTTCGCTCCTGTTTCAGGGGCCTATCTTTCCAAGTCTCAGGTCATGTAGCCCAGGCGATAGGGCCAAGCTTTCTTCTTTCTTTCACCGAGTGAACAGAGGTATATTGGTAACTAATTAACAAACAGCTCTCCAGATCGAAGAAAGCACACAGAGCATACTTTTAAGTTTAATTTCATTTGAATAATTAACATTTTCTCCATCCCTTTTTCAAGTTGAGACATTCAACAGAACCATAAATCAAGCCCTGATTTGTAGCGTTTACAATTTCAGATGAGGTGTAAATGTTCAGATGGAAAGTCATGATGGCTTGGTTAGAGCTAGCTCTAGCACACTCTTGGGCTCGCCTACAAGCCAGACACAGGGGCTCATTAGCAATAGTGATGTCCTTCTATGATCATAGATTTAGAGCTAGGAGAGACTTTATGAGCTATCTAGTCACACACACGTGCGTGTATATACACACATGCAAAAATACACGCATTTATATAGGCATGTATGCATATGCATATATGGGCACACATATACGCACATGCATATAAAGTATGCTATGTGTGCATACACACATATAGATGTATACATATAGGTGTGTATAGGCATGCATGCATACCTATACACATATGTGTGCGTGTATACATATATACACATATACACAAATATACACATATATAAACACACACATACACACATATATATGTATATGTCAACATCTAGTTCACATTTTGCAGATTTATTCCTCTTGGGTATGCTCCTGACTTTCCAGACTTCTTTCCCCACTATTCCCCAACCTTCCCCTTATCTTCCCCTTCCCCTCCCTCTTTTCAACTTCCTTTTGTGTATGTGTGTATTTTCCTCAATTAGCATGTAAGCTCTTGGAGACTAAGGATTACTTTTCTTTTTTATTTCTTTTGCACAATACTTGCCCCATAGTAAGTGTTTAATAAATATTTATTGTCTTGAGGTGAGTTGAGGAAACTAAGGCCTAGAAAAGCTAAGTGATTTGCCCAAGGTCGCTTGGCTAGTTAGTGACAGGCAAAATTTGAATCCAGATTTTCTGACTCCAAAGTCACCAGACTATGCTGTTGGCCAGTCTCATGGTGCTTTATCTTTAAAATATCCTAAAATCTGCTGATGGAGGCCCAGCTTCATTTTAAAGCATTAATAACCCACCGGGAGCTAAAGACCTATTGACTGGTAGCTTACTTGCAGCTTAACAGGTCTTAGGAAAACTCTGAGGATCACTTGGCCGATTAAGGTAACAGAAGCTGAGATCCTTACTTAAACTAAACTGCCAAGCATTCATACTCTGCTTCAGAGAGCACAGCTCTGATGGGCTGGCCCTGTTGTTCTAATGCAAAATGTATGCTTGCCAAAAAAGACTCTTTTATGGAGAACTCACACAGGTCAAGCATTCACATGGTGTTCAGAAGAAGCAATACAAGGACATTCTCAAAGGTCTCTCTTAAGAATTTTGGAATTGATTGTGTGACACTGCCATAGGACTGCTCAGCATAGTGTGCCCACATCAGAGAAGGTGCTGTGCTCTGTGAGCAAAGACGAATTGAAATAGCACAAAGGAAACACAGGATGCACAAATTTTGAGTGTCCACCCCAAATGTTCACAGAGACTATTTGTGCCAGACCTGTGGTAGAGACTTCCAAGCATATATTGATCTGGTCAGCCACAGTTGGATACACTGAAACTTGACTTTAGCATAGTGATGTCATTTTGGTTCTCTTTGAGAATGAAGGACAGCAATCAACAGGTGGGTTGTTTATTCTTCATGTATTAAGAAATCGAGATTGTTTGTTTATCCTGGGCAGTCTCTATAATCAACCTGTACAACAAGGTGTAGCAGCCAGGACCCCAGCACACACAGGAGGGCCTGCTGTATAGGTTCTTAGATCTGTTTTTTTTAGAAAGGAAAGCAACTTTTGAGGGGTCAGCAATCTCATCAAGCATATATATCATTCACTTAGTTCAGGGAAAAAAATCAGTACTCTGAACTTCAGAGAAAATACAGAGAAATAAAGACCAACGGACAGGGTTTCCAATTGTTTGACCATAAGCAATACATACATCACAGATCAACAGACAGATCCAACTGTCTGATCATTACATACATACATAGTTACTAGAGAGAAGCACTAACATCTGGGCTTTCAAAGCTGGGAGGTTCTTTAGTGGCTACCCAGAGTCTTATCTGGCCAAACACTTCCAATGAGTAAGCCCCAAAACAAAACCTCACCTCAGAGTATTTATACACTTTTCAGAGCCAGTGGCCATCACAACCCTTGAGAAATCAGTGCCTCATTAGAAATGAACAAAAGGTGTAGACTTTCCTACCTCCCCTAATCAAGCTTTCCTTAATGGGTAGGTCCATTAATGGGGAGGAGGGGGGAATGGAAATCTCATTAACATAATTAACATTACACCAGGGAGGGACATCTATATTCAGGATGAATCTCTTGATGGCCCTTTTCAGGAAGAAAGACCTAAGAAACCAGAAGTAGACATATTACCCATATGCCACTTCCTCAGGTTTCCTCTTTAGGAGGAACTACTCTTTGGGGGATAATCATCATGATGCAGATGACCTGTCCTGGAATTCCAATTTCATGATACCTTAGATTGGAGTATTCTATACAACTGAAGAAAAAACGGTGTCTGTTAGCTTGACTTTTAAAGCCCCTTCCTGCATCACCAGTCTTTTTATCCTTTACTTTTTTCTCTCTTAGAATTCTCTGATTCAGAGACACTGGGCAGCTAGGTGGTGCAATGGATAGAGTGCTGAGCCTGGAGTCAGGAAAACTCATCTTCCTGAATTCAAATCTGATCTCAGGCACTTCCTAGATGTATGGCCTTGAGCAAGTCATTTAGCAAGTCACTGTTTGCTTCAGTTTCCTCATCTGTAAAATGAGCTAAAGAAGGAAATGGCAGACTACTCAGTATCTTTGTCAAGAAAACCCAAAATAGGATCATGAAGAGACAGAAATGACTGAACAACAGAGATATTGACTTTCTTGCTATTTCTCACAAACAATTCTTCATTTCTTGACTTCGTATTTTTCCCCCATGCCTGGGATGCTTTCCCTCTTTAACTCAACTTCTTGGCCTTGGCTTCCTGCAAGACCCAGCTCAAACTCCACCTTTTCCTGGAGACCTTTACCAGTCTCTCCCACTCATAGGATTTTCCCTCTGAGACTACCTCCCAGTTATGTGTGTATGTGTATACATAAAGATACAGATATGGATACAGATGCACACACATATGTATATACACTCACATGCATACGTATATAGACAGAGATATAGACAGATAGATAGCTAAGTACATCTATAATTACATCTATCTTTATCCATCTATCTATACTATAACAGTATCTATCTATAGCTTAGTCTGTGTCTTTCTGTACGTAGTTTTTCGTACATTGTCTCCCCCATTAGACTGACCTGGAGAACAGGGACTGTCTTTTGCCTTTGTCTCCAGCGCTTAGCACTAACTGGCACATAGTATTTGGGGACTTAATACATATTTATTGACCTACTGACTTCCACCAAGACTAAGGGTTCTTTGCTACCATTGGTCAATTTAGCTGCTTTTGTATAATTAGGCTATAGTGAAGTCAATTCAAACCTTAATCTGTCCATTATTATCTGGGTTTTTCTTTGGTATTTCAGTTTTGTTCTAGGTTGTTTTAGGTTCCCAGAGGCCCAGCCTCACATATTGCAAGGAAGTAGTCGTTCGTTGTTGGCTATCAAGTTAGTACTATATATACTATGATGATAGTGGGGTGTGTGTGTGTGTGTGTGTGTGTGTGTGTGTGTGTGTGTGTGTGTGTGATTACAGTAATGGGTTACATTCATCAAAGCAGGGGAATTCTGGTCAAGCTAATAAGATTTTTGTTATAGTCAACTGAGATGAACCATCCTTTATGACATCTTGCCCAAACTGTACTGTCACCAGAGACCAGACTTTCTAGTTATTCCTTTGATTCTCCAGGGACCCAGGATTGGCAGAGCTCTTCTGTTAAATATTTAAAGTTGTCATCCTTTTCATAAGCGGTCATGAGGTTCTGATTAATGTTGTGATCTCAGCCACCCAAGTCTGCTTCTCTTTCCCGTCAGTTATGATTTCAGGGGTAATGGGTGAGGGGAAGTATGGTAGGCCCAGAGTAATATCATTCAGATATGCCCCATCCCCATGTTTTCTTCATTCATTGGCCTGGTTCCCAGTAGAAATAATAAGAATTGGCCTTTTCCTAGGATTAGTAGGTGTGAAAATGGGTTAGGTAGGCATGGAGATATCAGTACAAAAAAGAAAATAATCCCTACTCTCTAAAAGCTATCAAAACCCACTGGGAGGAGAAAAATTAAGAGATTAAAGCTCCCTTGTTCTTGTGTTTGTATATCTGGCACACAGTAACATTTAATAAATGCTTCTTGATTTGAGTTGGGTTCAACCTACCTCATTTGTAACTACTTTGGTCAGTACTCAAGTCATTATGCAGTGCTCAGGATGTAAAGCGATTTGGTGGCCATCAGTTACCTAGTAGTAGTCAAGAAGTTGTCATTCAAAAAAGGTGTAAGGTTCTGTGATGAGAGTCAGGACTGGGTTCCAAAATCCTAAGTGGTCCCATTAAGTTTCCCTTGTAGGTATCTGCCATGAGAGTCAGACTGTGGAATGACCTGTTACAAAGAATCCTAAGGTCTTGGGAGCAGTGTGGTTGTAGGGTTTCAGGAGGAGAACACCCTAGGTGTCTACCAGTACTGCCTGTAGGATTTGCTCCTGCTTGGAGTCCCACTAAAAGTGGCTGAAAGTTGTCTGGTCCATGGGGCATAGGAGTTTGCCAAGGTGTGGCAATATGTTTTCTCCCAAAAACAAAGCCTCCCTCCAAACACTGAGCCTTTTTCTTAGTGGTTTGTGGGGTCAAATGTAGGAGCTTTTCTTTCACTTCATATGGACTATCCCAATGAACTACCGGTGGCTATATCTCTCAGAATTTCCTAGATGTGTCTGGCCCCTGGGATTAACATCCTATCCTCTTTCCCGTAGGCAGATGCTGAGTCTACAGGGCCTATTTGGACCCTGCTTTAGGTCAATTAGTCTAATGTCATCCATGTAATGTTCCAGTATCACCTGGGGTAGAGAAGGACCTATAGGGATGCCCGTTTAGGTCCTTAGAGAAGCAGATTGTGGCAGCTGTAGATGAGTTCACATAACCTTGAGACAGGATGGTAAAGATGAGACGTGGGCTTTGTTAAGTATGAGCAAACTCAACCGGTGAGCAGGATGCATTGATATCAAGAAAACGTATTAGCAAAGTCAGTTGCCTCACACCATCCACCATATACTTGGTTCACTTATTAAAGCAAAATTGTTGTCATTGATTTAACGTTAAGTTATTATGAACGAAATCATAGCCATTGACTATAACCCAGTTAAAGGCCAAAGCCATTAGCTGCTTAGGGCAAACACGGTCACTCCCAAGTTCAGCATCCTGTTACCTTTGGTCATTCAGCAGGAGCCACCAGTTTTTTTCCCCAGGCCAAACTGTCGAGTTAATTAGGAGGTCATGGGGGTCAGCACATCACTTTCCCAAAGGTCTTGTCTGGCAGCTGTAATTTCTGCCATTCCTCCCAGGATTTGGTATTGTTGTTGGTTAAAAATTTTAGAGGAAAGAGGAAATTCTAGGAGGCTCCATAATTATAGTAGCAACTTGGTTACCCTAAACTATAGGTGAGTCTTTGCAACTCTCCCAGGAATTCTGTTAAAACATAATAAATTTCTTTAAATTTATTTTTTATTCTGAACTTAAACAAGCACTAAAATAAAAATACCCAAATAAACAAAAAACAAAAACAAAAGCAAAGCCATGAACATTTCCATAAAAGATTGTATCTGAAATTGTGAATTGAATCTCTAGTCTGTATCCTTGCTTTTTTTCTAGGGTATGTAATAAATTCCTTCTGTTACTTTAAAAATTGTCCAAATTATCTTTATTTCCTTCTGAAGTGCCTGGTGTACTTAAAAAAATATTCATTTATTTTTAACATTCTTTTCTTTTTAAATTGAGGGCCCATTTCTCTCCCACCCACTGAGAAGGCAAGTAAAATATCAATTATACATGTGAAATCATGCAAAATATTTCCATATTTGCCATGTTGATAAAAAGAAAGCAAAACAAATGAAAGAAAGTGAAAAATATGATACTGAAATTTGCACTTGAAGTTCATCAATTCTCTCTCTGGAGGTGGTTGGTATTTTTTCATCATGAGTCCTCTGGAATTGAATTTATCATTATATTGATTAGAGTAGCCACGTATTTCATAGTTGATCATCATTACAATGTTACTGTTACTGTTCACAATGATCTCCTGGCTTTTCTTACTACATTTTGCATCAGCTATATAGGTCTTGCCATGTTTTCTGAAATCACTTGCTTTGTCATTTGTTGCAACACAATAGTATTCCATCACAATCATATGCCTCAACTTGTTCACCCATTTCCCAATTGATGAGGATCCCTTTGTTTTCCAATTCTCTGCTACCACAAAACCATCACAATCAAATGCCACAACTTGTTTAGCTGTTCCCCAATTGATAGGCACCCCCTCAATTTCCAGTTCTTTGCAACCACAAAATGAGCTGCCATAAATAGTTTTGTACAAATAAGTCCTTTTCCTTTTTCTTTGACCTTTTTTGGGATACAGACCCAGTAGTGGTACTGCTGGGTCAAAGGGTATGGACAGTTTTGTAGTTCTTTGGGCATCATTTCAAATCTCTTGTGTACTTTAAAAAATGTTTCACTATCTCTTTCCCTTTCCCTTTCTCAGTCTTTTCTCTCTCCCTTTCCTTTTCCTCTGCCCTCCTTTTCTCTTCTCTTCCCTTTGCTGTTCCTTTTCCCTTTTACTTAGTTTTCCCTTTCCTTTCCCTTCTCTTCCTTTCTCTTCTCTTTTCTTCACTTTAATCATCATGCTTCAAGATTTCAAAGTTTGTTTGACTTGCCACTGTTCCTTCCCCAGTATAATCCCCTCTCTTATTTCCCGTCTCTTCCCACTTATTTCCCCATTGAGATTGATGTGTTTCTACACCAAGCTCTTGGTGCGTGTATGTGTGTGTTTGTGTTCAGTCCTCCTTTGTCAAGTAAAGCTAAGTTAACAAGCATTACTAAGCAATTACTTGGTGTCAGGCTCTATTTTAAGTGTTCAGAATACAAACAGAGGCAAAAACAGTCCCTACTCTCAAGGAACTCACTGTCTAAGAGTTGAGAGAGACAATATGCAACACCTCTGCACAAACAAGAAACGTACAGGTTAACTTGAAGAAAAGGCACTAGCATTAGGGGGAAGAGAGATTCTGGTAAATATTTAACAACCAGCTTTGAGGGTAGGGAAAGGGACTATGTACTCATGCCACACTTTCATAGTCTAATTTGCGTTATTACATTTTCTCCTTCTTAAATCTAGGCAATCAATTACAAAATAAATTAAACGCTGATTTGTCACATTTGTGGATTTCTGAGATGTAAATACTTAAACTGAATATTTAACAATTGATTCTTGCAAGAGGAGTAAGTTTGAACTGGTTAAGGGGGACTGGGGAAGTCTTCTTGTAGGTGGACTTTTAATTGAGACTTGAAGTAAGTCAGGGAAGCCAAAGGGTAGATGTCAAGGGAGAGACAGGGTACAGTCAATGGAAAAGCACTGAATAGGGAGATATGGAGTGTGTTGTATGAGGACCACCAGGGTTGTGGCACTGGATCACAGAGTAGGTGGAAATAAGAAGTAAGTAAGAGTACGAAGACTGGAAAGAAGGAAGGGGCCAAGCTATGAATGACTTTTAAAAGGAGATTTTGTATTTGATCCTGGAGATAATAGGGAGTCCCTGGAGTTTATTGAATGGTAGAGTGGGATGTGTGTGAAATGGTCAGATGTACACTTCATAAAGATCACTTTGATAGTTGAGTGGAGAATCGATTGGAGTGGAGAGACACTTGAGGAACAGACGTACTATAATGGTCCAAGCATGAGTTGATGAAGACCTATACCAAGGTGATAGCAGTGTCGGAGGGGAAAAATGTGCATATTCTAGAGATATTATAAAGGTAAAATTTTGACAAGACTTTGAGAGAATGAGGAGTCGAGGATGACACCTAGCTTATGAGTTTGGGTGGCCGGGAGAATGGTGATATCTTTGATAGTAATAGGGAATTTTGAAAGAGGGGAGGATTTAGGGGAAAAGATAATGTGTTTGACTTTACACATGTTGAATTTAAGATGTCTATCTTTTTAAAGTTATTTAAAATAATATATATATTTGCAATTTCGTGTAAAAACAATTTTTAACATTCATTTTTTAAGATTATGAGTTCCAAATTCTTTCTCTTTCTTCCTTCCCTTCTCTTTCCCTGAGATGGTAAATAATTTGATATTGGTTATACATGTGCAATCTTGCAAAACATATTTCCATATTAGTCATGTTGTGAAAGAAAACACAAACTAAAAAAGAAAAGCCACCACAAGAAAAATAAAGAAAGCAAAAGAATTCCTATCTTAAATATTCAAGATGTCCAGTAGGCAGTTGGTGTGACCGAAGGTCAGGAGAGTTGTTTAGGTTGTCAGGTTCAGATAGAAGTAAATTTCATCTGTCGCCCACTGCTACCACTCCTTCCTTCATGTTAGTATAATCTTGTTCTCACACATGCCAATTAAGAAGAAACTAATTTCAGCCCCTTCTTCCTTCTTTCTACACTAATTTCATTCCCTTTTTCAAACCCTCAGAATAGAATCAATCCACTCTTAGGACCTTGTTTTTTTTATTTAACTCCCTGAATATTCTTTGAAGACATTAAAGTTCTGAAGGGACACTTTTTTTTCTCCCCACATTAAAATACCAGCACTACATCATCATACAGCATCTTCCAGTTGTTCAAATAAATCTATTTTTCCAAGTTTCTCTGGATTATTTTGTTTGCATTTCAAAGTCCCTACTCTGGGATCTTTATCAGGAATTCTTGAAAGTCTTGTATTTCATTAAGGATACACTTTTTCCCTTGCAGAGTTATACTCATTTTTGCAGGAAAAGCTATCTTACTTGTAAACCTATATCTTTCATCTTTTGGAATATTGTATTTCAAGACCTAGAAAAAGCTACCAAATCTTGTGTGATTCCAACTATGAGGCCTTGGTATTCTTTCTTTCTGGATGTTCAAAGTATTTTTACTTTGGTCTGGAAGCTCTGGATTTTGTCAATGACACCCTGGGGACTTTTCATTTTGGGTTTTCTTTGAGGAAATGATCAGTGTAGTATTTCAATTTCTATTTTGCTCCCTGACTCTAATAAATCTGGAAAGTTTTCATTTGTGATTTCTTGAAATAATATTTTTAGTTTTTATAAAAAATAGTTTTCAGGGAATTCATTGATTCTTGACTTACGTCCAGGTCAGTTGTTTTTGGTAGCAGATGTTTTACATTTTCATATTTTTTTTAGTGTTTTGATTTTGTTCCACTGTTTCTTGTTACCTCATGGGATAATTGATTTCTGTTTGAACAATTCTAATTTTTAAGTTGACTATTATTTGGGTAAGGTTTACCACTTTCTGATCTAATCTATTTATTCTCCTTCCAGTTCTTTCCTTTGAGAGAAATTATTACTGATAACCAATGACTTGGGGAGATCCAGAATTCTCTTTTTTTCTAAAGCTCTGGTTTTAAAAAGTTCTCTCTTTAAGGACATCACTAATAATGACACTGGACTAATTTTCTTGTTTAAAATCCCACCCTGGTGGAGAAGCAATTGTGTTCTGCTCAGGCTTGGGTGGGACATAAATTCTTTGAATAGATTGCCCAAGGCTAGGAGTGGTCTGGATATAGAGATGGTTCCTTGCCCAAGGGAGACATGATGTCACTCTCAACCTCTCATTATTGTTATTTGTTGCTTTTTAATGTGTATTTATTTATTTTTAGTTTTCAACATAAGATTTTGAGTTTTAAATTTTTTCTCCCTCCTCACCTTCCCCTCTCCCCAAGATAGTGTGCAATCTGATATAAGATATACATGTACAATCATAGTAAACGTATTTCCACATTAGTCATGTTGCAAAGAAGAATTAGAATCAAAGGGAAAAAACTGTGAGAAAGAAAAAAACCAACAAAAAAAATTAGACTGCTTTGATCTGCATTCAGACTCTATAGTTCTTTCTCTGGATGTGGACAGCATTTTCCATCATGAGTCTTTTGGAATTGTCTAAATCATTTCATTGCTGAGAAGAGCTAAGTCTTTCAAAGTTATTCTCTTACAATATTCTTTATTAATGAATCAGAGGATTGCCACTCCTCTTCCAAAAGAATATGTGATCCCTGAGTCTGTTGCCATGATTCTTTGGTGTAAGTAAGAGAGATGGCCAAAGGACCATTCTTTTATTAATAATGTGCTGGCCTTATTAATAAATGATTAAATTATCCAGAAATTATATCTCTCAAACCTTTTGTTTTTATATCATTTAAAAAAATTTCTTGCTTAGTTTCTTTTAGGTATTCATGTAATCCTTATGGCAAATTCATTTTTTCCTATGAGTCTCTGCAGTTATGGATTTATACTCTTCTTCTAGGGTGGACACTTCTGGATTTATTGAAATTCTTTATAGTATTCTGTATCATCATTTCTCCAACCTTAGTGCCACAATTAGGGCTTTGTGCCAGGGCCAGGCTCCTTCCCCTGCAGTGCTTGGAATGGAGTGGCCAGCTTTGCTTGGCCTCAATCTAAGACACTTATACTTCTGTAAAGACTTTCACCTCCCAGGGTTAGGTACATTTGCTCTCCCTCTTTGCATTTTTTAGGTTTAGAGTGCTGGATCTTTGGTGCTGAAGACTTGGTTCTAGGATAATCTGATCTGAGTATTTTGGTACTCAATCTCTTATACTCAGACTTGAATACTGAGGTCCCTGCCATACCTGCTCCCTTCCAGGTTGCCCACTGTGGATTTCTGATACCTTAGAGATTTCTCAGGAGAGCCTTCAGCTCTTGATGCCTCTGAATACTTGCAAGTTACATGGATATCTGGCCATCTGGTTTGTCTGAGTATGCATGCTGGCTTGAAGTTATTAATTATCAAATTATATATTTGGTACTTCTCTAACTGACTTCTCCAACATGCCAGAAGATGTTCATCATTGGGATAACCTCATCATCCTATACGATCTCATCAGAGTATGGGGCTATGAACCCTAAACCTCCTTTTAAGGAGAAAGCTCAGCTCCGACATCTCAATTCTCACCTGGCTATACGACTTTGGTTGATTTCTTCATCATGTCCCTTCTTTGAGTAATGTTCCTTCCCTCGCCCTCCCCCCACTTCTCAGCTTTTTGTCTTTTCCAATTAGGTTGTAAGCCCCTTGAGAACAGGTACTGTCTTACTTTTAAAAATTTGTATCCTCAATGACTAGCATATAGTAGATGCTTGATAAATATTTCTTCACTTTTGATCGTTGTTGATTTAATTTGGAGAATCTTACTGAGTTCTTTGAAGAATTTCTCTATTTCTTCATTCCTTGAGACATGTTGGTACATAAGTTGCAATTACTTGCATGGTGGTTTCTTCTTGTTCTTGTTACAAACATTTATCCAGAGTATTGAAATATGAGCTGACCAAATGTTCCAAGAAATTATGTTTCTTGTTTCCTTTGGGTACATGATAATTCCTTTATTTTCCTCTCCAAGGAGAGTTTGTGAACCATCCTTCCATTTGGCTTCAGTTTCCTTCTTTCTTCTTCCCTGAATAGTGGTTCTCAAACTTCCTTTATCCTTCTCTTTCCCCACTACCAGTGCCCCCACTCTTTTTGCTGTCTTTAATTTTCCTCTTCAGTCACAGTTAATTCTGATGTTAAACTCCCAACATTATTCTTACAGGACCATGCACAATTTAAAATTTAAATTGCCCAATTAATTCTCTGTTCATCATATCAGTCTCTTCAGCCAAGACCAATTTTCTAAGTCACCATTATTTTCTGAAATAGGCTTTGGGTCATACTCCCTTCACTGAATGAATGTTGAGTTGTAATGACTACTACATATATAATCATAACAACATTTTTGACCCAACTTTTGGTTTCCCAGGAGGTGGATCCTCTAATTTATTTGTTTTCATCAGTTTCATGGTACAGTAATTAAAGAGCCAGTCATGAAACCAGGAAGACCTAGGCATAAGTCTCATTACTGATACATACTTATGTGACCCTGGGCAAGTCACTTAGCTTCTGACCACTCTAGACAACTCTCTGAGATTATAAGTTGCAAAGAGGGTATTGACCTGCATTGGTAGAAAGTTTCCTCTCTGGGAGTGCCCTGTGTTGGTGAAATCATAGATCTGCTCCTTATGCCTATTACTTTGCCCAACTGTTGTCACTACCAGCTGGATTACTTTACATACTGTACTTTGGATTAATTTTTGCAATTAGCCATCCTTTCCATCTCATGAAACACAATTTTGCCTCTCTGAGGGACCAGCCTTCTTTTTACTTCTCCTCTTAGAAACTGTCTATTAGGAGGGCTTTGGTCGTACTTTATTCCAGTGCAAGCTTTCAGTAATAGAATTTGACATATTACGGGGAGAGAGGCAGGAGTGAGCAGATAAATAGTTAACAGTTGTCTCTCTGGGTAGAAAAATGTAGACATGATACACTTTTAAACCATTTTCTCTCTTTTTAAGCTTAGACAGTCAACAAAATGATAAATCAAGCCTTAATTTGTAGTTTGCTCATTTCTGATGTGTAACTCCTCACACTGAAATTTGAACAATTGGTTGTTGAAAGCCAGGTCAAGCTGGCTTCAGCATATTCCTGGAGAGAGGACAGCTGACTGACTCATCTAAAGAGTCTAAAGAGGGCAGCTAAAGAGCCCAGCAGGGGAGACGGAGCTAGTTATTAGGGCTTTAAAGATGCTTATCTTGGGGCATAAAACAATTAGATAGTTTATAATATGTGTGTATATATAATAACCCTTCTGGGTTTATTCCTCTCCTTTGCACTGATGCTGCCCTTGGTAGGATGAATCTTCAGGGCTGGTTGCTAGGACTAATTCTAGCCTCCTCAAACTATACAGCTCATGAGTTCTCACTGATATTCTTCCCCTTAAGTCTACTTAATCCTTAGTAAAGACTTAACCTTTAGCAAAGGCTTTTCCTCAAATGGCACAGAAAGAATATCACAAAGCATTTCTTCCCAAACAAGAAGTTCACTCTTCCACAAATATACACACTGTCCATGGGGGAGGAGAGTTGAAACAAACATTAAGTATAGTAATAGCAAAACCCATAAGTAAAGGACATAGGTGACCAAGACAGCTCCCAACTCTGGAACTATGGAGCCAGATGTCTTTGTTTAGCCAGAGTCCTCACAAAATTCATTCTATTAGAGTTTCAATGTTGGTGTTGAATGAGTAGCTCCATTATTCAGGGTTCTGGCTCCCTGTAAGACATGGAATCTAACCTGTTCTCTGTCTTGTCTAAGCTTGGGCCCTTGGCCACTGGGTCACTGCTACTCTGGGCTAGGAAAATGACTCATCTACTGGGTTCTTCATAGGGTGCCAAGCTCATGCTTGAGTGGATAGCTGTAATTTTTACTACCTCTAGCCTCTAGATCTGCAAGTATCGTTTTTAATTGAAATGTTACAGTGTTCTCAGCCTTGAATTTAGAAAGGACATTCCTCTGTAACTCAGAGTCTGAGATCTGAGGATTTATACCTTTAAGTGGGAGATATAAAAGGTCCATACTCTCCTGTTCTACCATTCTTTATGGTTCAGAGGCAACTTCCCCCAGTTTTGTACTTAAGATAATAAGCCAACTTACAGGTTTCAGGTTTGAATGACTGGGGCCAAAGGTACATTCTATTCTGCTATAATATTTGTTTTAAAAACACAAAGTTGTTCCAACACAACTGATATATTAGGGAACAATTTGAGCATGATAAAAAATTTAGAATTTGCTTGTGTGCAATTTCTTCTCCAAGAAACACTGAGGATACAAAAAACTTTATAAGCTGCAACTCTTCAAAACCTACTTCCACAAACAAACTTTGGGTCTTTTCTAAAGTAAAGCACATATCTTCTGGGTCAGTAGAAGCTGTGGAGAGAGGAAAGCAGCTCTTCACTTCCCCATTCTACTCCACTCTTCCCAGACATGGCCTCTGATATAAAACTATTCACAGATTTATTGATGCGGAGTGCTGCCAATCATACTTATCAACTTGAAGAGATTTTAGTAACAAGTTTATTATTTGCTTAGCACATAGGCCCATGGTACACAAAAACCAATGAGTCATAAGTAGTGTTTCCAAAAAAAATTTTAAAAGCAGGATGGATACAATTGAAATTTTACCAAGGGCAAAAGGAGAAGGTAAAATTTTATACATCAAAAAACTGATAGCATAAGAGGAAAAAGTATATCAGGTAAAATAACAAACTGAGCAGCAAATACTGGGGGATTTGGCCAATATGTCAAGCTGGAATTTTGTAAGCAGACAAAGCAAGAACTGATCAGATAGCAATAGGACTAAAATTAGATGTGTCAGCTAAATTCTTCTAGCTAGAGATGTAACTTGCAAGGGTGACAATATAAAAATTCTATTGATAACACCAATCACTTCAGTTCTCTCAGGCCTGAAGTTTCAAGTTGTAAGAGTTTGCCCATTCCCATGGGAACCAGGATACAGAAGGAATTTCTTAATTATTTAACATTGTGAGAAACAAACTCACTTTAAATGAAGAACAATACTCGCTGTGAAGCCAGTAAAGTTCTCATTTTATTTTAACCAATCATTCCACGTGCCTAGTGAATAGGTCTCTCCCTAATGGAGAGTATGCAACACTTTTTAGGCTGTTTCCAATTCAAATTTCCCCCTTGCTCTCCATTGGCTAGATGCAACCTCTTGAACCTCCCATGTTCTCCTCCTTGATAGGTTCTCCTTCAAACAGCTCATTAAGCATGCTCACAAGCTTCTGACCTTTTACCTGATCAGAACCCTGGTTCTCCCAGGTCACAACTCTGATTTGAACCAGTCACCTCTGACTTACATTCTGCTATCACTCAAAACTGGGAGGAGTTTTAATCCAGTGGAAACAGAATTCCTTCTCTTGTTTCCCACAACATGTATATAACTATGCTACTATTTTTATGAGATTCCTATCTTTTTTTAACAGTCACTGATGACATTTTTGAGTGTTGTGACCCTAACTCCATTTTTCCCATAAGCCTTGTGTTTTTCATTATGTGATTTGTGCATATCACAGTGCTTTGGGAAAACTGCATGTATCAGAGACATAGCAGAACTGACTGTACTGAAGCTGACTGTCAACTGGAGCAAGTCCACTGTCTCTCTGGCCTCTTCTTCAGCGATTGAGCTATTGAGGCCTTGGGCCTTTTCTAAGGTGTAGAATGTTTCTTTTGGATCTGAAAGCCCTTTCCTTTTATATTTCAATGTCCTTGTCTTTTAATCTTTAGTTTTATTGAAAGTACAAGCGGGGCACTGTACCCTTTCTACACTATACAGTTTGTCAGGGATTTCTGTTCTGGAAATGAGTTTTGTGTTGGATCCTTTCCTCAGACTAGAATGAGTAAGTTAATGATGAGACTGATGGGGGTTATATTGGCTTTCACATAGTAAGAACCTGTCTATTGGAGGGCTGGACTGTGATGCAGAAAGGCTCCCATCCAAGGACAATGGCTTCTGGGTAACTGCTGGAGGTCCTAGTCCCAGATGTTAGCCAAACAGCAGTGAAGCTACTGGGCTTTGAAACAGGGAGAATGTGCTAGTGCTTCTGGCCAATTGGCCGGGTCAAAGAGAAACAACTCAGGGATAAAGCTAGGCCTTCTAACTGCGGCAGTCATGGTGTAGTGGAAAGAATGTTGGACATGGTGAAAGAAGGCTGGTGATGTTCACTGATGCTTCAGTTCCCTGGGGGAAGGAGAGCTGGGGGTGGGGACGTGTTGAAAAAAAAGAGGCAAAAGGACCCTGGAAAGCTGGGATTCAGCAGTCATTGTTGTTCAGTTGTGTCCAACTCTTCATGACCCCATTTGAAGTTTTCTTGGCAAAGATATTGGAGTAGCTTGCCATGTCCTTCTCCAGTTCATTTTACAGATGAGAAACTAAGGCAAATAGGGTTAAGTGACTTTCCCAGAGTCACACAGCTAGGGAGTGTCTAAGACTAGATTGGAACTCAGAAGATGACTTTAGGCCCAATACTGTATTAACTATGATGCCACCTGGCTACCTTCAGCCATCATAGTCAATTCCCACCTGCCTTGGGTGTCAACCTTCTGTTTTGGGGGTGGGGCTGCGCTTGGACCTGTGATTCCATCAGTTTAGGGAAGACATGGTATAGAAACCCCACCTATGATACAGATCAACATCTCATGTGTAATTTGTAATCTTAAAAGAGTTTCGTAGCGCTTTGTGAAATAAAACAACTTGTCTATGATAACGGAGCTGGATCAGAGCCTGGACTTGAACTCAGGTCTTCCTGACTCTTAGACTAGCCTTGGCTATGCTGTGCAACTGGTGTCAAATAGAAACAGGGCCACGAACCCATAAATGGTGATCTCGGCAGATAGCATATTGACTTAGTTTTAAAATGTAATATTATCTATGTGTTATGTTATTTTTATTTATTTTCTTAAGTATTTCCCCATTATACTTTAATCTGGTTTAGGCAGTACTTGAAGTGTTGTGAGAGGCATGTAAGCTGAGGGACCATATGCCACTACCCTAGCCACACTGCCTTTCTTAGAGTTTTCATAATCTTGATTAAACTGACAAGTATAAGAGAAGTTTGTTTCATCCTATCCCATGATGTGGTGGATAGCCATATGAAGATAGGTCCAAGTCTTGGCTTTGCCTTTTACTAGCCTGTGTGACCTTGGATAAAATCTGAAAAACCAAGAAAAACTTACATGAACTGATGCTGAGTGAAGCGAGCAGAACCAGGAGAACACTGTACACAGTAGCAACAACGTTGTGTGATGATTGACTTTGGTAGACTTAGCTCTTCTCAGCAATACAATGATCTAAGACAATTCCAAAAGACTCATGATGGAAAATGCCATCCACATCCAGAGAAAGAACTATGGAATCTGAATGAGGATCAAAGCATAGTATTTTCTTTCTTTCTTTCTTTCTTTCTTTCTTTCTTTCTTTCTTTCTTTCTTTCTTTCTTTCTTTCTTTCTTTCTTTCTTTCTTTCTTTCTTTCTTTCTTTCTTTCTTTCTTTCTTTCTTTCTTTCTTTCTTTCTTTCTTTCTTTCTTTCTTTCTTTCTCTTTCTTTCTCTCTTTCTTTCTCTCTTTCTTTCTCTCTCTCTTCCTTCCTTCCTTCCTTCCTTCCTTCCTTCCTTCCTTCCTTCCTTCCTTCCTTCCTTCCTTC
The DNA here is from genome assembly GCA_023548195.1 of Bettongia penicillata ogilbyi. Lineage (NCBI taxonomy): Eukaryota > Metazoa > Chordata > Mammalia > Diprotodontia > Potoroidae > Bettongia > Bettongia penicillata. The sequence continues at coordinate 1,013,457 of JAJHZJ010000460.1, read as the reverse complement.
CTTCCTTCCTTCCTTCCTTCCTTCCTTCCTTCCTTTCGCCTTTTGTTTAGATTCTCCTTTTACAGCACAACTAATGTGGAAATATGTTTAATAGGATTTTACATGCATAGCCTATACCGGATTGCATTCTGTCTTAGGGAAGGGGGGAGGAGAGGGAAGAAGAAAAAAATTTGGAACTCAGTATCTTATAAAAGTGGATATTGAAAACTATCTTTACATGTAATTGAAAAAAATAAATACCATCAAATGGAAAAAAATCATATGCCTCTAGGTCTCAGTTTCCACTTGTATACAATGAGGAGCTTGTTTTAGCAATGATCTCTTCTAGTCTAACATCTCTGAATATGTGTTGGATCACTTTGCATGGTGCAGGGCCACCTAAGCCTAAGCAAACTTTTGTATTTTAGCCAGGACAAGGAGATTAGCACTAAAACTAAGGATGTCTAAATTTGCTTGGGAGGCATATTGGCCTGGCAGGTGTTCTTTTTTTTGATTTTCTTTTCTAAATTATTTATTTATTTTTAGTGTTTTACATTCATTTCCATTAGATTTTGAGTTCTATATTTTTCTCTCTCTCCCTCTCCTTTCCCCTCCCCCAAACAGCATGCAATCCAATATAGGCTCTCTCTCTCTATATATTCATATTAAACATGTTTTCACATTAGTCATGTTGTAAAAAAGAATTAAAACAAATGTGAGCAAACAAAGAAAGAGAGAGCAAATTGTCCGCTTCACTCTGCGTTCAGACTCCATAGTTCTTTTTCTGGATGTGGACAGCATTTTCCATTGGATCTGTCTTGGAGCTTTGCATTGCGAAGAAGGAGGTGTTCTTCCTAAAAAGACATGATGGTGGCAGTGATGACAGGTGGTTGTGATCTGCAGCCAAGGAAGTTTCAGTGGGTGGCAGCTTTTGGAGATGGTCGACAACATTAGAGAGGCCCAGCTTATCAGTGCGAGGTACTGATCTCACCACTCCCCCAGGGTTCTCTGCTCCCCTAAAGGAGGTTTGGGAGCCTGTAGGCTTTCTACCACTAGATTTAGTCCTGATTGGTTGGATTCTCCCAATTTAGGAGTCCCTTGCACCCCAGTTCCATTTAACTACTTAACAGTCAGATTAGTTTTTACAAAGTGATATTTACTTAGCCCAGTGCTTGGTACATAGTAGGTGCTTAATAAATGTTTCTTGACTGATTTCAAAGGTATAACAAGAGCAAATATAGCAGGTATAACTGATATACCTGTCATATATATATATATATAAAACAGGTATAATATATAATATATAAAACAAGTATTATATATAACAAGTATTTTATATATATAACAAATACTATATTATATATATAAAACTGATTTGAAAGGTATAACAAGAGCAAATATAGCAGATAAAACTGATATATACCTGTCATATACATATATGTGTATATGACAGGTATATTTTATATATATAAAACAGGTATTTTATATATATATATATATATATAACAAGCATTTATATATATATATATATATAACTGATTTCAAAGGTATAACAAGAACAAATGTAACAGGTATAACTGATATATACCTGTCATATACATGTATATGTATATAACAGGTATATTTTATATATAAAATAGGTGTTTTATATATATATATAAAACTGACTTCAAAAGTATAACAAGAACAAACATTTCCCACTTTCCAAACCTGGGAGGGTTTAAAAGCCCTTTATAACACCTTGTTCTGGGGACAAGGGACAGGGGTTAGTTACGTTCATGGTTTAATTCAGTTCCTATATAGAGAGGTCCTAAGGAGTTCCCAGTCCAAAGTTCTTTTTGGCTTTTGTCCAGAGACTTGGTTCCTTAGGCCTTTCCTGCTGGGTCGGCAGAGACATCCAGCCTGGAATCCTGGTTCCAAGGTCACTGGATCCAAGAACTCCACTTCCTGTGCCTGGAACTGAAAAGGACAAGTGAAGCACACCAAAATTCCAAGCCTGTTTCTCAGGGTCACGGAGTCTAAAAGCAGGGAGGGAGATGGTCCTTTTCTCCATACAGCTCAGTTCATGGTACCCATGGTGTAGGCAAAGGGCATCTTCACTCTCTGGATTCTGCTGGAAAGAGTGGGAGGGGGAGAGAGAGAGAGAGAGAGAGAGAGAGAGAGAGAGAGAGAGAGAGAGAGAGAGAGAGAGAGAGAGAGAGAGAGAGAGAGAACTAAGTCTGGCAGTTTTAAAGATGCAGGTTTTTCCAACAATGCAGCCAATGGAAAGAGGCTGTTCCCACTCACGTGGCAGGAGGCTATAGGGTGGGTTTTCCCAGAAGCAGATCCCTGCTCTCTCCCTCATGGGCACCTCCATCTTAGATGATCTGGGCATAAGCAAAGTCCAGTTAAGATATTGGTAAAGGATACAGAAAGGAAGCCATTACTAAGCTGCCAGGAACTTTAAATATCTCAGGTCCTCAAAGAGATTATTGGAAAGTGTGGTACTGGGGCATCCATTACTAAACAGGCCACTCCTGAACTATCTTTATTGAATGAGTTTGATGCTCTCATGGTGAGTAGGCGTGGTTTAGGGTGACATACAGAGCCCACTGAGGGAAAGGCCATCCTCTTTCAGTCATCCAACAGTGTTAACGCTTTTCACCTCAGCAGCCAGCATCCCAATGCCAATGCCTTCCTCCTTCAGTGGCCAGGGACCCAATGCCAATGGCCTCTTTGGAGGCTTTTGTTCAAGTTGCAACACTGGCAAGGGCTAGTCCCAAAGGACAAGCTGTCAGTTGACTCATTGTATAAACCTATGGTTACTCTCAGTCTCTGCCTGCCAGGAGAAGAATCCTTCCAGTCCTGACTAGGTCATGTCTTAGAAGGAATACAGAAATACGGATGCAGAGAAACATTTGAGACTGCTAGGGAACTAGTATTTGGGTTTTTTTTAACCTCATATACACTTTTAAAATTTAGTGCACCAAAGGTCACAGTGCTCAGGTAGAATTCACTTCCTCCTCCTCTCTGTCTCCTACAATTCCTCTGTTCCTTCAAGATGCATCTCAAGCTCCACTTTCTAGAGGAAGCCTTTCTGATCCTCCCCACTGACTGCTAGTGCCTTCCCTCCCTCCCTAGCTCTTTTGGCTGAATGATTGTGCTTATTCTCATTGCCCTTCTTCTGGGTATACATACATATGTATACATAAATACACATTACATATGTACATTTTATCTTTGGACTTAGAATGTATGTTTCTTGTGAGCAGGTATTGTTCATCAAATGTAAATTTGTCCGCAGTGTTTTGCACACAGAGGCTGCTTAACTCCTATAGTTGTCTCTTCCACATTATGGCTTTTCCCCTCTCTGTTTTGATATGCTGTGGATTGCCATAAGGAATTTTTGGGGAGTTTTGCAGAACCCGCAGATGAGATGCAAAGCCAGCAGACAATACAGAAAAAAGTTTAGAAACTCAGAAAAATGTGTAAATATATGTATACTATTATATAATATCAACCTTATTATTATTTTTTACAATAAGGTACTGCAAATACCACATAAAAGAAAAAGAAGAAATCAGTCTTCTTCTCTGGTATGAAGGGAGGGTGAAAAATTTTACATGGATTTTCCAGAGAGGAATTGCTGCATCTGTGAGGTGGAAAGGGTAACTGTACTTGATTGATTGATTGATTTCAGATGCTGGAGTCCATTTTGTGACCCTGGGAATGCACAGGGAAGCCACATCAAGTAGGGAGAAAAGACCTCTGGCTTTGTGTTATGGATGGACAGGAAAGAAGGAAGGAAAGAAGCATTTTAAGTGCTAACTATGTTCCAAGCACTGTGGTAAGTATTGAGAATACACATACAAGTGAAAAGAAAGACTCTCCCTGACTTCTGATAGGGGAAGACAGTGCACAAAAGGGAACTGAAAAGTTTTGGTGGGGAGGAGAGAATGAAAGTACTTGGTATGGGGTATTTTAAGGTCCAGAAAGTCAGGAACAGGGACAAGAGGGGAATTAAGGCAGCTCACCTGAGCCCCTTCATAAAATAGGGGCTCCAGGAGGAACTTACCAATGGGAGAAGCTTTGCTGAGGGATAAACGTGGTAAGCAGGTCCTAGGGGGAGTAGATTATTACAGGATGAGGGAGCCCCAGGCACTGAGGTAAACTCCAGGATGAGACTGCAGTAGAGGCATGATTTTGAATTTAAGAGGGTCTGGAACAGAGCCTGCTCCAGAAGGTGATCGTGATAGGAAAAGTGGCTCTGGAGAGGATGGGTAATGTTAGATTGACTCAAGTGACTGGGTTCTGGTAAGTGTCTAAATTCTGTGGTTTCACTGTGAATAAGTAAACATTCTCTCAATGACTTAGCAAGAATATTCCCTCCATAACTCAGAGTTAATATATGTAAAATAAAGGCTAAAGTGTTGGACAGAGAAAATGGTCTGAAGGGACAAAAACTGACCTTGTCCAGCCCCGGGATATCTCCTTGGGAATGGAATATTGAGACCAAAAACAAGACTACTTCATTTCAACCAGATCTCACGAAAAAAATTCAGGTCAAGACTTCTGGGAGAGGAATTAGCCAGCGGAGAGGATCCTCTGGGAGGCCAAAGGGGTCTGCTGACTCCTTCAGATCACTTCAGAACCAGTAACAGAGCACAGACAAATAGGCTGGTTTGTAGTTGTCATGACTGTGAAGGAAATGGACACATAGTCTCTGGGTGCATCCAGGAGAATACCTCTTTGGTTTACCAAAGCTGAAGTTCTCCAGACCAACAATGGGAAACAAATATGGGCCCAGAGAGAGGCTGCCCCAATCCCTGTCCTGGATCTCAAAGGTTATAACAGCAGCTGTAATAACCCTTCTTGGGTTCTCCTTACCCATCTGGACTCATAGTACCCTATGCAGCAGTAACAATGATGATAGAAGATACAGAGCATCTTGCTGTGGTGGAAGAAAAGAAGTACGGAAGGAAACACATTTATTAAGTGCCTACGATATGGTAGGCGCTGTGCTATAAGGGCTTTACAAATCTTATCTCACAACAACCCTGGGAGTTGTGGGTGCTATGATTACCCCACCCCCCCATTTTACAGGTGTGGAAACTGAGGTAGATAGGTTAATAAATTACCTAGGATCATATAGCTAGTAAGCATCTGAGACTGGATTTGAGCCCAGGTCATCCTGACTCCAGGCCCAGCACTCTTATCAATTGTACCACCTGGTTGCTGGACAGTAGATTCCAGGTGGTGGTTGTATTCTTGTCGTTTTATGAAGGACACTTACAGATTCTGCCTCTACAGGCTATGCAGGTGATAGGCCTCAATGGAATGAATGAGAAAGATCCTTAGAATCTATGGTTCTCTACAAAGTTTAGCTGAAGTGTCACCCTCTTCATGACATCTTTCCTGATTCTTTTGCCCACCTTCCGCAGCCAGTACCTCTCTCAAAAGAAAAAAATTACCTTGCATTTATTTTTTAGATATTGTATATATTCTTATGTGTGTACATGTTTCTACCAATGGAATATAAATGCCTTGAGGGAAGAATCTGCTTAGTTTTTGTCTTTGTAGTTCCAGTTCCTGGCACAGTGCCTAGCACATAGTAGGCACTTCATAAATGCTTATTGGTTGGTTGGTAGAGTCTGTTATTTTCCATAGGTGCACATGAAGCCTGGTCCAGATGTGCTTTACTCTTAGCAAAAATAGTAGTGGTGATATTTGTTCCAAGTTATTCTGGCACACTTTAACCAAACTTTATGCCAGTCTATGGTCATTTTGTAGTAAAACTGGCGTATTCTTGAGAAGTTGTGGTGCTAATGAGATGATGGACATCATGGCCCTTGGTCCATGCTTGGCAAATATCTCTGAAGTTCACACAAGGATTAGAATGAATTTCAGCCAAAACTGTTCCCCCAGAAATGGATTATAGATGTTAAGGATGTAGAACTGAGAATGAGTCATCATGGAGGTGTCTGGACTATGTGACTAGTGACTAGACTGACGTATAATGTTTCCAGGATAATGAGTGAAGAAAGAAAGATAGATAGATAGATAGACAGACAGACAGATAGATAGATTCAATTACCATGTACTAGTCACTTTGCTAAAATTTGAGAACACCAACACAAGTAAAAGAGATAGTTCTCACCCTTCAGGGACTTTAGATTCTAATGGGGAAGAAAATGCATAGAAGGATCTAGAAGAGTAGAGGGGAGAGGAAAGGGAAGGTATCCAAGATGGCGAAATCTAGAAAAGTCCAGAGAGTTAGGAGAAGAGTCAGGAGAGAAATGAGCAGAGCTGGTCTGAGCACTCCCTGATAAAGTGGGCCCATGAAGAAACTCGTTATTTGGAGGAGGGGGCTGGAAGGGTGGAGATATCTCCAGGGTGAGGAGGCAGCAAGCGTCTGGCACATGTGCAGATAGCCTCTGATGCTGCTTGGAGAACCTGCTTCCTGGAGATTCATAATGACATGGAGTACATGTGTATAGACACACGTGTAGACCTTTTATAACTGACCCCCAAGCTGCTAACCAAGCAATAAATAAACCAGTCTTTGATTGGTTGAATAGTTGGAATTAGAAGTTCCTTCAAAAACTCTAGTGACCAGAACCTTCAGCCTTTTTTCTTTGGCTGTATTTTCCTCAGTGGTTCTTTCTTGGTTTGATTCCTTCACTGACAGTGCCAAGAAAATGCCATAAGGAGAGAAGCCTTAGAACATCTCCCCTCAGAACAGACATGGGGTTCCCAAACAGGCCTCAGTCTTAAACTTCTGCATTTTTTTCATTTTAAGTGAAGGGATTGGAGATACCAACCTAGTGAATTTTGAAAGAGAGAGAGAGACAGAGAAAGAGAGAGAGAGAGAGAGAGAGAGAGAGAGAGAGAGAGAGAGAGAGAGAGAGAGACAGAGAGAGACAGAGAGAGACAGAGAGAGACAGAGAGAGAGACAGAGAGACAGAGAGAGACAGAGACAAAGAGAGAGACAGAGACAGAGACAGAGCCTTCAAGCACTCTGGTATCCTAGCACCTGAGTTTCATAGCACATCTAGCATTGATTCCCTCAGTAGCCTGTAGTAACCTACAAGATTGATCTTCAGGCCACTGACTGCTGAGACAAGAACTCCTCTGTTAGTGGTGCTGTATTTGGATGTTAACTTGGTGGGACAAATACCATAAAGAAATTAAACTAAACCTAATCCCACCCTCCCCAGGGCTTGTTGTGGGAAAGGGCAGAATGTGCCTCCAAGATATCAGGGAAAATATTTGCACTGTCGTTCTTGCTGTACCTTTGAAGTTGTTTTCTCTTTGTAGAAACTAATTGATGTTAAGTGGTTAAATGGAAGTGACATACTAGTCAGTCATTGACACCTAGTAGTTGGGAGCACAATGGTAAAGCAATGGTAAACCAGTGTTATCACTAAAGAAGAGACATCCTCCTAATTCCTCAGGATATCTCTAGAACCGTGAAGGGGAGATGTGGTCTAGATTAATGGGGCCAGAGAGTACTCACAATATATAGAAGAGACCCATGTCCTAAACTTTAAAAAGATATTTCTGTATGCAGTGGGGCAGACTTATATCTAGTTGCAGGAAGGAACCAGTACTGTACCCATTTTCCTTTTCCTATGAGCAGTCAAATTTGTGACTTGCAGCAGGAACACATGGCAGCCGTGTACACAGAGGTGGTACACACATATTTTTATTCATCTTGAGAGGGTGGTTCAAGAACAATGTTTGTGAACCTCAATTCATGTGTGGAGAAAGGAGGGGGGAATTGAGTTCCTTAGGTGGCAGAATCCTAGAAACTAGCCTGTTGGTTAAAAAAAGGAGATTTCTCAGGTAGCATTGGTTATTGGAATTTCCTTACGGGTAGTCCAAATCTGAGAGTTCCCAAATTTAGAAGTCAGAAATCAGATCTTCTAGAAAGAGTAGGTAGGTTCCTGATTTAACATGGTTCTTACGTAAAGTAGAGGAAAGTCCAAATAGTTCCTATTCATCATCCTACTTAGAAAGCAAAGCCTGTGAGATACTAATGGATCTAATGGGAAGGGGACTGCTTGTTCTGCATCCCCAAAAGCATTTTATCTACTACCAGAGTCTAAAACAAAGGGTGACACCATGAATCTTGGGGAGGAATGTATAGTACTTTGTGAGAGAATGGTACTCTCCAGAATTGCAGACTTGCTCCCATAGCAACTCCAAGTTAATTTCTCTCCTAGGGGAAGCTGAAGGGTTATTTGAGGGCTTTATGTATTTTCTGTATCCATTCATGGGCTTGTTTGAAATAAAGCTGTCTTCTACCCCTATTCATATGACTACCTTACATGCCTGTGCAGGAGATGGGAATTTATTATCCATCCTTGGGGAAACCTATTCATGAACTCTACTCAGAGTCTGTATAATAAGCTCAGCATCTTTGGAGGACCCTGGAACATGGGTTATGTTAGTACCAGGTGATTTCTAGTATCCTGAAAGTTGAAAGGGCTATATATATATACATATATGTATATATACTATATGTATATACATGCACATGTATATGTATACACACACATATATACATACACACATCTCTCTCTCCCTCCACCTCTCTCTCTCCCTTCCTCTCTCTATCTCTGTCTCTCTGTCTGTCCCTGTCTCTCTCTTTTTGTCTCTGTCTCCCTGTCTCTGTCTGTCTCTCACTCTCTCTGTCTCTTGCTCTCTCTCTCTCTCTTGCTCTCTGTCTCTCTCTCTCTCTGTCTCTGTTTCTCTGTCTGTCTATCTCTGTCTCTCTGTCTCTGTCTGTCTCTGTCTCTCTCCCTGGTGGCCTAGCCATAATTGATTGCTGCAACATAAAATCTGAAGATGCAATACAAATTTGTGTTTTTGGCTCCTACAAGGCAGGCAGACTAGCTTAGTTGAAGCAGCAAGGCACACTAAGGAAATAGTGGTAGATGGTTTGTACCATTTGAGTCCAATCACCTTGACTACCGCCTTCCCTCAAACCCTGATGGAGATAGATTAGGTTCTGAAGCCCAAGAGTCTTGGGGATAGCGATACACCTGCTCCCACTCCCACCCTCCATGGCTTCTGTTTCCAGAACTCACTGGGAAGAAGGGGCCCATTTTCCTCACTGTTACCAACACCAACCGCTGCCTAAAGGCTGGTAAGTTCAAGAGCTTATGTCAGAAACTCTTTTACCAGTAGGATTTTTGATCAGATCTTTTATCAGAAGGATTTATCAGTAGAAATGACATTAAAGAAGAATGATAATCTGCTTTGCTGCCAATCTTTCCATCTGCTTGGAGCTTGAACCTTCAGTATACATAGTCTATGCCCTTAGACTGTGAGGTCTTTTAGAGAAAGGGCTGCCTAACTTTGCTACTTGTATCCCCACATCTTAGCACAATGGTTTGCATACAGTAAACGTTTAATAAATGCTTGATTCATTTCATTCATCCTTACAGCTACTCTTTCAGGTAAGGAGCACAAGTATTATACCCATTTTACATCAGAACAACTGAGGCATAAAGAGTGCAAGGTCACTTAGAGAGCTACTTAGAGCTTTAAATACTCCTTAGACAAGAAGCCAGAGGAACAATTTCAACTGTCCTTGACTCTTTGGTTACTTGTAAATCCTCTTTCTCAATCAATATGTATATGAATCCTATAAATCAGAGGTTCCCAAACTTATTTGGCCTACCACCACCTTTACAAAAAGAAAAATTACTCAATAGCCCCCTGGAAATCTACTTTCTTTAAACTTTTAATTTTTTTTGAAATTTATATCATTTAAAAATATAAAATATTTTTTAAAAAATGATGCATTTAAAATCTAACAATTCATTGTAAATTTGTGGGTTTTTCCTGCATTGAAATTTTGATAATGCAATATTATAGTATCATATTGTAAACAAGTCATTATATACTCCCCCACATGTATCCACACCCACACTCCCACACCGACACATCTATATCCACACCCCCAAACGCACACACCACACACACACCACACACACATTCCTCAAAATGCATGCTGGACTTCCTGACAATGTGAGACATGCTCACCTGCCAACACTTGCTTGGTAAGACCTATTGACATACTTGACCACTAACTGGTTATAACTTGCATTTTGTGTATTTGGAAAATAATGTAATAACTATGATTTTAATTGTTACACAACAGATGAAACATGTTCAAAGTTTTCTTCTCAAAGCTCTGCAACTGCACCTGAGGCTGTCACTGTATATTAGATTCCCACAGGGGTTGATCTGTAACTTGACTTAGTTTACCTATAGAATTTGTTTGCTGAGGTTTGCTTTCTTAGGTGACATATGAGGCTATGACTTTGTCAACCTAAATTTGCTCAACTCTTATGACATTGAAGGAAGTGTGAGACTGTGACTCTGTCTTTACCTTTTATGATCTAAGAGGAATGTACAAGATTGCAATATGCAAAAGAATTACTTCTCTGTCATTTTAATGTAATTTTGTCTATAAGGAATCTTGTCTGAATCCTCATGATGGTTCAGATTTTCTCTGAGGCCTGAAACTATGCTTGAGCATAGTAATAAAACCTAGGTTTTTACCTCTATAATTTCAGTGGAAATTAGGTAGCTGTTAACCACCACATGAACTCGGGGAGGAGATACTATTATTTCCATTTTACATAAGAGAAACTGAGGCACAAAGAAGTTAAGATCACTTAGGAAACTCCTGATAGCTATTTAGTTTCTTCAATGTCCCTTAGACAAGCAGAGAACCAGTGACATCATGGGAGATGTTTTGACTTAGATGTGAGTTGGATTTAAGTGAGACAGTTTCACTATGTCTTCAGTCTCCCTCTTCTCATAACACTCATGAATAATAATAATAGAGTTTATAAAGCACCTCAGGATTTGCAAATTTGACCCTTCCTACAGCCCTTGAGGCAGGTACTATTATTATCTTCATTTTACAGATAAGAAAACTGAGGCTTGAGGTTAGGTGATTTGCCAGGGTCATACAGCTTCTTAATATCAGAGGCAGGATTTGAACACAGATTTTGCTCAATCTGAGTGAGTGGAGAGAACATTGATAAAACCACAACAGGCTGTGAATGATCAATTAGCCCCACTTAACCTTCTTTGGGATCTTTGATTCATTGGTTATTGACCAGAAGTTCTGAGTCTATTTTATACCATAGACTCCTTTGGCCATTTGATGAAGGCCTGGTCAAGTCAACAAGCATGTATTATCTATTATGTGCCAGGCACTGTTTTCATTTTTGGGGCTAAAAAGAAAGGTAGAAACAGTCCCTGTCCTCATAAAGCTTATGATCTAAAGGGGAAAACCTTCCCTCTGAGATTCTCTCCAATTTATCCAATCTATATCATGTTTGTACATAGTGTTTGCATGCTGTTTCCCCCTAAGAAGGACCGGGAAAGTTTTCTTTCAGAAGGTGGAATTTTAACTGAGACTTGAAAGAAGCCAGAGAAGCCAGGAAGCAGAGATGAGGAGGGAGAAGATCCCAGGCTTAGGGGACAGACCTAGAAAATGAAGTCTCTTGTGTAATAATAAGCAAGGAAGCCAAACATCACCAAATCCTAGAGTAGGTTCAGTTGTTTTCATTTGTGTCCCCATATGGAAGGGAGTAAGGTGTAAGAAACCTGGAAAAATAGGAAGGGATCAGGTTATGAAAAGCTTTAAAAGCTAAACAGAGGATTTTTTATATGTAATCCTGGACATACTAGGGAGCCCCTAGGTTTCTTGAGAGAGGGTGGGGCAAGGTCAGCCCTGAGATTTAGGAAGATCACTTTGATAGCTGAATGGAGGATAGATTGGAGTGGGTAGAGAGCGGGGCAGGAAGATAAAGCAGATGAAAATTGTGAAAATTATGATGATATATTTTTCCCTTTCAAGTTCATGAACTTCCCCTAATATCCAACCATGGACCCCTTGGGGAATCTGTGGATCCCAGGTTGAGAACTCTTCATTTAGAGCTTGAAGAAGAGAACAGAGGTCATTTAGCCCAGTCCTCTCAAAGCTGAGGTTCACCATGGTCAAGCAGATTGATTGCCCAAGGTAACAAGTTAGCAAGAACCAGAGTTCAAACCTAGGGCTCTTTCAGCTTTCTCACAGCTGTGATGATTGTCTACAGTTGCCCTTTATCATGACTGTTTTCAAAGTTCAGTGAAGCAGATATGATTGAACACCACTGAATGAGTCCACGTCATTAAACTCAATTCATAAATTTTCCTTTAACCAGCTACTTGAACCAGGAAGAGGTGAAAAGGCTCCCCTTCTCCTCATCTCAGCAATCAAGGTGAGGGTGTTACCCCTTCAAGTACAAAATCAAAAAAATAGTTAGACTTTCCAGGTCACTTAAACAATGGAGCCAGGGATCAACTTCCCATCTGGGAAACCTCTCCTCCCACCCTTGGTTCTTCAAGGGGCAGAATGACTTCCTTGGAACTTTCCCTTTTTGTTGTTGTTTGGTAGTTTCTGACTCTTTGTGACCCCATTTGGGTTTTTCTTGGCAAAGATGCTGGAGTAGTTGACCATTTCCTTCTCCAGCTCATTTTATAGATCAGGAACTGAGGCAAACAAGACCAGGTTAAGTGACTTGCCTAGAGTCACACAGCTAGCAAATGTCTGAGGCCAGATCTGAACTCAGGAAGATGAGTCTTCCTGATTCCATTATGGCACCACCTAACTCCCAATTATTCCTTCATGTAGCTGAGGGTCACCTACACTTGCAGACTGTAATATCTGCCGGGGTCAGAGATCTAGAAAAGATTGTGGGGAGTGGGAAAGTTTTTTCAGACCTGCAGCAGAACAAATGTACTGATTTCTTTTTTAAAGGGTGGGGAGGGGAAGAGAATGGCATTTGGAGATGTGAAGTTAGCTTCACTTCAACTACTTGCAAAATTCTGAAGCATATTATAGAAGAGCTGGTTAGTGAGCATCCCTTGAGAAACCAGGTAGAGGAATATATAGAGTTCTGGACCTGGAGTCAGAAAGACCTGTGCTGGACTCCTACTTCAGATATGTATGAGTTGTGTTACCCAGGGTAAATCCTTTAAACTCTCTGGGTCTCATTTTTTTTTTTTAATCTGTAAGATGGGGCTAAGAATACAACTTCAATAGATTTTTGTAAGGAACAAATGATATAACGTGCCTAAAGTACAGTGAGATGGTTTGATGGATAAAGCACCAGGCCTGGGGTCAGGAAAGCATCTTCCTGAATTCAAATCTGGCCTCAGATACTTACTAGCTACTGACCCCGGATAAGTCACTTTTAACCCCTTTTGTCTCAGTTTCCTCATCTGTAAAATGAGCTTGAGAAGGAAATGGCAAACCATTCTATTATCTTTGCCAAAAAAAACCCCCAAAAAGTGTCACAAAGAATCAGACAGGACTGAAAAATGACTGAACTACAATATAAGTACTTCACAAATTTGCCAAGTGTTTTGTAAATGTTAACATTCACTCTATTATCTAAAAGAGGAAGTAGGGCCCACAAAGCCAGCAGTGTTTCATTCGGACCTAGTCACATCAGATTAACTTCATTTCCCTTTCAGACAGGATTACAAGACCACAGATAGGGGCTGGAGAAGTAGTTAATTAAATGCTAGGGAAACATCTCATCCTATTCTTGTGGAAGATATGTAAGCTAAATGATAGGATAGTTGGGTGTCTTCAATGCTATTTGAAAGGCCAGATGCAAAGATTGATTATAATTGATTGTTTCCTCTTGGAAGGAACTCTCTAGAGTAGTGTTTCAGGACTCTGTGCTCATCCCTAAATGCTTTTGAACACTTTCATCAGTTACTTGAATAAATTCATTCTTATCATATTTGCAGATGATGCCCAAGTAGCATGCACATCAGATGAAAGTTGAGATCTCAGTAGACAGTTACCGGCTAGGATATATTTTGCTGAGTCTGTTACGGTGAAAAGGAATAGGGATAAATGTAATAAATAATTTTGAGCCTTACATGGGGCTCAAAAAAAAAATCAGCTTCACTAGTTCAAGATGAGGGAGGTGTGACTAGACAGTAGTTGGTCTGAAAATGATCTGGGATGTTCATACACCGAAGGCTGAATGAATCAATAGGGAAAAATAGCTCCAGAGACTACTGTCATCTTAGTTTGCATGAAGTGAGTCATAAAATGGAGGATCAGAGGGGAACTGATTCTTACATTTTTAATGTATGTATTTGCGCCTAAGAAATCAGTAAATCCTACAAATCGAGGCTCAATTTATTGTTTTATTGATTATCTAAACTTAAGAAAGGGATGGAGATTAAATTTAATGGTGTGTTATGTTTTTCAGAGAATTGATTGTTAAATATTTACCATCACACTCTTGGGGAAAGTAAGGCAAGTCATCAACTGTACCAGCTTTACCTCTCTCCTTTCTAATTTTGCTACACAGCTGATTTGCATAGATCCAGGTGTATTATGGGAGTTGAAAGGAATCTTCTTATCATAATTTCACTTAATTACCTTACATTTTTGCTAAGTGGAACTCCTAGGATTATTAATCGATCCAGGACCCAGGCCAGGAAATAGGAACATGATAGGAAAGGGAATTTTCTGACCATAAGTTAAATAAGAGTTCAGTTCAAAAGACAGACTTGAATGCTTAAGGGCTCCCCTGGCTAGTTCTGATCAAGTGGGGCATGTATCACAAATAAGATGAAATAACACTTGGGTTATAAGCTAAAAGAATGGATAGACTCATCTTTCTATGGGAGAAAAGGTCTTATAATAACTTAACACCAGAAGATTGCAGTGGAGAGCAGTATTAATTGTGGATATGTCCATCAGAATAGCAGTAGATATGTCTAGCGGAGAACAATAGCCATCATTTATAATAATAGCTGGCATTTACATAGTGCTTTAAAGTTTTCAGAGTGCTTTCCAAATATGATTTCATGCTCACAACAACTCTGTGAGGTAGTTATTATTATCTCCATTTTACAGATGAGGAAACTGAGGTAGACAGAGATTAAGTGACCTGCACAGGGTCACACAGCTAGTAAGGGAGGGATGTCCAATAAAGAATAGCTTAGGGGAGACACACTGTACAGAGAGTAATATTTGCAGTAGCAGGAGTAACATGCCCAACGGAGAGCAGCTTATTAGAAATACCAGAAGAAAGCAGTGCAACACAGAAGACACATTGGGAGAGGATTTCAAGAAGAAAGGGTATTGCTGTAGGGGTATCAGCTGTTAGAAGTTTCTTATTACCAACCACACATTCCCTTTGTATATTGATCCTCTCCATATGTGTTCCCTGGTCATAGGTGATTCCTGTATTTATCCCCTCTCACTGGTGGTATAGTATCTTATAGGAAAATACTCCCAGTATGTACGGAGAGATCTTTCTTACCCCTAACTTTATGGTACCATCTAATTAGATCCCTTTCCTTTGAGTCATTGTGTCTTCTGGTGGGCTGAACAAAGAAACCCATCGGGGTCTTGCAAGATACAGCTTTTAGAGGATACATAACTCTCGAGTCTGCAGTAGATTTCAGGAGGTCTATGTGATCAGACAGTGAGAGGTGAGGGTCAAGGCTGAGGGATACAGAAGGAAAGACTTCCTAATGGAACCAGTCACAAGTGGAAGGGGCTGCCATATTAGGTAATGGGGTCCTTGTCACAAGAGGGTCTTCAATCAAAAATTGGATGACCATTTGTAAAGGATGCTGTAGGAGAGATTCTCATTCAAGGTACTGTTGGACTAAATGCCCTCTGGGCTCCTCTTGAAAGCTGAGATGCTGTCATTTTGTCTTTTTTTTGTTTGTTTTTCTATCCTTAAACTGGCCCTGGGTTAGTTCTACCTAGCCATGGTCTTGTCTTTTTTCAGGATGACCCATCCTCCTATACTCTGCAAACATTTCATTTTATGGTGTAGTGCTAATCTGGGAGGGAATATTGGTGCCAAGTGAGATCTGGGGAGATGGGGAAGGGAAGGCTGTCCATGTACTGATAGGGATTATGTACTCTGTTTAACTCAGTTTGTTCAATTTTTATGACACTGAAGGAAGTCTGGGCTTGTAGTTTTATTTGTATCCTCTGGCTTGATGTATGGATTGAAAATATTTGTGACTAACTGTGTTAGTGTGAGCTCCAGGATGATAGATGGTGGGAAAAGCACTGGCTTTGGAGTCAGAAAAGACTGGGGATCAAATCTTACCTCAGACAACTATTAGCTGTGTGACTATAGACAAATCCCTTAGCTTCTCTTGAACCTCAGTTTCCTCATCTGTAAATCTGTTTTGCAGTTCCCACTGAATCTTTGTGAGGCAGGGAATGAACACACGCACCCCTGTGCATTCCCATCCTGCCTCTTGGAGACTGGTGCATTGTGCAAACTGCCTTTGAGGCAAAGGCAAGAGAAACACTGGCGGCCTCTGCCCCAAATCCTTATCCTCCTCACACATGTAAAAGATTTTGTAAAATTGAAAGTGCTAAATAAATGTCAGCTGTTATTATTAGCTTCCAGTTCCCTGTTCATCATTTGGGCGCCTTTCTCTCTGGACATTTGTAATTGGCCTCAGCCCAATTTCCAAGCCTCATCTTCCCCTCTGTTTGAACTACGAAGAGGATCCAAGCCTTCTGGCTTTCTTCCCTGCCATACAAATACATTAGCTCCTTGGGGCCTGAGAAGGCCCCTTCAAGGAAATTTCTATGGTAGGGCATAAATCCTGAGTTTGGCAGGGTGAGAAGCTTTCTGCTGACTTATTTGTTCTAGCCAACCTCTTGTTATCTCCTCACTCTCACTTGGTATCTTTCCTTTCTCACCATTCTACTTTCTTAGATTTCAGATCAACAACAGCTTTATTTCTCACTTCTGTATGTAAAGCACATACAAAACAACCTTACTGTGAGAAAGGTGAAAAAGAACAAAGCCTCTTTTGACCTTTCTTTGTAACAATCCAGGTTTTTCTTTGGGTCACAGGAAAATTGAGCTGCATTGGCCCAGTCAAGTCAAATTAACCAGCATCTAAAGCACCTACTATGTGCCAGGGATTTTAATAAGCTCTGGAGATACAAAAAAAGGAAAAAAAGAAAAGCAAAACAAAATATCCCAACAACAACGATAAAAAACCCCCCAGAGAGAGACAACATGCAAACAACATTGTTAAAAAAACAACTAGATACTTCAAATAATAAACAACTTTGGCAAAGTTGCAGGTTACAAAATAAACTCACGTAAATCGTTTGCATTTCTATATATTACTAACAAAGCCCAACAGCAAGAGATAGAAAGAGAAATCGCATTTAAAGCCAGTATAGACACTATAAAATATTTGGGGGGTCTACCTGCCAAAACAAATCCAGAGACTATATGAACACAATTACAAGACAATTTTCACACAAATGAAGTCAGATCTAAGTGAGAGGAAAAACATCAGTTGCTCACGGATAGGCCGAGTCAATATAATAAAAATGACAATTCTACCTAAATTAATTTACTTATTTAGTGCCATACCAATGAAACTATCAGATAATTATTTTCTAGAGCTGGAAGAAGTAATATCAAAATTCATCCGGAAGAACAAAAGGTCCAGAATATCAAGGGAAATAATGAAAAGAAATGCTTGGGAAGGTGGCCTACCTCTACCAGATCTCAGATTGTATCATAAAGCAGCAATTATCAAAACCATTTGGTACTGGCCAAGAAATAGAAGGGTAGACAAGTGGAATAGGCTAGGTCCTCAAGATACAGTAGGCAATGAATATAGCAATCTACTGTTTGATAAACCCAAGGACCCTAGGTTCTGGGATAAGAACTCACTGTTCGACAAAAATTGCTGGGAAAACTCGATAACAGTGTGGCAGAAACTAGGGACAAACCAGTGCCTGACTCCATATCCAAGAATAAAGTTCAAATGGGTATGTGATCTAAGTATAAAGATTGATACTGTAAACAAATTAGTGGAGCAAGGAATAGTGCATTTGTCAGATTTATGGAGAAGGGAAGAATTTTTGACTAAACAAGAGATAGAAAGCATTATGAAGTACGAAATGGATAATTTTGATAACATTAAACTGAAAAGTTTTGCACAAGACTAGGAGGCAAGCATAACACTGGGAAAGAATTTTTGCAAGTAGTGTCTGTGATAAAGGCCTCATTTCTAAAATATATAGAGAACTGAGTCATTCCTCAATTGATAAATGGTCAAAGGATGTGAACAGGCAGTTTTCAGAGGAAGAAATCAAAGATATCTATAGTCATATGAAAAAATGCTCTAAATCACTATTGATTAGAGAGATGCCAATCAAAACAACTCTGACATATCACATTACACCTATCAGATTGGCTAACATGACAAAACAGGAAGACAATAAATGCTGGAGAAGATGTGGGAGAATTATAACACTAATTCATTGTTGGTGGAACTGTCAACCATTCTGGAAAGCAGTTTGGAACTATGCCCAAAGGGATAAAAAAATGTGCATACCCTTGGACCCAGCAATACCACTTCTAGGACTGTATCCCCAGGAGATCATAAAAATGGGAAAGGGTCCCATATATACAAAAATATTTATAACAGCACTCTTTGTGGTGGTCAAAAACTGGAAATCAAGAGGATTCCCATCAATTGGGGAAAGGCTGAATAAATTATGGTATATGAATGTAATGGAGTATTATTGCACTATAAGAAATGCTGAACAGGAAGACTTCAGAGAGGCCTGGAAAGACTTATATATGATCTGATGCTGAGCGAAAGAGGCAGAACCAGAAGAACTTTGTACACAGCAACAACCACAGTGTGTGAGGATTTTTTCTGGTAGACTTAGAACTTCATTGAATGCAAGGACCTAAAAAATTCCCAATGGTCTTTAAAGGCAAAATGCCTTTCACATCCAGAGAAAGAACTATGGAATTCGATTGTAGAATGTAGCAGATCATTTTCTTTTGTATTATATTTTGGTCTGTTATATGATTTCTCACATTCGTTTTAATTCCTCTATACAACATGACTACGGTGAAAAATGTATTTAATAGGAATTTAATATTTGTAGAACCTATATAAAATTGTATGACATCTTGTGGAGGGAGGGAGAAGGGAGTGGGAGGGAAGAAAAAGAAATCTAAGTTATATGGTAGTGATTGTAGAACACTGAAAATTAATAAAAAAAAGATAAAGAACTAGATATTCAGAATAAATTAGAATTAGTCTCAGAGGGAAGGAATTAAGATTAAGGAGGACTAGGAAAGGCTTTTTGCAGAGAGTAGGATTTTAGCTGAGTCTTGAAGCAAGCCAGCAAGCTAGGTGGATGCGAGGTGGAGAAGAGAATTCCAGGCCAACAGAAAGATCTGAGTAGGGAGACCCAGTGTCTTGTGCAAAAAACATCAAGGAAGTGTTATGGGAGTTTTTTATTTCAGTTTTCTTATTTGGGGCTCAAGACTACTTCTCCTGCAAACTTTGCTTAATTAAAATCTGTCTTAATATTAACCTTACCTGACCAAAATCTGTACCAGGGGATGTGAAAATTTACCTAGAATCTTAAACATTTCTTAGAGATGAAGCCAGAGGAAGAATCTCAATTGTCCATGACCCTTTGGCAACATGTAAATCCTCCTCCTCAGTTATTTTATTTGTGAACATTCTAAATGTAGATTAATCTGCTATCTGAATTAGTTTACCTATTGAGTTTATTTGATGGTTTGTTTCTTGTGGAATATAGGATATTATGACTCTAATTTTGTTCATCTTTTATGACCTTGAAGGGGCTATGGGATTATGGCTCTGTCTTTAACCTTTATGATCTACGAAGAATGTACAAGATGGTTATATGTAAAAGAATTACTTCTCTGTCGCTTGGATGCAATTTTATCTATAAGAAGCCTTGTTAGAGTTCTGTTTGGGGTTCAGATTTTCTCCAAGGCCTGAACCTATGCTTGAGCATAATAATAAAACCTAGGTTTTTACCTCTATAATTTCTGGGTTGTGGTAAATATATATTGGGCAACACTTAACCACCACATGAACTCAGAAAGAAGATATTTCTCCCATAACAGAGCCCAGTGTCATTGTACCACTGAATAGTTGGAAGGGAGGAAGGTCTAAAGAGACTTGAGAGGTAGGCAAGGGCCAGGTCATTAAAGGCTTTAAAAAAAGATTTTCTATTTGATTCTGGAAGTAATAGAGAGACCCTGAAATTTATTGACTAGAGTGGGATGACATGGTTAGACCTGCACTTTTAGGAAGACCAAGTTGACAGCTGGGTAGAGGTGTGTGGAGAATGGGATTGAAGTGGAGAGAGACTTAAGGCAGGAAGACACACCAGAAGGCCGTTTCAGTAGTCCAGGTGTAAAGTGATAATCTTCTGTAGCAGGATAGTGGCAGTGTTAGAGTTGAGAAGGAGGGAGGTGTCTATGAGAGATGTTATGAAAATAGAAACAACAGTATGTGGCAACTGACGGGGTGGAGATGGTGATGAGAATGAGGAGTTGAGGCTTCAAGCCTGGATGAGTGAAAGGATGGGATACCCTAGACAGTAATAGAAAAGTGAGGAGGAGGGGAAGTGTTGGGGAAAAAGATAATGAACTCAGGGTTCCAGGCCTGTCAATTTCTCTTTCCCAAAGCATCCCTACTTTCCCCCTATTCTATAAATCTTCTTAGCCTGGGGGTTGCAGGTTTTTAGGACCAAGCCTGGAATTATTCAGCATTAATGCTTAGAGGATTGCTTAGAACTTGGGGAGTAAATCTTTTTTTTCTGTGCAATATACACATGGCAAGGGAGTTTGAGCTTTTTAGTTTCCATTTCTCAGTGGTCTCAATCATATGTCTTTGGGAGGAGGGAAATCAGAATGCTTAGGTTTAATAGACTGAAAATTGTTCCTCGTATGCTTGTTGGCAAGGGGTAGAAAGGGATTGGGGAAGGGACAAACCTAATTTCGCTGCTGGATCTGAATGTGGGTCATGTGTAGTGATACACACACACACACACACACACACACACACACACACACACTCATATTGCCTTCCTACCCCATCTGTCCGGGCAGAAGATGATACTCCTTGGTGTAGGTAGAAATCATAATAACTATATTTATATAGCAATTTAGATTTTACAAAGCCACTTCAGAAGAAAATGTAGCCTTTTCACTCAAATTATTCTTCAAGCTCAGATACACCCTTTCTAAGCAAGGCAGAGATTGTTTCATATTTTTCTTAGTATCTCCCCAGCGTCTAGGGCATAATACAGCACATAGTAGGAGATCAGTAAATGCTCAGTGATTGTTGGATCTACCCAATGACCTTCAATTCCCATCTCACACTTCTCCATAAAGAGGAGTTTAGCTCTTCTGGGCTGATTTGTTTTTCCCTTTTTTTGTATTCCCAGTGTTTCACAGACTGCTTGCAAAGTAAGAGGTTAACAAAAGCTCATTCACAGACAATGACTGGGTCAGTCCTTGCCTGGGTAACATCATCCCCTATCTTCTTTTCCCAGTTGCTGGAATGGGAGAGAGGAAATGGGCTTTTATTTATTTATTTATACATCTATCTATCTATCTATCTATCTATCTATCTATCTATCTATCTATCTATCTATCTATCTATCTATCTATTTTACCAGACTGATGTTCGGAAGTCAAATTTAAAAGCCTACCTATTGATCCCAAGAAAACCATTTATCGGTGTTACAGATTTGGAGCTGAAAGGGCTTTGGAGATCATCTATTCCATCCTCCCTTCGCCTTTTTATAATTGAGAAAATTAAGGTTAGGTTCAAAAATTTACTATTCAATAAGCATTTATTAAGTGCCTACTATGTACAAGGAATGGTGCTAAGTGCTGGGAATATAAATAAGAAGAAAGGCAGCCCCTTCCCTCAAGTTGATTATAATCTCTTGGGGGAAGACAACACATAAAAGAAGCTGCAAAGGAGGAGGCAGGGAGGGAAACTGGAGTCCAAGCCAAGGAGAGCTGCAGATGGAAAGTAGAGAGTTAGGTGGCAAGTTCAGATCCTAGCACCTGTAAAGGAAGGCTTTGAGAGGAGTTTTGTGCTCTGTCCATCAGCCCTCCAATCATAGAGGAGAGGAGGCCAAGAGAGGTGGGAAGATGATAAGTTAATTAAGTGATTTGTTCAGACTCACCCAAGCAGAAAGAATACAATCTGAGATTTGAATACATGTCCTCTTACTTGACACCAGGGAAGGAGGTCCCTGTAGAAAACTTAGTGGTCTAGCATCCTGGATATTTTTATAGAATCTCAGAACATGAGAGCTAGAAAGAACCTTAGCAGTGCTTTCACCTCTACCCAATCCATGCACAAAAGTAATCCCCCAGGTAACATCCCTGCATTCTTTCTTAAGGGCAGAAAATAATAATCTCAGATTGGGGTTATATTTCCCCTGTAAACTCTCTTACCTTCACTTAAATATCCATAGGAAATTTTGGGAAGGGGGAAGGTGTAAGTACAAGGAAATTTTTGATATTTTTTTGGGATTTCAGTTTCCTAGGCTCAGGCTAAATTGTAAACATCTGAAGGATTAATCTCCTTTGAGCCCTGATAATTCATAGCTTTGCTGAGTTACATAGGTTTCATGCCTCTGGCTCTCAGATGATCAGGGGTCAAGTCTTTGCTACATATTCTGGGAGGCTGGTATTTTGCTTTGGGGGCTCCCTCATGAGAAGGACCTTTTGATTCCTTGGACTGGACTCTGGGTAGCCATTTGTTAAGAGCCCCCTGACTACTCAGAAGTTGGTGTTCTTCCAGTCTGGTGGTATATGTAGGTAGTTGTATTATTGTGTTTAGACAGTTGAAGTCCTATCTTTTGGATTCTTTCTTATACTACTTATCTGTCTGTTAATTAAAGTAAGATTGTTGACCCCTTTAAAGTTGTCTTTCCTTTAGAAAAGTAGATCAAAGAACCTGTGCTAATAGTCTACTCTGTGTGCTAGTGTGCTTGTTAATACAGAAGGAGGAAGAATCACAGGTTCTAATTTTGTCATGGGGGAGATATTTAAACTCTGTGTCACTTCCTGCTCTGGGCCACTTTTCCCCTAGCTGCAGTGTACTCTTGAAAGAATGCTGGATTTGGGGGCAAAGAGCCTGATTTCAAAATCTCAATTTTGTTATTTACTACCTATATGATTGCAAGCTAGTTACAACATCTCAAGGCCTCAGTTTTTTCATCTGTAAGATGAGAGGGTTGGATGAGAAAACTTCTGAGGTCCCTTCCATCTCCAACTCTAGGATCCTGTGACCCCTGAGGTTCCCTGTAGTTCTTAATTTATGATCCTATGAGTTGTCTTGTAACAGACGAAACATTTCCTACATTGGGGAAGAATAAGCACTGAGACTGGAATCAAAGGACCTGCTTCAAACTCAGGCTTTGTTCCTTACTACTTTTGTGAGCTTGATCAAATCATTTCTGGGCCATAGTTTCCACCCCTCTAAAATACAGTGGTTAGACTAGAAGGTTTCTGAAATTTCTCTTTTTCTTTTTTAAATAAAATTTTATTTTTTCCAAGTACATGTAATTTCTTGTTCCATATTCTACCCCTTCTTCCTTTCCCTGCCCTTCCCTGACATGGTAACCAATCTGATATTGATTATACATGTGTAATCATATAAAATTTATTTTCATATTAGTTATTTTGTGGAAGAAAATTCAAACCAAAAAAAAGGAGTTAAAAGTAGTATACTTTCATCTGTACTCAGATTCCATCAGTTCTTTCTTTGGAGGCAGATAGCATTTTTTCATCATGAGTCCATAGGGATTGTCTTCAATCATTGCATTGCTGAAAATAGCTAAGTCATTCTGAAATTTCTTTTAGCTCTATGTCTAGACCTATTGACTATATCAAGCTATTGTCCCAATTCTCAGAGATTCCTCCTAGAAGGCAATCAAGGTGTTCCAGGAAAGTGGAGTGCCAGCAACACCTAAAAAATACAAAACAAAATGTCAAGGAGAGGTTGGGTGCTATGGTACAATGTTTGCTGCCATCTTAGAATGAACAGTCGTTAGTTATTGAGAGGGGAATGGGAAATGTTTGGAGGATGAGTGGCACATCACCCGTCATAGCAGATGTCATCCATGATGCAACCAGGAGACTGGAGATCAGCCCAGTGTGAGGGGAATGTGTCCTGGGGGACAAGAGGAGTCACTGACTTATGATAATAAAGGAATTTGACAAAGGCTGTCTTGCTCAAATTGTAGAAACTGGAAAACAGGATATAGTTTTGGCTTACAAAGCCCCAAGTCCCTCCTCTGTGACAAAAAAGGGTTTTTGGAGGAAAATCCACCTATGACTTCTCCCCAGAAACCCTTCCCCAGAGGGACCTTTTCTTTCTCAGAGACACTTGTCAGCTGCTCAGTCATGGCCAGTAATTGATAGGGTTGGGCTTCTCCTTCACTTGCTATCAATTCTGGATAATGCTTGTTCAATCCCTAGCTATGTTGGACATTTATTTCATATTGAGATAAGTAGTGAGTAAGTATTTACACACAAGTGGAAGGAAGTATGAGAAGGAGAAATGTGTATGCAAAGGGGAAGCATGAGCTGCTACCTTGATTACCCCTAACAAAGGGCTTGGGCCTTGAGAGTATCCACATGGTCTCTTAAAGGAGAAAAGTTCATCCTGTTATCACATAAACATGTGTTTGTTCATCCTTCGTTGCCGAAGAGGACCATGCCATCAGAGAAATAATGACATGACTTGCACTTGACTTGTTTTGAGTGAGGGAGGGCTGTGCAGGTCACCAGCCTCACTTCTCCTCCAGAGCCATATGAATCCAGTGACCAGATATTCATCAGGATGACTACAGATGACCCAGGATGAGGCAGTTGGGGGTAAGTGACTTACCCAAGGCCACACAGCTAGTGAGTGTCAAATGTCTGAGGTGAGATTTGAACTCAGATCCTCCTGACTACTGCTCTAGTGCTCTATCCACGTAGCTGCCCCTTATCACATAAACATAGGAAATACTCCATTGAGGAAATTCCTCTACATTGTAGCTTAGCATCTTCTGCATAACTTTATAGTTTTAGAAAGTTTTCTAGAACACTGAGATATCAAGTGATTTGCCTAGGGTCACTCAGCCAGAATATGTCATCAGTGGGATGTGAATCCACATTTTCATGGCTCTAATAAGAACAAACTTTCGGTAATTTATGATGGTAGTGACTTGGTTCTGAATTTCTATCAAAACATCTATTTCAATAAACTAACAGCTTTCAAATGTGGTCCAAAAGTGGTTGGGGATCCCAAGATGCCTTCATGGGGTTCGTGAGGTCAAAACTATTTTCATAAAGATACTAAGTTGTTATTTGTCTATTAAGATACTCCCTTTTCCAATTATATATCTGTTTGAGGAGAGAATTTCTTTATATATTTCAACCAAAACAACAATATTGCATCAGACTAAATGCAGAGGCAGATATGAGAATCCAGCTGTCTTCTATTAAGCCAGACATGAAAGAGAATTGCAAAAGTATGTAAAACAATACCACTCTTCTCACTAAATAATTTTTGTTTTGGAAAATGTAGTTTTTAAAAAAATATGTTAAGATGTCCTGGTTTATTATTTCTATTTAAAAGTGAATTAGTTAACCAATATTTTCAAATTTTATCTGTTTTAATTTCTAATATGGTTAACGTTGAGAGGTGTAGCCAGGGGTATGCTTAACAACCAGCTCTCCCCCCAAGAAAATGTACATAGGGAACACTTTTAATATTAATCTGAATTATTGATATTTTCTCAAATCCAGACAATCAACAAAACAATAATTCAAGCTGCAATTTGTATCATTTGTCAATTTCTGAACTGTAAATCATCAGAATGAAAATTTAACAATCGGCTCTCTACAGCTGTAGGAGCTACTTCTAGCATACTCTTGGATATAAACACTATAAACAAGAACTCTTTGTGATTCTCAGTATTTTTTAATAGTATAAAGGAGTCTTTAGGCCAAAAAGCTTGAGAATTGCTGTTATAAACAAATCCTTATGATTCAGTCATTTGTTGAAAATTATTGATTGACATATTGCTGGTTGAGTTCACATGGATTTCACCCAGGCAATTAAGTGGTGCATTGGATAGATCACGAGGCCTGGAGTCACTAAGATCTGGATTTAAATTCAGGCTCTGACACATACCCGTTATGTGGCCCTGGGCAAGTCATTTAACCCTGTTTGCCTCAGTTTCCTCAAATGTATAAGGGGGAAGATTAACAGCACTGACCTATCAGATTCGAGAAAAATGAGATAATATTTGTAAAGTTCTTAGCCCCATGTCTGGCACATAGTAGGCACTTCATTTAATAAATACTTGTTCCTTTCATTTTGATTGCAATGTTGGATAGTAGAAATTTCGTAGAATCTGCCTGGAGATAAAGCACTTTTGGTTACATTTGAAAAATCCAGTGATTTATATCTCTTGTCAGGTTTTATTATTGCTTTGTGAATTAAAGTCTATTTGTTTTAAAGGTATTTTTTATAAATTTTCAATCTTTTTATAATTTTTAATGTTTTGAAACCATCTATCAATCTCCTTCCTCTTTTTTGATGATTAAATTTTATTCTTTCTATGACTGCTTTGGAGTGTTTCATTCATGCTACATGGATTTTTGTCCGGTCACTTTCTAGATCCATTGTCATCCATATGACCATGCCAAAAGTATGTTACTGCTGATATTATATAGATGTTAATTGGTTTAAATATGTTGCTCCCATGAAGCTTTGACTTCAGGAGGCCCAGCAATTTCTTAACATCTACAGCCTTAGCATTCTCCATGACAACTTTATGCTCAAACGTCTTACCTGAGGAAACCCAAGCTATTTGTAAGTACTGTTTTCATCAATTAGTTCAATTTGACCTCTAAATTCAAGACCCAAACCATCAGACATTTTTCCTTAGTATCCATTAGGAATTTTATACTCATTGAATCAAACTGACATTTTGATATCATTGGAGAAAATTTCCATGAGGAAAAATAGGTGTTGAATGTATTTTTCAGCAGAGCCATATAAACTTTATGTCATCCAAGTGCATCAGGTGATTAATATAATATTTTGACCTGAATTCCTCTTTGACTTAAAAGTCATATTTAAGCCTATGCAGGAGTGAGGATAATGAATTTAAAGCTAGGAAGAACCATGGCGATCTTAAATTCTACTCTCGGAAGATGCCATGCATTGTATCAATTATTCTTGATCTTATTATATTGGTGGCACATTTTATATAGAGGATAATTTTTCATGTGACATCAACTTTCCTAATCCTCTCACTATTCTTGGATCTATTTTATATATTTGCACAGGACTAAACCATGGCTGTGGAACTTGAGTGAGTCAAAGGCTTTGAGGCAATCAGTAAAGGTGGTATAGATGTTTTGGCACTTTTGGATGGCTTCTTTGATAATCGCTAAATTATAAATGAGTTGCTCTTTTATACCCCTGGGATTTTTTATATGATTTTTTTTCTCTTTAGTCAATATATTGTTTTCTTGTAAAAAAAAAGTGTTCATACTTTTTTTTTGAATGATAAAAGCTATGAAT
Organism: Bettongia penicillata ogilbyi; assembly: GCA_023548195.1. Classification (NCBI taxonomy): domain Eukaryota; kingdom Metazoa; phylum Chordata; class Mammalia; order Diprotodontia; family Potoroidae; genus Bettongia; species Bettongia penicillata. Next base: position 985,998 of record JAJHZJ010000460.1, on the reverse strand, counting down.
TCTTTGTACTGAGTACATGAACTTATAATTAGCCTATGCTTGGAGGAATCACTAATATTTCATTTTTTGATAATAAATATGTAATATCTTTTGTGAAGAAAGACAAGATCAAGCTTATACCAGAGAGGGCTGTGTTAAAGTGATTTACAAGTAATTTATATGCTACTGTGAAGTATTGGAGCCAATTATTATGTATCTTATCTGGGGGACTGTTGATTTCTGCTTTTGCAGAGAAGCTAGAATTTCAGTCATCTCCTTTGATGTGACCATTCTGTCACTTCATATGTTAATAATACATAAGCTTTCTGATTCACATTTGGTCCAACTTTGGCTAAGTTTTGTGCATTCTCCTTCTTAAAGAGTTTTTTTCTCCTCCAATTACTTTGCTTTTCAAGCTTCTATAGTATAATTTTTAAATGATGTTGAATTATTTATTACTTTTTTGTTTCAACTGCTTTGACTTCTTGCATCACCTTAAATTTTGAGGTTTCCTTTCAGTGTTTGATTAAGATTATCAAGAATTTATGATATGCTTTTTGTTTTCCAGATTATGTGCTGAATATTTCTTTTTTCTTGCCTTTAACTGGGCAATATGGTGTTCAAGTTTTCTACAGTGTATGCTAGCTAGATAGTAATACAATCTTTCAGTGTATTTCCACAGGTCTTCAGTAATTTTCTCAAGTTATTTCTGCCAGGAAGATATTTGATGTCTATTTTTAGGCACATTCCTGGATAGTTCCACTTTTCCTCCTATGGTCCTTACCATAGTAATGGTGACAGTATATATTATTATGTACAAGTACTGAGGTATTTTTATAAACTTTGTCAAATATTACAGACAATTGTGTTCATTCATGATGGTTATAAAAGTAACTGCTTTTTTGCATTTAAAATAAATTTATCATTTATTTATTTTTAACATTCATTAAAAAAATCTTTTTGAGTTTTGAAATCTCTTCCTCCCACATCCATTGAAAAGGCAAGCAATATCATATCAATTACACATGTAGAATCATGTGTAAACACATTTCCATGTTTGACATGTTGCAAAAAAAAGGCAAGAAAAATAAACAAAGTAGAAAAATTGTACTTCAATCCACACTCAAAATTCATCATTTTTTTTTCATTTTTCATCAGTAATCTTTCAGAATTGTCTTGGATCATTATGTTGTTGAGAATAACTAAGTCTTCCACAGTTGATCATTTTTAAAATATTGCTGTCACCGTGTACAATGTTCTCCTGGTTCTTCTCACTTCCCTTTGCATGAGTTTATATAGTTTTCCCAGGACAGCTAGGTAGAGCATTGAGAGAGTGCCCACCCTAGAGTCAGGAAGACTCATCTTCCTGAGTTCAAATCCAACCTTAGATACTCAGTAGCTGTGTGACCCTTGGTAAACCACCTAATCTCTATTTGTCTTAATCCATCAGAGAAGGAAATTGTAAATCACTCCAGTATCTTTGCTAAGAAAACCCCATGGACAGTAGGATCCATGGGTCACAGAGAATAAGACACAACTGAACGCCATTATTTCATCTAAAATCTGAGGTTAGAAATGAAATTGATTCTTACAATTACCCTTCATTAATCCATAATACATTAATACATAACTTGGAGCTGAGTTATCATTAACAAAAGGCAAGAACTTACCTACAACTAGTAAAATCTGGTTCAAATTTTATTATGATATTGTGCTGGCACATAATAAAAGCATTATCTTTAAGCCATTTCATATGCTCAAGTGATTTGCCTGCTTTATTGGCCAATCTTATTTGGACTAATACATTTCTAGCAGGCATGGTATTGATATTTCTGGCTTGTTCTGACATTTCTGTGATTAGTATGGTTCCAACCCTATGTAATGTCCTCCTTTCTAAGCTGATTGTTATGACAGTTGTGAGCAGGACTTTTCTGAAACCCTTTACCATGCTTTCTACCTCTTAGATTCATGGAAGCCATCATATTGCACTGGAGTCAAGTAGACCCAAGTTCACTCAGACACTTACTAGTTGTGTGACTCTGGGCAACTTACTTAACCTCACTTTCCCCAATTGTAAAATGAGGATAAGACTAGCACCTACTTTGCAGAGTTGTTGTGAGGAACAAATGAGATATTTGTGTAAAAAAAAGTGCTTTGCATAATACCTGGCACGCAGTAGGCATATGTGTATGTATGTATAAATATATAACATATGGATATGAGTATAGATATATCCTTATTCCCTTCTCCCTTTCATTGGAGTGAATCCAAACTTTGCTAACAAAGTTACTGACTCTAACAAAAAGGTAGATGGTCCTCATATGTCCAGACCAAGAGAATATCTATGATATGGCAACATTAGTCTAAGACTATCCCCAGCCTGTTTCTGAGCAGAATCAGACTCAGCTGTGGGCATCTAGACCTAATTTGGCATGTGTGAGGGACACACATGTTGCTGTGTGCAGCAGCAAGCATGTTGGTTGGACATGGTGTCAGGGGTCCTTGGGTCACCAAGAACATGTCTTGAGGTGGGAAGGAGCTTAGCCAAATCAGAGCTGGCAGAGGTTCAGCCGTTGGCTTGTTTGTGTACCTATAAACACAGGCATGTGAAGTGGCTAATTTCCTGGTTAGACCCCAATTGGTAATCCTTATGGAAAGCTGAGCTGGGAGCTGGCCACATCCCCCTTGGAGGCCAGAGCATTCCTGGGCCCTGATCAGCAGGGGAGGGGCTGGCAGGACTAGCAGTACAGGCAGCCAGGACTTTACATGAGTCAGAAGGAAAAGATTCAGGAAATGCAAACTGCTGGGTGGGTGAGCAGCCTGGCCTGCACATCAGGGAGTTTTCCTAGAACCAAGGAGCCAGCCAGCCTACGGCATCCCCTGTTTCCTGAGGCCTCAGTCATCCCCTTGAGTTCGTATAATGTACAGACAACCAAGGAACTGACTTGAAGTGAGGAAAGAAGGAAAATTAACCCAGGTTTGATAGAATGTCAATGATTGTCATCATCATGATGATGGGTGATAATAATAGTATGCCTCACTGTGACATGGTGATGACATTGAGGCCTTGAAAGCTAGGCCAATGGACCACAAGCTCTAAAAGCTTCTGCAAACTGGAAAAATATTTTTTGAGTATGACCCCAGTAACAAACCATTATCCCAGTTTAAATACGTGTCCAAAACAGGACTCATCTTCCCCACCCCAAACCCTTGTACTTCCAAACTTTCCCGTCTTCATCAAAGGTCCTGCTATCCTTCCAATCTCCCAGGTTCATCACCTCCACATTATCCTGGACTCCTCACTCTCCTTCACCCCACATATCCAATTAGTTGCCAAATCTTGCCAATTCTACCTTCACATCTCTCATGCATGGCCCATTCTCCACACTCATGCAGCTACCAACTTGGTTCAGACACTCATCACCTCTTACCTAGATTATTACAACTGACCCCAGCCTCTAACTGATTTGTCTTCTTGCCTCAAGTCTCTTACCACTCCAGTCCATTTTATATACTGCTGCCAGGATTTTCCTTCAATGCAGATCTGACCATGTGACCCCTAGACTATTGAAATACCCCACCTTAACTGTTTGCCCTGACTCAAATCTCCTATTTCTCCATTTTATCTTAAATACTGTTACCAAAATAGTTTTCCTTAAGCCCATATCTGATCATATCACCCCCCTACTCTATACATTCTAGTGATTTCCTTTTGTTTTTAGGGAAAAACATAAACCATATTTGGCTCTTAAACCCTTATTGTAAAGTATGTGGAGAAGTGCATATAGTAGGCACTTAATAAATGCTTCATCCTTTTTTTCTTTAGATCCCCCTTCTCCCCTCCCCTCCCCTCCCCTCCCCTCCCCTCCCCTCCCCTCCCCTCCCCCTTCCCCTTCCCCTCCCCCTCCCCTCCCCTCCCCCTTCCCCTTCCCCTCCCCTCCCCTCCCCTCCCCTCCCCTCCCTCCCCCTCCCCTCCCCTCTCCCCTCCCCTCCCCTCCCCTCCCCTCCCCTCCCCTCCCCTCCCCTTCCCCCTCCCCTCCCCTCCCCTCCCCTCCCCTCCCCTCCCCTCCCCTCCCCTCCCCTTCCCCTTCCCCTTCCCCTCCCCTCCCCTCCCCTCCCCTCCCCTCCCCTCCCCTCCCCTCCCCTCCCCTCCCCTCCCCTCCCCTCCCCTCCCCTCCCCTCCCCTCCCCTCCCCTCCCCTCCCCTCCCCTCCCCTCCCCTCCCCTCCCCCTCCCCTCCCCTCCCCTTCCCCTTCCCTTCCCTTCCCTTCCCTTCCCTTCCCTTCCCTTCCCTTCCCTTCCCTTCCCTTCCCTTCCCTTCCCTTCCCTTCCCTTCCCTTCCCTTCCCTTCCCTTCCCTTCCCTTCCCTTCCCTTCCCTTCCCTTCCCTTCCCTTCCCTTCCCTTCCCTTCCCTTCCCTTCCCTTCCCTTCCCTTCCCTTCCCCTTCCCTTCCCCTTCCCTTCCCTTCCCTTCCCTTCCCTTCCCTTCCCTTCCCTTCCCTTCCCTTCCCTTCCCTTCCCTTCCCTTCCCTTCCCTTCCCTTCCCTTCCCTTCCCTTCCCTTCCCTTCCCTTCCCTTCCCTTCCCTTCCCTTCCCTTCCCTTCCCTTCCCTTCCCTTCCCCTTCCCTTCCCTTCCCTTCCCTTCCCTTCCCTTCCCCTTCCCTTCCCTTCCCTTCCCTTCCCTTCCCTTCCCTTCCCTTCCCTTCCCTTCCCTTCCCTTCCCTTCCCTTCCCTTCCCTTCCCTTCCCTTCCCTTCCCTTCCCTTCCCCAACCTGGCCCCAAACTGCCCATTCCACCTCATTAGATACTACTCTCCGTCCTTTACTTTTTGATCCAGTCAGACTAGTCTTCTCTCCGTGTTCTGTCTCTATTTCCAGATCATTTCATGGGCCATTTCACGTGCTCAGAAAGCATTCTGTTCCTCTCTCTGCCTCATGGATTCCCTTCTATTTACCTTAAGTCCCATATTCTGTATGAAGTTTTTTCTGATTCCTCCTAATTACTAGTGCTCTACTTCCCAAACTACCTTTCATTTAATTGCTTTGAATATATTTGCATTTAACCAATTTATATTCAAATTTATGCACTTGTTTCTTTCATTAGAAAATAAGCTCCTTGAAAGTCAGGATGGTTTTATTCCTTGCATTTGTTTTCCCAGGGCCTGGCATAGTGCCTGACCCGTAGTAGGTGCTTAATTGCTGGCTAATTGATCGATCTGAGGACGAGTTAAGAGACTGATCCCAGGTTCATCTCCTGAAGATCAACTACCGCATGACGAGTTGCTTAGCTGTAGCCACTCAGTTTAGTTGTGGAACAGATGAAAGCATAAAATGTCCCTCTGTTCTGTGTTTCTATTGTGATAGAAATGAAATATTAAAAAAGTGGGATAGGAGGCATTGAGACCCACACAAATTTTAAACTACTCCAAAACATGAACTTAATATTTGGAATCGTGTAAGTTCTTGGTCCAACAGCCAACTCTTCAATATTTCTAGAGGAAGTGAATCACATCCATAGTGATGTTCTTGCAACATATGGAATAAATAGGAAGGCAGAAGTGGTTGCTAAGTGAAAGGATGGTTGCTCGTCAGAACCAGCTTGGCTTTGTTTTGGAGAAGTGGCATGGTGCAGCGGGATGGCTGGCTTTGAGGTTAGTCAGTCAGTCACAGCATTTATTATTAGTTGTTGATGTGGGAATGTAATGCTGTGCTAAGTATTGAGGATACAAAGAGAGACAAAAACATGATCTCTACCCTCAAAAAACTCTCATTCCAGTGGGAGAGACAGCATGCAAATAAATAAAAAGATACATACAGTGCAAAAGAAAGGTAATCTCTGAGATAAGCATTAGCAGGGATAATATGGGGAGTGGAGGGATAGGCAGGAAAAGTCTCCTACAGAAGATGAAATTTGTGTTGTATCTTAAAGGAATTCTGGGAAGCTAGGAGGCAGAGGTGAGGAGGGAGAGGATACTTGGCATGGGGGACAGTCAGTGAAAAAATGTGGAGTTGGAAGATGGAATGTTTGTGGAACCAAAAGAAAGCCAATGTGTCACTAAGTTAGAGTACTAAGTCAGTAAAGGAGAGTTAAAATATATGGAGATTGGAAAGATGGGAAAGGGCTAGGTTGTGAAGGCATCAAATGCTAGAGGATTTTATATTGGGTCATGGAGGTATTGGGGAACCACTGGAATTTGTTGAGTAGGAGAATGACATGGCGAGATCTGATTTTAGGAAAATCTCTGTGGCAACTGAAGGAGGATGGATTAGAGAGACCTGGGGGGAGACCAACCAGGAGAGTATTTAAATAGTCTAGGTGTGAAGTGATGAAGGCCTGCATCAGAGTAGTAGCTCTGGGAGTAGACAGAAGAGGACTGAAGGTTAATGAAATATAAGATCTTCTCTGCCCATTAAATGGCCTCACATAGAGTCAATTAGGTCCTGGGCCACAGGGATTCCCACACCTTCCCAATTAAGTGCTGATTTCCAAGCTTCTCAGCTCTTGGTCAATTAAGTGCTGAGTCTTTGATTAGAAACAGTATATATTGTACTGCTTGGAGAAAAAGCTGTGGGCAGAGAGAGAAGCAGGGAGAGAAAGAAAGCTGATGAGAGGAGAGGGGAGGGGAGGGGAGGGGAGGCTGAGGGAAGAACTTGCCTAGGGGAGAACTTGCTTGTTGGAAGACCTGAAGGAGAGAAATGTTGGTGCTCCCTGGATTGATGATGAGTACCTTACTAAATCTTACCTTTTGGTATCCTAATAGGGATGTTTCCAATAAATATTTTGATTTTGTATTAGAGGAGGAGAATTTGTTATATTTTGCAAACCAACTATGGAGATACAGCAACAGATTGACCATGTAGAGTGAGTGCAAGAGAGGAATAAAGGATGACATCAAGATTTCAAGATTGGAGATTAGGAGGATCAATAGAGCAATTTATTAAGTGCCTACAATGTGCTAAGTGCTGTGGATACAAAAAAAGGCAAAAGATAGTTTCTGCCTTCAAGTAACTTCAAATATAATGAGATGCCCTAATGGTGGTATCCTTGAGAATAACGGGAAATTTTAAATGAGGGAAAGGTTTTGGAGAAAAGATGATGAATCTACTTTGGACATGTTGAGTTTGAGATGCCTATGGGAAATCTAGTTTGAGATATCCTAATGCTACTTACTGATATGGGCCTGGAGATCAGGAGAAAGATTAGATTGGATACATAGATCTGGGAATCATCTCTATACAGATGATCACTGAACTCATTTAATTGATAGTTGAATAATAACTGATGAGCCCATCAAGAGAGATTGTACAGAGGAGGAAGAGAAGGAGACTTAGGACAGAGCTTTGAGGAACACTCACATTTAAGAGCCAAGATAAGAATGTGAACCAGCAAAGGAGAGTGAAGAGTGGTTTGATAAATGTAGGAAAACTAGAAGATGTTACAAAATGAAATGTTACAAAAATCTAAAGCAAAGAAGTGTACAAGAGAAGAGTGGTTTGATAAATGTAGGAAAACTAGAAGATGTTACAAAATGAAATGTTACAAAAATCTAAAGCAGAGAAGTGTACAAGAGAAGAGTGGGATTGATAGTGTCAAAGACTTCAGAGAAGTCAAGGAGGATAAAGATTGAGAGCAATCTATTAGATTTGGAAATTAAAAGGTCATTGGTAAATTTCCACTTGGCTGATGAACTTTCCAGTAAAGTTCCAGTTGGATGATGAAGTTAGAAGCTGAACTGCAGAGTTGTTTAAAATAGGGTAAGAGGAAAGGAAGTAGGAGCAGCAAGTGTAGATGGCTATCTTGAGGAGATTAGCTCAGAAGGGCAGTAGAGATTGTTGTTATGTGCCCTTCGTTCTTGAAGAGGACCATGACATCGGGGAGGTGATAGCATGACGTGCAAGTGAATTGGATTTAAGTGAGGGCAGGGCTGTGCAAAGGCACCAGTTTCACTCTCTCCTCCAGAACCATAAGGGTCCAGAGGCAGGATTTAGATCAGGACAACTGGAGATGTCCCTTGATACAATGGGAGACCTTGACTGTTTCAGAATGTAGAACTGAGAAGAATGACTGGATCTGGTTAAATATTTACAGAAGAACTCTGTCTTGAATGTGATAGAATTGTAAAGGCAGCCAGGGATTAGCTTTCAAGATATCTTAAAGAAGGAAAGCTTCCAAAAGGATTGAAAAGATTACAAATGGTCACATCAACAAAGAAGGCATACCAATTAATATTCCTTTTTTTTATCTTTATAAAATCTTCATGAGGCTGGTCTATATACACATGGAAGGCATTAAAACATGAGTGTAAAATAGGCTTGCCAGACATTTTCTATGTCTATCTACATTTTCAGTCACACAATTGAATGAAAAGTGAAAAGAAAAATAAGATCCCACTGTTTCCTCTTATTTATGACAAAAAAGTATTGGACTCAGTAAAGCAAAATGTGATCTTCTCCAAAATCATATCTCTTGTGCATCTAAGATCATATAAAATCCCATGAGAAACAGAACTGTCAACCTCGTTTTGTTCGATGATCCTTCGATCATTGAAAGTCAGCCTCAAGTGAGGTATAAGTTAGGTAAATGGACATACACCAAAGGCACTGGCCATTATCATGGAAGATAGTGAAAGGGAGCTGGATCTATCCAAATGGAAGGGGAGGTTGTCCACAGATAGTGAAGTGCTCTGTGTCTGTGAATGATATTGTTCTATTTGCTTAAGCCCTGGGATACAACAGTGCCTCCTCAATTGAGATCCATGACCACTCATAAGAGATTCGCCTAATAATTCACACAGGAAATACTAAATGGACAAGGAATGCCTATTGTCCAGACTATAAGAGATAAGTGGATGGGCAGCCCATTGAGTTAGGACATTGTATGTATGTTTGTATGCATGCATGCATGTGTGGATCTATCTCTGTATCTCTATATTTCTCAATTATAAATATTATGTATACATACATATATACACATGTGTATATACGTATGTATCCATCTGTTTTGGACAGAAATAACAAACGAACAATGGTATGGACTCAGAGTTTAAAAAGAACAAGAAAGTTGGATGGATCACATTTTGGAAATCACATAATACTAACACACACACACACACACACACACACACACAAATCTGCTAGTATAGAAAATGGGAGACACCAGAAGGGAAATAAATTTTTTTTGTTGCCAGCAAAGTCTCTGGACTTAAAAGAAACATTCACAACACAAGAAGTCCTTCCTGAGATGCTTAAAGGAAGAAATCTTTATTAATGGTGATTTAACTCCTACCAAAGAGAACTTGAGGGTTAAAAGCACTCCCAGAGGTGGGGAGCCGTGACAAGGGAGGCAGAGGAAACAAGGGGAATGTGAAGAATGTGCTTGTTGGGAGGCTGCCAGTACTAGGTCATTTTCTACTTGGCTTAGGTGGTGGCCAAGACCACACCTGGATCTAGTTTGGTCTGAACAGACCAGCTGTTACTTCCTATTCCTCTCACAGTGGTAAAATACCACTCTGAAGTCACCCAGACTTCAGTATTTTATATCTTGTGGGTTTACATTATCGCATTTTTGTGTGAGTAAGTGTTAACATTATTGCTTTGTTGCATGATGAAGTGCTAATGTTGTACAGTGTGGGCTGAAAGACTCAGGGCTGTCCAGTCTTTGGAGCACTGATAGTAATTAGTGGGACTGAATCCTCATGGGGGACCCCTAGTTTTAGGGCTGCCCATTGACTGGGGCAAAAAGATATTGAAAATAGTTTGTGATGTTATGGACAATTTGTAGGAGATGGAGATTTTAAAAGTGTATGAAAAGACTCACAAAGAAGCTTCTGTCTTATATAAACCATCTGAATTAGTGGTACATTCCAGCATCCCTGAAGAGATAAAAGTTAGGGGTGAGGTGCGTGCATGCGTGCTTGTGTGTAGAGAGTCTAGAAACTAGTTATTAGACCTCCCACCGAGGACAAGGAGGCTTAACACAGTCCTAGAAGCAAAAGGCCAGCCTGTTAGACTGTAAGTCTAACTAGCAAGCCTGCTAGTGTGAATTCAAAGAACCAAGGACAAGTTCAGAGGAGCATCCTCATCTGCCTGTAAAAATCCTGTTTACATCCTGGACAGTATAGACCACTGAAATGCCATAGAAGAGGCAAGGGGCTGATATAGAAGCAAGGTGGTGGCTGATGGAAGCCATGTTAATCTCCTTTTTGTGGACAGACTCAAGCTTGCTACTTTCTATTTTCCCTAGGAATAGAGTCACCTATTCAGTGGTAACCAGGTGGGGTGGTGGATAGAGCACTGGCCCTGGAATTTAAAGAGACCTGAGTTCAAATGCAGCCTTGGTTGCTAGCTGTGTGTTCCTAGGTAAGTCATTTCACCTCTATGTGCCTCAGTTTCCTCTGCTGTAAAATGGGATGATAATGGTATTTACCTCCCAGGAGTGTTGAGAGGATCAAATTTTCATTTGCAAATATTTACAAAGTATTTAGTATAGTGCCTGGCACATACTACTAGTTGCTTGATAAATGCTGGGTTCTTTCCTTCCTTCCCTCCTAGTCGACTTCCTGACTCTCTGAACTTCTCTCCTTTTCAGCTCCCTTTTATGCATTGTCTTCCCCCGTGAGAATAGAAGTTACTTGAGATCAGAGACTGCATTTCTTTTTGCTTATATTTGTACCTAGTGCTTAGCACAGTGCCTGGCACAGCTTCATAAATGCTTGTTGCCTGCTGTTTGGGAATGCTTGCAAAGCACTTGTCGTAGTAAGCCTAGATATGGTCCATTCATTGCTCTCAGTAGGAGTTAGAGAAACCCTCTGAATCTCTGTGGGGCAAGACTGTTCCAAATATCAGTTGTCAAAGGATTGGTAAGGATAGAAGAGCTGGACATTCCTAAGTGGGACTTAGGTTCCATTGGGTTGCTGGGTAACAACAGCCTCTGGGTGGCCACATTTGATTATACTTAAGGAAACTGGAGAGGAGGTTATATCAGATTTGCCTTAGAGAATGAAATTCTTTGAGCAAAGTTTAGAAGGGAGAGAGAAGGGAGTAGAGTCTGTGATGAAGAACTCTCCTTTCATTTGACCCCATGATGGCCGTGACTCATATAGGAGCCAATGGAGACCAAGTAAGATGCCATCCTTGATTGACAAGATTCAGAGGCAGGAACTCATGGAAAATCTACTGAGAAATGGAACACTGGCAGGAGCTTTCCTCCCAGAGAAACAAAGGATGGTAGGACTGGAAGTTATAGCAGCCTAGTGCCCAAACCACTAATAGAACACAATTAAAATGGCAGAGCTATTCTCTGTTGTATCTGTTGATTGGACACACTCAAGCGAGGAGGGTAGAGTTGGTGCACCAGAAGCTGAATGTTCCAGATTAGCATTGGGTAACAAGTCTGGAGTTAGGTATCAGGGTTGTTCCAGACTCTGAGACACCCAAGCTGTGCCTCGCTTAACAATTTCTCTTATATTTTTTCCACTTGGACTAATGGGATCTCTTGTATCAGTGACAGTGAGTCCTGAAAATATAGACTGCTATATTGTTCATGCTTTCCTAGTCAAACTTCTTTTAAGAAAAAGCTACCTACATTTAACTGTGACCTACAAGACTCCAGAAGATCGATGAAGAAAAGTTACTGAAGTGTATGTGTTTTGTGTGCAGAATGGAATAAAAAGAAGTTCAGAAGGAAACACAGAGAAGTGGAACAAGTGAGAGCCTGAACCAGGGGGGTAACTGTGTAACATATATGAGAGATGTTGAAAAGGTAGTCATGATAAGACTTGGCAATGGATTGAATAAGTGGAATGTGTGCAAAAGAAGAATTGAGGATGTTAGATCTCAAGACTTGGAGACAAGGAATATGGTAGGGTCCTTGATAGTAATGGGGTATTTTTTGTTTACTCATTTTTCTAGGGGGCTCAGTGAATAGAGTGACTGGCCTGAGTCAGAAAGACTCATCTTCATGAGTTAAAATTTGACTTCAAATACTTACTCACTGTATGACCTTGGACTAATCATTTAACCCTGTTTGCTTCAGTTTCCTCATCTGTAAAATGAGCTGCAAAAGGAAATGACAAACAATTCTAGGATCTTTGCCTAGAAAACCCCAAATGGGGTCATTAATAGTCAGATATGACTGAACTTACTGAGCGATAACAGCAACCACTCTCTCCTATATACTGTCTTGTTCATCCAGGCTTTCCTGAAACTATTTTTTCTCCTCCTCCTCTGACCATTCCTCCTCAGTTGCCTTTGCTGGATGACCATTGATGTCATGTTCCCTAATTGTGAATGTATCCCAAAGCATGGTCCTGGTTCTCTTCTCCCTTTTCCTCACACATCCTCTCTTGGTGGCCCTTGTTGATTGAATGATCATCTCTGGATAGATGATTCCCAGATGTATACAGTCGGCTTTAATTTGTCTCTTCAGCTTTATTCTCAAGTCACCAACTGCTCTCATTAGATGTTTTTAACTGGATTTCCCACAGGCATCTCAAACTTAACGTGTCTAAAATAGAATTTCCTCCTAAAACCTGCCCCTCTATCAGACTTCCCTTTCTCTCTTGTTCTTATTCTTAAATTCATTATTATTCTTAAAGTCATCTAAGTCCTCACTCTTAGTATCATTCTCTAGTCCTCTCTGTTACTCTCTCTGTGTATCTAGTCACTTGCCAAAATCTGCCTTTTCTGCCTCCATGACATCTCTTACATTTTTTTCTCTTCCACTCATGATATGACTACTCCAGTCCATACTCTTACTGCCTCTCGTCTGGACTATTGGAATGGCTTCTTCATTGAACTCTGCCTGAAGTCTCTCTCCCATTCTTGTCCATCCACAGAGATGCTGAACTGATTTTCCCAAAGGATGTCTGATTGTGTCATTTCCTACTTTAAAAAATGTCTGTGGTCCCCTATTACCTTCAGGATCAAATATAGACTCCTCTGGCATTTGAAGCTTCTGATAACTTAGCCTTCTCATGTGAAATAAGGATTGTATACCACTCTCTTTCACACATACATCAATCCAGGCAAATCAGTCTTCTTGCTCTTCATGCATGATCCTCCATCTCCCATTTGTTTTCCTTTGCGTGGACTATTTCCCATCCTTGTAACGTACTTTCCCTATGTGCTTCTAACCTCTTAGAATCTCTAGATTTCTTCAAGGCTAGACTCAACTGCTGTCATCTGCATAAAGCCTTTCCTGATCCTCCCATTTGCTAGTAGCTCTCCCCTCTCCCTCCCAAAATGACCTTATATATATATATCACATATATGATATACATATCTCTCACATATATGTGTATATAACATTTACCTATATTACATACATGCTGATTCCCCAAACAGTGTACAAGATCTTTGAGGGCAGGGACAGTTTCATTTTTGTCTTTGTCTCTCCAGACCTGGTATAGAAACTGATTAACAGGGTAGGCACTTAATAATTTTGGTTTGGTTGATTAGGGGTTAATTCCTAAGAAGACAGAAGTACTTGTCAGCTGGCCACCTACAAAGAATCTTCATAAATTCAGCTATTTTGGTAACGACTTTCAACCACGTGTGAAGGATTAACGATTTCACTTTTGGGTATGTGACCGAAAATAATCAAAGGCAGCAGGAAAGAAATGACAATTTGGCATGATCTCTGTCACCAATGGGAGATCGTTGGCATAAGTCTTAAGGACTTGGCCATTATCTCATTCAAGCACCCTCTCTGGCTTAGACAGATCCAAGCAAATCTTTTGTATTACACATTGAGGTTAGTCTTAAAAGTTTAGGAGCAATTTTCTTCCAGAAGAGCTATAACCACCAGAAACCAAATGCTTTTTTGCCAATAGACAACTCATTGGCAGAGAAGCCCATTATCCCACCCACAAATTGGAGTCCTTAGCTTTGAGCTGATCTGCCATTAATAAGTTCTGAGACTACATATATGGAGCCCAATTTAAGTGTAGACAGAAACAATCCATTGATATATGGTAGTCAATTTGGGTGATGCCTGCCAGGGATGGATACTGGTTCTAGCTCACTCTGATTTTAGCGAGTACAATTTCTTTCATTTTTAATTTTTAAATTAAATATGTCCCAATTACATGTACATTTTAATCTATTTAAAAAAAATTTGAGTTCCAAATTCTCTCTTTGTGTCCTCCTCTCCCCTCTCCTTGAGAAGGCAAGCACTTTGATTTTGTTCATACATGTGAGGTCATGCCAAGCCTATTTCCATACAAGGTATATTGCAAAAGAAAACACAAACAAAATAAGACAATAAACATAAAAAGAGTTAAAAAAAAGTATGCTTCAATCTGCATTTGGAGTTTATCAGCTCTCTTTCTCCAGAGGTGGATAGCATTTTTTATCAATGGGTCTTTTGAATTATCTTGGATCATTGTCTTCATCAGAGTAGTTAAGTATTTCACAGTTAACCTTCCTTACAATATTTACCTTTACTGTGTACAATATTCTCCTGGTTCTGCCAATTTCACTTTGCATGAGTTCATATAAGTCTTCCCAGGTTTTTCTGAAACCATCCTGTTTGTCATTTATTATAGGAAAATAGTATTCTATCACAATCATGTTTCACAACTTGTTCAGCCATTCCCTAATTGATGGGTATCCCTTTTGATTTTCAGTTCTTTCAGCAAGTATTACTGTCCTGAGAATGTTGCTATTTGTTTTTTGTTCTCAAAGAGGACTATGACATCATGGAGGTGATACCATGACATGTAAGCGAATTGGATTTAAGTGAGAAAGGATTGTGCAAAGTCACCAGCCTCACTTTCTCCTCTGCAGCCATCTGGGTCCAGTGGCCAGATACACATCAGGACAACTGGAGATGGCCACCTCTGAGAATATTATTGTAGGGGCAGATGACCTATTCATAGGCTACATGAATCTGATACTCTGGTGATATGGGTTATCGCCTTCACCCCCTTTTCATCCTTCTTTCATATATGGTGTTTCCTCATTCCTTGAGGGGAGGGACTGTCTGTCTTTATAGCTCCAGCTCTTAGCACAGTGAGTGGCACGCAGTAGGTGCTTCATAAGAAGATGCTCATAGAAGGGATGAAGACAATATAGAACCTTCAGGGAGCCAGACCATTGACACACTGCTGACATTTGGGGGCAGCAGACGGAATGTGCCATTGTTAGAGCTTTCTGGTGTTGAACAAACCTTCCATGACTCAGTTGTCCTTGGACGAATAATGGTACGAACCACTGAATGATGGAGAACTTTAAGAAATGATACAGGTCAAGAAGGAGGGTGTGATCTATGAGGATTCATGCTTCCTTCACCAGAGGGCACCCCACAGTAGAGAGTGGTAGAAGTGCTATACAAAGCAGGGCTGTGCCAGACCGAAACCAATCCCACACATGGTATGAGGAAGCTGCTCGATCTATTTAATTCTATACCCAAGAAAACACTAGCTGATGATTTTGGATCCTGAGGTGACTCTTGGGCCAAATGTAACAGATTCTACCAGTCCAAGCTGGCAGCAGCTACACACAAGGTGTGTGTTCAAAGAGAAACTCTACTGATTTATGTAATTTATCTGGAGAGCTTAGGTATCTGAAAACCCTTGGATCTTGTGTGTATAAATCTTATATCTAACAGGAGACTGGAATTATATGAAATAGAAACAAGATGCATGTAACTAAAACACATGATGTTGGGTGTTATGTTTTTGCAGTGTAATGCTTCTTGGGTATACATGCTAAAAATGTTAGTACTAAACATGCCAAAATTAATGAATATACATTAAGTTTCTGCAGCTATCCTATATGTGCATGTGATAGCTTGGGGCCAATAGATTGTTTCATCAGGCATATGCAGTTATACCCAACCAGGAAATGGAAAGTTTCTCCAGTAGCCAAGTTATTGTGGGAGAAGTACATTTTCCCTGCATGTAGTTTCCTTGCAAGGATATATTCTAGAAGTCCAAGGTAGAGACTTTGAGAATAAGCTGCTTGAGGACTTTGTCCATGTGACCATCCTTCAGGAACTCTGCTGTCTAAGTACTTTAATCATACTACTGACCATGCTGGGGCCTGAGGTCTGAACATAAAGTTAAGTGAAGTCAACATGCAGTGCTTTTAGTGCATGCACCAGATGCCAACAAGAACAAAAGTCTAGATTTTGCCACATTCATGCTGATGTTCGGGCAAGATCCATGTTTGCCCATTAATTGGTGCTTTAGTCTCAGAAGATGGAGATGATGTGGAAACTTCAATCCATTCATCTCTTAAGTGAGAGATCACCTAAAGGAAGCTTGTCACCCATCTATGGCCTAAGTTGCAGAAAACTGATATAAAGTCAAGCAATGGTATAATTCTCAAGTTTACTGTCAAGAACTCCACCAAGGGGATAGAGTTATACTTAAAAGTCTTGAATGTAGGGAAGACCCAAGACAGCAAAATGATGAGAAGGCTTCCTATACCAAGAAGTTGAAAGCTTAGGCAAAGGGTAGTCTATCATCTAGCCAGAGAGCAGAGCCTTTCAAAGACAGTTCATTATAATCACCTATTGTCCACCAAGGAGTTGGTGACATCCTTGGGGACCAGGAGGTAAAGAGTCATGGAGAATTTAGCTAAATGACCTCTGAGAAGAAGGATTTGCTTTGCTGGGAAAGAGTTTTTGAAACACTTATTATACACTAGGTACTTTACTAATATCATCTCATTTGATTCTTACAACAACACTGGGAAATAGGAGCTATCATTATTCCCATTTTATAGCTGAAGAAACTGATATAGACAGAGGTTAACTGACTTACCCAGAGTCACACAGTCTAGTAAGGGTCTGAGGTTGTATTTGAACTTAGGTCTTCCTGGTTACAGGCTCAACACTCTATCCACACCACCACCTAGTTATCAGCTCTAAATAGACTCTTAGAGTAGGATAATAGCCTAGAAAATGTTGGTACAGTGTTGGTACACACCAAAGGTAAGAGAAAGCAAGTCTTTCCCAAGACCAAGGAGGACCTTTGCACAGTTAGGGAGAGAAGGCTGAATCCAGGCTGTCCTTTCCTGGTTAACATTTCAGCTGTGGGGGCTTCTAAGAAACGGAGAGCACCCATCGTCTAGGGAGTCCTTGCAGTCAATCTGGAATATTCAGATGTCCCAGAGGAAGTTTAACTATACCAGGAAGTGGGGAACATGCAGCCTTCTAGGTCCTTGGGTGCTTGGCCTTTTGACGGAGTCCAAGTTTTACATAACAAATCCTTTTTATTAAGGGGATTTGTTCAATCAAAGGGCCGCACATGTGGCCTCAGAAAAGCTGAAAATTGGATAGATTAGAAAGTCTACCCAGTGACCAAGTCAATATAAAATGTTCAAGGTGTAATAGGTACAGTGGACACCCGTGCAGTCAGATGACACCCACTATTGGAATTTACATGATATGTTTTGTATAAAACCAAAATGTAGCATTTGATGTGTTGTATTTTTACTGTGTAATTCTTCCTGGGTATAGTCGCTAAAATGCTGTTATACATGCTAATTCTAAATGTGTATGTATCAAGATTCTTAGTGTCTTATTTGTTTGGCTACTGTATATAATCTTGTTTTATAATACTATATGTTAAGTTCTTGCCATTATTTCTTGATTATGTGCCGTTCATGCTTGCTGAGTACAGTTCTTAGAGATAGCCTGGAGTAGAGGACTGAGCATTAGACCCGGTGTTAGAAAGACCTAGGTTTGAATCCTACCTCTGGCACTAACAGTATAACCTTTCCAGTTCTGAATCTGTAATCTTAAGATCTATCAATTAAGGTGCCTGGATGTGTATTCTGTAGTTTAGATTGCTACATAGTCACTTATTATATGCATGACATATGTTTGCTGATATTCCTCTGTACTCCATTTAATTTGGAGGGGTACCAAATTAACTAGTGGGAGGAGGATTCAGGGAAGTATCTGTACAAAGATTGCCAATCCTGGGCATAGTGGGCCTTTGGTGCCAAACCAGATTGGTTTGACTAGAGAATGTGGAACAAGACATAGAAGTGATAGGTGGGGATTCAAGGAGAAGGAAGGAAAACAAATGGCAGCCAGGTCTATAACACAGTTGTCCCTATCCCTGTTCCTTGCTGGCCTTGAACCTGTGATAGTCAAGCAGGCTCCCTACATCAGGAACCTTTAGGGTATCTAATCAGTTCCTCTTTTCAATGCTGGGGTTTCAGGGGAGTCCTCCCTTTCCGTCCTTTCAGGGTGAGTGTTAGATTTTCGGGGCATTTGAACTGATAATCCTGCTTCCCCAGTTGCCCATGCTGCTGTAGCCAAGAGAATCACTGTAAGTTTGTAGTTTCTTCCATTTTTTGGTGGCAACCTATTGTGAGTTAAATGTTCTGTTCTGTGTCCTCCTTCTACTCAGCTATGTGATATGAGAAATATGATAAAACGTTGGACTTCTCAGTTGGTTCTCCTTCAATTTGGGTGAAGGAAGAAAGAGGAAATAAATTCCAACCTGAAAGGTAGCCTTGGGAGGGTATGGGGAGGGCACAAGGGTTTGGAACTGAAAAGTGATTAGGACGTTACATTCCATGATATGTCTAATACTTTATTTTGCCCTCTTTTTACTGATCTAAATAAACTGTTGAACTATGGACTAGAGGTTTGAGTGAATGTTAACAGCTTGGGCCTACCTGAAGGGAGTTGCTGGCAGATGGGGATGAGCTGAGCCAATGACTGACAAATAGCCGTAGAGACAGAGTCTGTGTTGAAACAGGGTGACTCACAAAGTACATCTTTGTACTAATGCTAAACTAATGCTAACCTGGGTTAGCATTTTTGGGGCTCCACATGTCAAGGGGGCACCAGGCTTAGATTTGTAGAGCTGCATTATTATGTGTGAGTGATAGTGGGGCATCTGTCGCAAAAGGATACAATTAGGGCTGTCATTAGAGACCAGACACAGTGGTCTTTGAGGTGTGGCAGGAGGAAAAATGGGATTTTAGAGAGACTTCTCTTTAGCCTAGGCATACCCGCTTGTAGCTTTCTGTTCACTTTTCAAAAGTGGTGTGAGATGACTGTAATCTCATCATCGCCTCAACCAGGGCAATATGCCATCTCCCACACTGGGTCCAAGCACTGGCATCTCCAAAGCTGGGACAATGGGCCCAAAACACACCCATACAAGGGCAGCCCAGAATAGCTTATCTACTACAGTGACAAGGAAACAGGTAAGAAGGTCCAAGCCCTACTTTTCCATTTCTCTGTGGTGTGCTGTCTTCCTCCATTTGAATAGAAGCTCTTTGATGTCATTATTTCTTTTTGCTTGTATTTGTATCCCAATGCTTAATACAGTTCTTGGTATATAGTAAGTGCTTAATAAATTACTATTTCCTTCCTTCCTTCCTTCCATGCATTTTTCTCTCCCTCTTTCTTCCGTAGCTTTTTATAAAGGTGGCTAGAATCTCAGTCTGGTTTGTCTGAATTGTTTTCCACCTCTGATGTCACAGGAAGACAGATGCTAAGTACGGGCCATGGAGTCTTTCCCCCTCCCCCTCCCCTGCCTCTCTTCAACTCCATCCTAGCTGTAAATCATGGGGCATGAAAGTTTCTAACAAAGGGTGCTAGGCATTAAAAAAGGGGGTCATGTCCTGAGCAGAAGCAGCCAGAAACAACTGGTATCTAAGAACTAAAGAATCTAGTGCATTGGGCAAAAGCTCTATGAGAGTTTATAGAAAGCAACTGACAAAAATTGTCTAGGATGATGGATAAGGGGTATATAGACGGGTTTCAGTTTGCACTCATGTTCCCTTGGCCTTCTCGGAAGAGATGAGGATGAGCCAGGAATGCATAGTATAATGTTTTAGAAAGAATCAGGATTAACCAAGATGCAGCTATCACTTCCTACGCTTGCAGACTATGACATCGAACCAAATCCTTTAGTTTCCTTTCCTTGAAATCTAGATGGTACAGGAATGACCTATCTCCCAACATTGCTACGATACTCAAATGATTTCTTTCTTTTTCTGAGGAGGAGGAGGAGGAGGAGGGGATAAGCCTTAAGGGCTATATAAATGTCAACTACTATTCTTAGCCAAGGGCTTTGCAATCTTCCACGAAAGGTGGAGGAAGTGACACAAGTAACAACCCATTAACACTTTATTTCCCACAGTGCAGAGATAAACATAAACTTGGGGGTTTGACTTAACCGCATGTGAAATCTGAGTCAGCAGGGTAAAAGCAGCTGCCAAGAGAGCTTTGTGATCTTGGGCTGCTTTCATAGAAGTGCAGTCCTTTTAAGGCAGGTGACAGGTTACATCAGAGGCATGAAATCTAATTTGCAAAGGACCTACTTGTTACTGCTCAGTCATTTTAGTCATGTCAGACTTTTCGTGACCCCGTATGGAATTTTTCTTGCCAAAGATGCTGGAGTGTTTTGCTATTTCCTTCTCTAGCTTATTTTACAGATGAGGAAACTGAGGCAAACAGGGTGAAGTGACTTGTCCAGGATCACCCAGCCTGGTAAATGTCTGAGGCCAGATTTGAACTCAGAAGATGGGTCATCCTGACTCCAGGCCTGGCACTCTGTCCCTTCAGACACCTAGCTACCCCTGGAAAGGACCATGTAAAACAACTTATTTTGGTATTACTTTCATATTGGAGTTAGAATCTGAACCCAAATTCTTTGAGTTCAGACTCAGTGATCTCCTCATGGACCACACTGCCTCTCCTGAAAGCTGTCTCCATATATTAGAACAACTAACAAGGAAAAGCAGATTTACTCTTTTGTGTACTAGAAGAGAGATTCAATCAATGATTAGAATCCCCTTTACAAGGTTTCTAATGGATGATCAGTCATTCAGCCTTTGACCACCTCCAGTGAGAGGTCACAAGTTTCCTCCTAAAGAAAGTCATTCATTCCACTTGGGATAGCACTAATGACTAGGAAGCCATATGTTCTAGAGGAAAGAGCTATGAATTTAGAGTCAGAGAACCTGGATTTGATTTTTTTTCTGTGTATAACCTTGGAAAAGTCACAAACTGTGTGACTCAGCTTCTTCATCTAAAAAATGAGAGATGGTCTCTGGGATGCCCTCGGCTTTTAATTGATCATCCTATGAAACAACAAAGAATTCAGATTAAATGGCAAGTGTTCTCACTACTCCCTCCTTCCCCTCCTCCCCTCCATATCTCCTCCTGCCTTCCAATCCCATCTCAACTCCCTGTGTTTCCTGATTGGCATCACTTCGAAATTCAGGGAACACACAAGATATTCCAGCTTGTCATTCATCAGGTGAAGACAAGTGGTTTAAGGTCTGGCAGTGAGATTTCAACATCTGGAAAGTGTAGCATCTCAATCTTGGAACTGGAAACAATACTTGTAAGACTTCTTGGAATAAGAATTGTATATAAGCAGAAATCTGCAACAGTAGCTTCCTGGTACAGAAGGCATTGCTGACATGTTTGAGGGGAACTAAGAGACACCTCTTGGTTCCTCATCCACCTTCCCCCTCTCTTGCTCTCTCTTTAGCTTTTCTTTGACTCTCTCTTTCATCTTTACCTCAGACCTTCCTATCTCTGATCTTCCTGTCTTTGAGCTCTCTGCTCTCTGATCTCTGGACCCAGATTCCAAGAAGGTAGACTCAGTCTTCTCTGAGGTAGGGAGCAAGATCAATTCAGTTAAATTTAATAAACATTTATGGATGAGTGAATGAAAAAGGTATTAAGTACCAGGCACTGCGCTAATAGCTGGATATACAAGAAGAAAAATGCAAGCAGCCTCTGCCTTCAAAGATTTTGTACTTTAAAGGCAGATTGCTGCCCATAGAAGGGAGTGGTGGCTGTGAACGGATGTTTGGATATGAAAGTCATAGGAATGGTAAGGGGTTCATAGGACAGTGGGTGACTATATCCTTTCCAGGAAATACTGGGTTAGGCGTTTGGGTTCGAAGACAAGAACAAAACAGACCTTTCTCTCAAAGATATTGCATTTTACTGGTGTGCAGAGAATGTGCACAAATAAATAGAGCACGTACATAAAGTAATACAAGGCAATTTCATGAGATTCAAGAAAGACCTCTTGTAGGAGGAGTCACTTGAGCTATACTTTGAAGTCTGATTCTTCAAGTGTGATCCTTTGAACCCCTGGGTTCCCCAACCCCAAACACTTTCAAGGGTTTTTAAGGTCAAAATTACTTTCAAAATAATACTAACATGGTATTTGCCTATTAAAATACTACTACAGTTCCAACAACGTATCTATGTGAAGCCAGATTTTCTCCACATACTTCAGCCAAAACAGAATACAGAAACTGCTATGAGAACTAAGCCAGACATTAATTTATAAAAACATGTAAAATAATGCCACTCTCCTACTAACTTATTTTTGTTTTGAAAAATATAGGTATTTTCATAAAAATATTATTTATGTTAATATGTAGCGGGTTTATTGTATTCATTTAAAATTTTCATGTGGCAAATATCAATAGACATAGTTCTCATAAACATAAGCTCTTAGTGGTATTCAATAATTTAAAAAATGTAAAGGAGACCTCAGTAATTTTTAAGTACATAAAGGGAAGAGAGTCTTTAGTTTTAGGCACATCTTTATAGGGCCTACTATATGCCAAGTGCTTTACAAATACCTCATTTGATCCTCAAAACAATCTTCCAAGGTAGGTAATATTATTATCCCCATTTTGAAGGAAACTGAGATAAACAGGAGTGAAGTGAATTGTCCAGGGTCACACAACTGGCAAGTGTCTGAGGTTGAATTTGACCTTTGGTCTTCCTGACTCTAGGCCCACCCACTCTAAGCATTACCCCATCTAGGGATTGTGAGACTATAAAGTCTAAGGATGACTGTTTTGAAGAAATCTAGGGATTTGATGAAGGAGAAGTAAAGAGATAATGCATTTTGAATTCTGCACAGGCTTGTGGAGAATACAGTACCTTAGGGGAACATCTCCCCTTCTCCTCTCTGCCCCTTACCTGAAGAACAATTAGTGATATTTAACCTGCTGAAGAGAAGACTGAGGGAAGACTGATGCTATTTAGATGTGGTCTTTGAGTTCTAGAGAGGAGATTCAAATCAACGGTTGGCAGATTGCATGGCACATTTTAGGTCTTGAGGGAAGATTCTATAATAATTAGAGTCACTTGAAAATGGAAAGTGTTTTTCATAAGCACATGAAGAACATGAGTTCCTTATGAGAAAGAGTCTAGATCACCATCTGACTGGGATATTTTGAAGATAATATGTGCTTTGGGTAGGTTTTGGACAAGGTGACTTCTGAGGCCCCGTTAGATTCAAATGATTTTATTAATTTTTTTCAGATAAACTTAAAAATATGCCTGGATTTGCTCATCCTGATGGGCTACATACAGCATACACACATATACATATGGCTGGTTCCATGCCAACACACGGAGACTTGGTATACCTTTTTTGTTTTTGTTCTGTCATATCTGACTCTTCATGATCCACTTGTGATTTTCTTGGCACAGATACTGGAGTGCTTTGCCATTTCCTTCTCCAGCTCATGTTACAGATGAGGAAACTCAGGTAAACAGGGTTTAAGAAACTTGCTTGGGGTCACACAGCTAGTAAGCATCTGGGGCTGGATTGGAATTCCTGACTCCAGGCCTGGTACTCTATCCTCTGTGCCTCCTAGCTGCTGAGCCGACTTTAGGCCATGAGTAACTGAAGGGTTTGAGCCATATGATGATGATGACCTTGCTAATGAACTTCAGAGGTTGAAGGACTGAAGATTTTGACTATACATATAAAGATTCAAGTAGATGATCTCTCATTCTTTTCCTTGGTGGCCTTTGAGTAAGGAGGAATGCAACTGGTCACTGACTAGGGGAGAGAAGCTAGCTGCTTCCTCTTCATTGGCCACCGTGTGTGTCGGAGCCCATCTTGTTTCCGTTTCCTTTGCATTTCTTCTCTCCTGATCCTAGATGAAGGAGTATCCTGAAATGGGAGTGTGCGGTTGACTGCTGAGTTTGGGAAGGACATCAAAACCATCAGAGGTCCAACCAAAAACAAGGTTAATAGCAAGCATCTGCTGGAGCTCAAGTGACTGGAGATAGAGGAACCACCTGCAAGACGCAGGTAGAAAGACAGTACTCCCAGGATGACTTCAGCTTCAGAGACTGTGATCCCTCCTGGTGGAGAGAAATGCTGGCTACAGGCTTAAGAAAACCACTAATCCTCAGAACCCAACAGAGAGCAATACCTAAGAGAAACTTCAAAGAGAGATGAGGACTTGGGAGCTGCCTCAACCAGGGGTATGTGAAAGCCAGCTTGAACTGACTCACAAGAGCCTATTATTAAATGTTTGTTGAGAGTGCTTACACCTTGGAAACCAGCAAGTGATGACAAACAGGGTTTGATTCGTTATTTTAATTGTCTAGATTTAAGAAAGTGATAGAGAAAATGTTAATAACTCTATTAAACTTTATTTAAACCTTAATTAAACTTTAAATTTAAGATTAAACTTTAAAAGTTGCCATGCATACTTTTTTCTTTGGAGAGCTGGTTATTAAATGTCAATCAGTTAGTTAAATTTTAATAATTTAAACATAAATTAATTAGTTAAATGTTAATTAAAGGCACGTGGTTGCCTGGGACAAGTGAATTTCTATGTGTCCCTGACTAACACTGTACTTTAAGCTTGGAGCCCACGCTCCTCAGGGACCTTGTATGTGCAAGGGAGTAATGGATCTCAGTATGGCAGAGAAGAGGGGTTAGGATCGTTTTGTAACTATGATTACTGCTGTATCTTTTTGGGTTAGCATTATATATTCTTGCTATACCTTTTTAGTATATTTTACAGATGAAGAAATGTGACTTGCTCAGAGTCCTCACAGCTAGTTAATGTCTGAGTCTGGATTTGAACTCAGGTCTTCATAACTCTAGGTCCAGTGGCTTGTACACTGTGCCACCTACCTCTTTTCTTTGTCAGTTCTCATTACTATTGGTGGAGTGCTTCTATAACCAGGTAACTTATTTTATGCACCATTGTCTGGGAAAGGAATTGAGGTTCTCTTGGCTTTCTCTGCCCCTGTGGAGAAGTGTTTATGGGTTTCCAGATAGCTCTTTGCTACTCGGAGATCATTCCCCACTTACTTCTTGGTTTCTTAAGTGTATTCCAAATGGTTGAGTGCCAGTCTACAGCTCAGGGGACAGACAAGGACTGGAAGTTATTTTTATAAAGATGATAATTAAATGGCTGTATGCTGATGACGTTGCCAAGTAAGAAAGTGTAGACAGAAAAGAGGAGAGAGTGGAGGATAGAACACTGGGGACACCCACATTTAGGGCTCATGATGTGGGTGATGAACCAGCAAAGAAGAAGCCGTAAGTAAGCTGGGAGGAGACCCAGGAGAGAACAATGTCACAAAAGCTCAAAGAGAAAAGATATTTAGGAGAGGGGGTCAGCATCAAATGCCACAGAGGTTAAGAAGGATGAGGACTGAGGAAAGGCTGGTAGATCTGACCATCCTTCCTAACTTATTGAACCAGTGTGCCGAGGACTCCTACTAGACCCAGCATTGCTGGTATGCTCAGCTTCCAGCACAGACAGGGGTTCAACTATCATTTCAGTCCCTTCAAAGTCAATTTATTGGGAGATTTCCCACATCTACTCTGAATAGGTCTCCAAATTGGAATTAAAGTCAGTAGGACACATAGCATCCATTTTACAAATGGCTGCTCTCTGTTATCTGATGAGTTTGGAGAATGAAGTTATAAAACATTGTGATCAGCTGACAGTTAATATATTTATTATGCATGACTTAGCGATTTCCCAGCTAATGAACAGAGAAGCAGTTGGCTCTAGTGAAAAGAGAGCTGACTTTGGAATCAGGAAGACCTGGGTTCATATCCAGTCTCTAATCCATACTGATTCAGACCCCAGGAGAGTCATTTAATTTTTCCATGCTTCAAGCAATTCTCTAAGACTGCAAATTGTAAAGAGAAATTCTATACTGGGAGTTCCCTATTACCAATAAAATCATGGGTTTAGTTCAAAAGCATCAAGAGATACACTTAATATGAAAATTAAGCCTACATAGAATGAAATAGTTGATGATTCAAAAGGCATTTTAGAACTGTGCCAGCTCTTAGGTTTGTGATAAATAATAGCTAGCATTTACATAGCACTTTAAGATACACAAAGCATATATTTACATATATGTATCTATGTGTATATATGTGTATACACATACATATATACATTCACACACAAAGAAACTGTGGCTGAGAAAAGTTAAGTGACTTATCCAGGGTTAAACAGCTAGTTAGTGTCTGAGGCAAGATTTGAACTCGTCTTTTTGAATCCAAATCTTAATACTCTATTCACTATGTCATCCAGTTCCAGTTAATAGAATACTCGTTGACAAAGTGACGACCAACAGTGTTAATAGCCCTTTACAGGCAGCTTTGCTGTATACGACAAATTTCTTCTTTAAAATGAAACATACTTACATGCTGAATAAATTCTATTTTATCTTTTCCCTTTGTTATATTTGCCTTTCTAGTTACTGGAATAGTTGAAGTTAAAATAGGGTTGCATTTATTGAGTAGCATCTTTTCCTTTCCTCCACCCTCCCCCATTGTATGATTGGATTGGGGTAAAGAGGATAACTCACCTGACATCTGTCCATTACATGTAGGGATGTTTCCTTACATGTAAAACATTGGTAATAATAGCACCTACCTTACAGGATTGTTGTGAGGACCAAATGGGATATTTGCACGTAGTAGGGGCTTAAAAAATGTTTGTTCCCTCCCTTCCCATCCCCCCACCTTTAATTGAGAGTTGCCTAGAAATAGGATCTGTATCTTGAAGCCCTTTACTTGACCCCCTGGGGGGGACAGATGCCATACAGTTATAAAGTTGTAATTGCCTCACAATAACAGTTAGGGGAATGGCAGAATTATCCATGGTGCTCTAATTTTGCCTCAACTTTGTGTGTGTGTGTGTGTGTGTGTGACTCAAATGTGGAAACTATTAAAAGACAAAACAAAATAAAACAAACTCCCCAGTGCGCTGAAAATAACTCTTTGGTGTTCCATAAATGCGGTAACACTTCATAGAATTCTCTTTCACTCACGCCATGTCAACTTATATGTCAGTGTATGTGGTGCTAGATATGGAACAAAAAGGGAACTTCTATTAGCTACAATTTCCTTTGAATGTTTTTGAGTCAGCAGGTGACTTGCTCATGAAGCGGTGATGTTTCCAATTGCTCAACTGAACTCTTATCTCCTGCCACCCCACTGTGCCTCTAAATCCTCTTTCACCCAGTGGCATGGAGGTAATAAGGATTGGTCAACTGAGCATGTGCTCCCTGCCCTGCCCTCTGTGAGCCCTGGGTCCTTGCAGGGCATTGTTCTTATCTAGTGATAGTTCCGGCCCTCAATCAAACATCCATTTTGGGTTGTCTTCTCAGGAATGGAGACGGGCGTCTACGTATGTTCATCTACAGTCCCTCTCCTGATACCCCTGTGACCATTTATGAAGTGATTGGCTAGGGATGAAGATGTAGTTGTAGTCATGGGAAAGATTTTATTTTTTCTCCCTCCAAAGATAATCGACTCAGACAGAGAGCTGATCCCATGACTTTGGATTCATTAACCCCAAGACAATAGGAAAAGTGCATGGAGGGGGACAAGTTAGAGTGGTCACTGAGATGGGGAATGGACTGGAAATACTATCATACATGAATCATTTTGAAGGGAATGTTTATCCTAGATAAGAAACGACTTAATGAAAACACAGCACAGAATGGATTTGTAGGCAAAAGATTTAGATTCAAATAACCACTTGTTACCCGTGTGATCTCACTGCTTTGAGACTCAGTTTCCTTAGGTATAAAATAAAGGAGTTACACTAGGTGATCTTAAGGTCCTTAGCCAGGAATTGCTAGGATGAGATGGTAAGGGTAAGGAGGGAAGGGGTGGGGAGGTAGTGACCTCCAACAATCCTTGTCCTTTACTAACCCTCAAATTTTGCCCTGATTTTATTGTGATGTGGTTGCTTGTTTCCTCATTGGAGAAACTTGGCTCCTGAGTGCTCAGATTCCTAAGGAACAATTTTACTTTTGGTTCTAATCTAAGGCCTCTTTCCTAGCAAGGGGAAGGCAGTAAAAAGGTCCCTGGAGCACAAATATGATTTAGATATGGCAGGGACACACAGAAAAAGGAATGTTAAGCAATAAAGCATCATAGTATTCAACCTTCACAGAAACATTTGTAAATAGATTCTAATCAAGTGACTGCTGCCTATTAACTATTTTACCATCTAACCCCACTGAGTACTAGCTGAAAACTACCAAGTGGCTCAAGTCCAAGGTAGAAGATAAGTCTCAGTGAATCTTTAGTCTGGACACCCCAGTCTAACCTATTCCTACCCAGCCTAGGCACCTTTGTCCTAAGAAGTTCGTAGTTTCCTTAGTTCAATCTTTCTTCCTTTCCCTAAGCTTGCAGAATTGCCTTTTGGCTACTATGGCCTAAGGAGGAAACCCCTGATCCCCAACCCAACCACTCAACCAGGTTCTACTCCCTAGACTTGATTGCCTTATCCTAGATCTCTGAGCAGCACATCTTTCCAGCTGCCTAGCTTCTTTCCAATTCCTTAACTTTTTCATTATCTTCTACTTCTCACTGAATGCCCAATTTATTCTGTGATCTAATATTAACTAAAACCTCCAAGCCCTCCTCTCTTTCTTCTTCCTCCTTCTCTCTTTCTTTCCTCTTCTTTTTCTCCCATTAACACTGGTCTTGTTCAGTTGTGTGTCTAGCTCTTTGTGACCCTGGAGACCAAATATCCATGGGATTTTCTTGGCAAAGTTACTGGAATGGTTTGTCACTTCCTTCTCCAATTTTGTGCTGGTAGGGGTTAAGTGCTTTGCTTAGGATCAAACAGCTAGTAAGTATTTGGGATCATATTTGAACTCTGGCCTTTCTGGCTCCAGGCCCAGTGTTCTTCTCCTCCTTTCCCTTAGTAACATTAACTCTCAACAATCACCTATATTCTTTTGCCATGTATAATTATTTGGTTTTAGGAGAAGACAAAGATCATGATAATGTATGCTAAGGTACGCCTAGTGAGAGAAAATTCACTACTTGGAGTTCTTTTTTTTTTTTTAGTAAGAATGCTGTTTTGTTTCATTCTTTTTTTTTTTTAAAAAAAGTGTATATTCTGGATTTAGCTACTAAATAAAGTTAGCATTTCATATACAAAGTAGAACAGAAAAAGAAGATCATACATGAAAAATATGAATCTATTTTATATAGACTTGCTTTTCCTTTTTCAGTATATAACATACTCAACATATAACTTTCAAAGTTGTCTTGCTTTACTGGGCATCTTTGTATAAAATGTCATTTTCATAGTAACTTTCAATGGAAGGAAAATACCACATTGTTAATGTAAGGTAGGATGAACTCCAAGACTGAATAGATGTTGCTGGAGGATATATACATATATATCTACATATATATATATGTATATATATATACATATATATCTACATATATATATATATGCACACTTATATGTATATACATACACATATATACATACACACACACATATATGGAAGTCTAGGAACATAGTTAGGAGGCAGACAAAAACCTTGACCCCTAGGTTTAACTTTTGTGTTTGCTTTGATTCTTCTTAGCTTAGCAGAACAAAGCACATTGAATCTCCCAAAATAACTTAAAGAATAGAGTAATGGTGAGCAACCAGGTGGCTCAGGGAATAGAGTGCTGGGTCTGAAATCAGGAAAACTCATCTTCCTGAGTACAAATCTGTCCTCAAACACTTACTAGCTGTGTGACCCTGAATAAGTCTTTTCACCCTCTTTGCCTCAGTTTCCTCATCTGTAAAATGACCTGGAGAAGGAAACGGCAAACCCCTCCAGTATCTTTGCCAAGAAAACCCAGATGGTGTCACAGAGAGTTGAACGTGACTGAAAATGAACAACAACAAAAAAGACTTTTTGTGGTGGCCATGGCCGAGCCTACAGTTTTTGAAGGATGGATGGGCTTTCTATGCACGTAATGCATACCTGCCTTACATACGTCCCTTCTTTCCACTGATGGAATGTCTATTTGTGGGAGAATATGCTCCAGATTTTATTGCTTCTTTTCTCATGCTGTTTCACTAAATCCCTTTGTTCTGATTGTGTCTTCTAGCTGACTAGAAAAGGTAGACAAGTCAGTGGGGGCTCATCAGTCATAGTTTTAAGTGGTTACAAATCTGGAACTTGAGATAGCCTTCCCTGGGGGATTCCCTCCATAAGTGAGTAGTTTTCTCAAGTATACATTAAAATAGGATTTTTGTAGTTATTGTTTTAAATAGAAAATTGGCTAATTGTACCTTCCTAAAATAAGGGCTACTACTTTTCACTTTGAAGTTGTATAGGCTCTGTAAAATTTAATAAAATAGCATTTTGATATTCTGAACAGTGTTGATTGAATTTTGAAAATTAATTTATACTGAAATTCTTCAGTTTGATGTATAAAACCACAGGTATTTAGAACTGGGAGAGATTTGAGTAACTATCTAGTTGTAATTCTTTTTATAAATGAAGACATTGAGAACCACAGGCTTGCATTAGTCAGAGGTGACTCCTATTGGCTCATGAGGGCTGATTGTTAAATTTTCATTGAGAAAATTTATGCCTCAGAAATCAACAGATACTACAAATCAGGGCTGTCTATTGTTTCTTGGTTGTCTGATGACTTAAGAAAGTGATGGAGAAGATATTAATAATGCAGGTTAATCTGAAGAGCGTTTCTTGTGTGCATTGTCTCCCCCACTGCTCCAAAAGTTGGTTGATAAACATTTACTAGCTCACTCCTTTTCAGAAAGGTTGCTACTTAGCTCAGGTCACAAGAATCCAAGTCCCTTGATTCATAGAGGCCCAGATAGAACACTTACAGAAGTGGGACTGGGAGGGGCACCTTAACACGCTGGATGAAGAAGAGTTCAGGGACTGGGGAGATCTCAACAGAAAGATGGGCTAAATCTAATAAGAGGAAGTGTGATGAAGTAAACAAATGGAAAATCCCACACTTGACTTAAGAAAAAAATCAACTTCCTAAGTACAGGGTGGAGAAAGGGTGACTAGACAGTAGTTCATCTGAAAAGTTCTAGAGGTTTTATTCAACAGTGAGTCAACAGAGTACGATGAGGCAGCCAAAAAGTTAATGCGATCTTTACTTTGTAGTAAGACTTGTGGGATTGATAAAATTGTTATAAAATGATATTTTGTTACTCAGTAAAATGTCAGCTGAATTTAAAAATTAATTTATGCCAGAAATCTTCCTGCACTTACACACCAGAAGAGCCAGAAGAGACTTTGGTGTTCATTTCATTCAATGTTCTCTGTTCGGAGATATGGTTCCTGAGCTCAGTCACAAAAGCCCAGCTCTCCCGATCTACCATACAGGAACGGAGGCAGGGGCAAGGGCTGGCTAAATGTTGATTATTCCTTCTCCAGAGGGGAACAAAGAGGATGCTAGACACACTTTTAACTTTAATTTGCATCATTAACATTTTTATCATTTTCTTACATCTAGCCAAACAACAGAGTGATAAATTCAGCCTTCATTTATAGCTAATCAGTTTCCAAGGTGCAAATGCTCACATGGCAAATGTAACAATCGATCTTTGAGAACAGTCAGGCTAGCTCCAGCACCCCCTTCGATGAAGAGCACAAACTCAGAGACGCAGAGCCCAAAATTTAGGGCGGGTGTGTGTGCTCTCTTGTATGCTGCCCCAATTCAGAACCCAAATGGAGTATATCAGGTTCAGTCCTGGGCACCAGGTTATTTTTGATCGAATATCTCATCAAAAATGTCACATTGAACATCATTACAACCATATAAACTTGCTTAGAAACTATTTACATTTTAATTGATTAATTTAAATAATTAAATTAATTAGTACCAAGCTTAAAGTATCAAACCAGTTTCTAATTGCCCAATAGGATTCATGGTCAATTCGTTCTCATTCGCTTCCCCTCTCTCTATGGTAATAGTCAGTGCATAATATCACTTTTGGATTTATTTTCCTTTCACTTTCGCATTATTTCATAAAAGCATCCCCATATTTCTTTGCACTCCTCTTGCTTGTCAGTCTTCCTGGCTTACTATTCCATTAGTTTACTACAATGTATTTGATTGCTGTTCCCTCATGTCTGATTCTTCATGAAGCCATATGGGGTTTTCTTGGCAAAGATGCTGGAGTCGTTTGGCATTTCCTTCTCCGGCTCATTTGGCAGATAAGGAAGCTGAGAAAAATGGGTCGTAGAGCTACTTAGTGTCTGAGGTCAGATTTGAACTCAGGGAGATGAGTCTTCCTGATTCCATGTCCAGAACTCTATCCACTCCACCAACTACCTGCCCCAGAATGTATTTAAAACCATTTCAAATATAACTCTCAAAGAGCTGTGATGGAAGAACCCTTCTGAGCTCATAACGTTAGTCCCTAGGGGAGGAAGGAATAGAATGTGAAAAGGGCATCCTTGTTACTAGGGGCAGGGCCCAGCCCCTGGAAGCTGTAATTATCCAGAGAGAAAGCCCAAAGCAGAAGGTGAAGAGGCAGTGCCCTCATCAAGGTCTTATGAGGAATGAACAGAGTGAGAAGAGAAGGTTCTTTCTTGTTTCCCTATTCTGGTCGATATCCCATGAAACCCCTGGTTGTAATGAAAAGATCATATCTTTCGGACTTTGGAGCAAAGGACAAGAGACACGGTGTGGTCCTTTGCCTATGTGATTGCCATGCCTGCTCTCTGTAATGAATCCCATATGCTAGCCAATTTGTTC
This sequence comes from Bettongia penicillata ogilbyi, assembly GCA_023548195.1. Lineage (NCBI taxonomy): Eukaryota > Metazoa > Chordata > Mammalia > Diprotodontia > Potoroidae > Bettongia > Bettongia penicillata. The sequence continues at coordinate 953,230 of JAJHZJ010000460.1, read as the reverse complement.
CTAGGAAAACATTTATTTAAAAAATTTATCCATTTAGCAAGCATGTATTAAGCACCTATTGTATGTAGAGAGACAGTGTTGAGATAACCTATATTCCCTGACCTTGTATTTAGTAATTCAGTAGTAGGGGAGAAAGTAAACACAAATCAATATGTTAGGTGCATTAATAAAGTACAAATTGAATTTGAGTCTGAGAAGGAAAATTCTTAACCGTTAGGATGGTCTTACAGAAAGCTTTCTGGAATAGGTGACATTTGAGTTGAACTTCAAAGAATGGTTGGAAAGTCAACAGGCAAAGGAAAGCATGGAGGTGAGAAACTTTGAGGGAGTGTTCAGGGAGTTGAGGAATTTAGTTTTGATGGATCATAGAGTCCATAGAGAGATTTAAGAGATAAGGCTAGAAGGGGAAGGTTGGTGCCCTAATGTGGAAGGCCTTGAATGTCAGGCAGAGTTTTCAATTTAATCAATATTTATTTAATAGAGTACTATTGATTTTTTTAAATAGAGTACTACTGATTTTTTTGACCCTAGGCAAGTCACTTGATCCTGTTTGCCTCAGTTTCCTCATCTGTAGAATGATCTGGAAAAGGAAATGGTGAACCATCCTATTATCTTTGCCAAGAAAACCCCAAATGATGTCATGAAGGGTTAGACATGACTGAAATGATGGCAGAAGAAGAACAATAATTGTTGACCACACTTAGGCACAAGTAAGATTAGTCTTGGCAGAGTTATGAAGGATGGTTTGGAGCAAGAAGTGGTACAAAGTTGGATGGTTGTTGCAATCATCTGAGCAGGTGGTCATGAGGGTGACCCTGATACCCTCAAGGTCACCCTTATAATCCTGGTAATGGTGAGGGCATTGGGAATAAAGAAATGATGATGTCGGAGACACTGTAGCAGAGCCTTAGTTACTTCTTAAGATTTCCTGCTCTGATGCCTCATCATGGTGCTGGGAATTAGCTGATCCTGGTTTTCAAGGATTATACTGCCAGAGGAGCACACACTCCAACAGATCTTACCATGCTGGAAAGACCACAGGTAAAGTTCAGTGACGAACCATGGCATGAGTCCATCATTCAAGCGATGGACTAGTAGAGAGAGGCTTGTTATCCAAATATTAAATTGTAAGCTACTTGAGGGCAGGATCTATCTTTTGCCTCTTTTTGTATCCCCAGTGCTACCTGGTACACCGAAGGGACTTAATAAATGTTTATTGATTGATTGATATTGACCTACTCCAGTTCTAGAACCACAATCCAATCAATGTTGCCATTGCTCCTAGAAAGGTTGTGTCATTCTACTTCCCTGTATCTCCATACACTATCCTGATAACCTCCCCACCCCAAATATTCCTCCCTGGCTCCTACTCTTCTCTCTATGCTATGTTTTTGATTAGAATATAAGCTTCTTGAGTTCAGGAATTGTCTTCGTTTTTATATTTGCATCCCCAGCACTTAGCCCATAAGGAATGCTTGATAATATTTTTTTATTTATTCATTCACTTACTCAACACCAACCATCCAATGACTACCTAGTCCTTCACAAACATGTGTGGGGTTCAGTCCCACTGAAGAAGCTGTTAGGGAACCCATAGCAAGATGCTGTAGTAACAGCTCATCATCCCTGTCTTGTTGATGAGGGCAAAGTTCATGAGGGCAGCATCAGCAATGCTGAGGTGACCGGTGGTCACCTGTGGATGCCAAAATTCAACCCAATTTAATTCAACTCCATACAACAAGGATTTTTGGGGTGTTTTCTATGTTCTGGACATTGTACTAGGTCCTGGGAAAACAAAAACAAAAATGAAAACTTCCTTCAAGGAAAGTACTGTTATTATGTGAAACACCAAAGGAGAAAAAGAAACAAAGAACAGAAAAAATGAGTCAGGGACAAAGAGGATGGGGTGCCCTGTGTAGTAAAAAGCCAAGAGGTGGAAGTGGATGATCTTTTGCAACTGACTACTTCTTGCCCTTGTGGGCTGTGACCTTATTGCAGGTCACCCAGCAACCACTGGGTTGGGGGCCAGGAAATGTCAACTTATAGGCCAAGAATGTTTCCCTAATCCTTCTACCCGTAAGAGGAATATCCCTAATTTTTAAAATTAACTCCGTAGAAGATAGTTGGAGGCAACCAGGTAGCTCAGTGGATAGAGGCTGGGCCTAAAGACAAGGAGACTTGAGTTCAAATTTGACCTCAAACACTAGTTGTGTGGTCCAGGGCAAATCATCTAGCCTCTGTTTACCTTAATCCACTGGAAAAGGAAATGGCAAACTACTCCAGTGTCTTTTCCAAGAAAAACCCATGGACAATATGGTACAAGGGTCATGAAGACTTGGACACAACTCAACAGCAAACAACAGCAACACTGTTGTACAGTGAGAAGAGTGCTGGATTTGGAAATGGAATCAGGCTCAGGTCCTGGCTATGCTACTTATTACATGTGTGACTTTGAACAATCAATAACAATGTTGACAATAATAAAAATAATAGCTGTCATTTATGTAGTGCTTTACAAATATTATCTCATTTGATTCTCATAACAGCCCTGGGAGGTAAGTGTCATCATTAGTCCCATTTTGCAGATGAGATAACTGAGGCAAACTAAGATTAAGTGACTTGCTCAGGGTGACTCAGCTTGAGGCTGGATTTGAACTCAGATTTTCCTGATTTCAGGTCCATTGCTCTACTCAATATTCATTTATTAAGTATTTGGTACGTGCCAGGCACTTTGCTACATGCTAGGGATAGCAAAAAAGGGTAGAAACATAAATATAGTCATTATTCTCAAGGAGTTTACATAGTAATGAGGAAGACAATTTCCAAATAAACACATATAGATACTGAGAATAACCTTAGAGGAGAAGACTGATGTGCCTTGGGGGATTAGCAAAGGCTCCCTGTAGAAGATGGTTGGGTAAAACCCCCTCTGAACCTCCATTTTCTCATACATAAAAAGAAGTGTTTGGGTTAGATGACCAGATCTTTTCAACTCTAGATTTGTGATCTTATGTGGATAGAATACAGACTTTCAAAATATCATGAAGTCATTTTGAAAACTAAAAAGCATTGGATATAGTTTTTTCTTGGTTCTGTTTGCCTCACTCTGCATCAATTCCTATAGATCTTTCCATACTTCCCTATATTTATCACCTTCATAAATTCTTAGAGCCCAGTAATATTCCATGACTTTTATATACACAACTTGTTTAGCCTTATTCCAAGGCATCTGGAATTTGTTTCTATAGAGCTCAAGCCAAATTGCAAGTAAATCTGACACTTGTGTTTCTCAGTCTTCTTTCAAAATTCATTGACATTATTCTTGCTCATGTTAACACCAACAACTCTGGCATCAGAGCATCTAGGTTTAAAGGCAACCTACCACCTATGTGACCTTTCCTTGAGCCTTACTTCCTTTGTCTATTTTTTTAAGGCAATTGGAGTTGTGACTTGCCCAGAGTCATACAGCTAGTAAGTGTCTGAGGCCAGATTTGAGCTCCTGACTACAGAGCCAGTGCTCCATCCACTGCATCAACTAGCTGTCCTAATCTTTGTCTGTTTTAATGGGGGACGTGCAAATAAGGATCAGATACTTAGGATATATGCTGCATTCTCTGTATGGTTTCAATATAACACATGGAGGTTTGGTGAACCTGCTTTCTGGGTCTAGAACTATGTTGATAGGGAGTTTCCTAACTGGCTGAGTAGATAAAACTGTGAATATATACAAAAGGTCCCAGGACACCATTACTCAATCTCTTTTTTGACAGCTTTAATGAGGAGAATTGCTCTGAGCCTCTGGGTGGAGGGAAAGCTACCTTATCTCCCCATTTAGCCACCATATGTCCCTGAGTGCATTGTGCCTATTTCTTTTGTGTTTATTTTTTTCCTGATTTTAGATAAATGAATCTCCGGAGATGGAATGGACCACGTTATAAGCATGAGAACTTTAAAAATTTGAAAGAATCATCAGAGATGCCCTCAATCACCAGAGTTGTTAAACACTCTAGGAGCAGTTAGACCACCAGAATCATACCAAATGGTTTTTGGTTAGAAGCTGAGTCTAGTGAGAAGCCAGCTTAGAGGGTTGACTTGTTTGTGAAACCCAGCAGCTAAGATATTGAGTCCTGCAAGGAATTAGCTCAGTTGAGCAAGAGAATAACTCCCTTGTAGCTATACCACACCCAGAAGTGAACTTGGAAGAGATTCCATCAAGGGAAAAGAGGTACCCATGAGCCATCTGTAGTCTTTGCATGGATGCCTCATCTACTTCTGTGCTTTACAGTTCAAGCCTGTGCTCCCAGTGGATTGAGCGTGGACTGCAGGGAGGGTGTATTCCCAGTTTAAAGGAGCTTTTGTAACCTGTCCTTGCTGTACCTTGTTATGCGTTTTCTGGAAATATCTCTTTGTAAAAGTCAGTTGATATCAACTGATTGATTAACATTGGAGGCATATGTGAACACTGGTGGTAGCTGATGAGTAATATCCGTAGAAGGCACAATCCTTCAGGATTACCCCAAGAGTGTTTGGGAGCCAACTTGAATTGGCTCATAAGATTGATTATTCAAATAGAAGTAATTACACCTTAGAAATCAGCACATGCTATAAATCAGGGCTTGATTCATTGTTTTATTGATTGTGTGGGCTTAAAGCAAAGGAGAAAATATTAACAATGCAGAATATTGAAATGGTGTCACCAATACATTTTATTTATTTAGGTGAGCTAGTTGTTAAATATTTACCAGCCCACCACTGGGTTAGTCCCTACAATGAGGGGAAGAATGGTCAGTCCCCCTGTTGGGATGGAACCAGTGGGAGGAGGGATTTGGAGAGTAAGCCCAGAGAGGGTGCTATTTGTAAAATGAGGGGGTTGTTCCTGTGAAGTCCTACCCAACTTTAAATCTATGATACAATGTTAATGTAATAACAATATTATCTGGTAGGGCTATTTGCCATTTAGAAGAGCCTTTCAAAAATATCTCATTCCATCTTGCAAAGAATCCATAATAAAGGAAAGCTTATCCTTCATTGGAGTTAGTCACAAGAAAACTTTATGGAGGAGATGGGCCAGGAACTAGACCTAGGAAGTCGTGTAGAATTTTATTAAAAAGAGGATTAGAGAAGGCATTCATCTCCCTTTGGCTGGAAGATGCCCAGATGTACAACCTGGATAGAAACCCACTGGAAATTGTTATTGAGAAACTCCTGGCTCGCTTTCCCAGTAATGTATTCCATCAAACTTCCAAATATAGAGAAGATTAAAAAGAACTAGAAGTGCAGCAAGGGAGACCTATTCATTTCCCCCCTTCAACAGCCCAACAGGGTGGGCTTGGCCAGTTTTTCCTTGGAACCGAGCATAGCCCTCAAAAACAAAGGATATAGGCAAGAGGATAAGAAAAAAGAGAGTTGTTTTAGTACTGGGGCAGTAGGATCTGGGTGGCCCTCACCAACATCACATTATATGTCTTATAGGACTTCAGATGGTACCTCGTTTCCATTTCCCCTTCCCTGCTGTGCCATGGAAGGTAACCCAGATTAACCTCAATCGATGCTAACAGCTGCACTTTGGAGTCCTCTGTCTTCACTGGCCCTAATACTCAGGGATGACGCTCTGCAAAAATCTATGTTGTCTTGGGTGTGAACAACCCTGCTGTACCACTCAAGAATCTAGTACCTGGCCCTCCCTATTTTTTCCTTCCCCTCCTCCAGGCCTATCTGCCCAATGTTTTCTCATGCTATTGACCTATGTCCAAACATGATCTCAGACAGCAGTCTTCAGGAAAAAGGATGTAATAAACTAGTTCACTGCTAGGGGGTATTTGCATTTTAACAGAGATTAATACCTTAACCCAAAGGTATGAATCTCTAGTAACATTATTAGAGGAATTAGCAACAGGCCAATGGAAAAAAAGATTTTTTAAAATTAATTAATTAACTGGTCCAGTTTTTCTTTTTTTTTTACAGATGAGGGAACTACGACTCAGAAAAGTCAAGTCAAGTGACTTGATCGAGGTCACACATGACCCCTAGCAGGGCAGGGATTTGAACTGAGGGTCTTGGATTCCAAATCTAGACTTATTTCCACCGCATCACATTGCTTCACTCCCATTGACCCTCAACTCATATTCCTAGGCAGTCGCCTGGTCTTCCTAAGGGTAAAGCTAGGCTTGCAAGAACATCTGAGCTGTGGCCTAGAGGAGGTCTTTGGGAGACCAGGTACATCACAAAGTCAACCTGCTTTATTGTCAGACAGTAGAGACAGACTGAAGGTTTCTTCTGGTTAGGTGGGCTTGGGAAAGCAAGCTCTGGAGACACAAGTTGTGGCCTAGGGTCAAGTGGGCAAGGGAAAGAGCTACCGGTTCCTTCTGCCTCCTCTAAAGGTTTTTGCACCAACTCAGGCCCCAGGGAGACCATGGAGCCTTGGAAGGATGACATAGGAGTCACAAGATTCATGTGTCCCCAGGGTATCCAAGAACAGAACATTTAAGGGAAGTTCCCTGAGCAGCTGACCCTTTGTGTAAGGCGGGGGAAACATGGTTGAGAGAGCCAGATGAAGAGGTAGATAGTTTTAGGGAGATTCTACCAACAATGGAAAAAAAGCAGTGATGGGAGAAGAATGACCCAGTGATAGTGCTTTGGGGTGAAGTAATCCTAAACCCAGGGCCAGAGGGTGGTGAGATCTGTAGGAGTGAGGGGGTGGGGAGGAAGCCATGATTAAACTGAATGGGCACTGTGGAAAGGGGCCAGGACCTCTTCCTCTCTCTCCTTCCAATGGAGCTTTCAAAGTAGGGACTTTTAAATCTATTAAGTCACTGTTCTTCAGTTCTCTCCAATTCCACGAGATGCCATGTCACACTATGTAATGAATTTTTCCTCTAAACTTGAATCAGAAGCAAGTTCTGAAGCATGATTCAAGATGTTTTGGTTTGTATTGGCCATGTTGGGTTGCCCGGCAACATCACAAAGATGTCCTGTAGATTTGGGTCCAGAAGGTTTAGGGGACGTGGTAGAATCCCTAAATGTTTGTCTAGCATACTGTAAGCTATCCAGCAAGAAACAATACCATACACAACCCTAGAGAGATAATCAATAATAAAAAATATTTTAAGTTTACAAAGTGCTTTCAAGTATTTATAATAAAATATTTGAAATTTTTAAAAATTTAAAAAACCACAGCTCAGGGAGGTGAATGCTATCATGATCTACATTTTGGATAGAGTTCCTGGTCTAATGAGGTGGGTAGAGGTGGAAAGGGGAGAGCATGAGGGAAAACCCTGTAGGGTTTTCTCTAGGTTACTCTAGGTCAGCCAGACCTAAGTTTGAAGCTGGCCTCCAGCCCTTAGCAGCTGTGTTGCCATAGACAAGTGACTTTTGGGGCCTTGTTTTCTTCATCTGTAAAGGGGTATAGAGAGTGAGGGAAAAGAATTAAAGTAGAACTGTGATTTCATTGGTGTGGGGAGGTAACTCAGGTATGGTAACACCCTCTGTGTCTTAATAAATTGCCTAGGACTCTGAGAAATAAAATGACTTGCCCAGGATCACACAGTCACCATATATCACTAGCAGGATGTGAATGCAGATCTTCCAGACTTCAAGGTCAAGTTTTCTTTCCTGCCTCTCTCTTCATCTGTAAAATGGGTGTAACAATATCTGTAGCACCAGGTAGTCACAAGACTTAAATGATATAAGACTTGTTAGGTGCTTTGCTGACTTCAAAGTGCCCTATAAATGTCAGTTAAAAGTATTGCATATTTATCTCTGAATATTACTTTGCTATAAAGTATTTCTGCCTGTGTGCACTTGTGAAAAGAAAAGTGATGAAGAAAGAATAGACTAAGGCAATTGGTCTCATAGGGACCAAGGGTCAGGGATTATAGAATATTAGAACTGCAGGGCAGTTCATCACTCATTCATTTCTATAGATGAATCCCTGAGGCCAGGAGGGGCAAAGGGACTTCCCCCTAATCACAAGGCTAGTGAATGACAGAGCTGAAGCTTGAACCTAGGTTTCTGGAATCCCAAATTCTATGTTCTTGCCATTACATACTACTCTGCCTTTCAGATGGCAAAGACCTCACCCAACCACTCAAGAGCCAGGGCTCCCTGGGTCCTTACTTGGTATGCTGAGTTTAAAAGATCTGGCAACCAACGAGAGAGAGAGAGAGAGAGAGAGAGAGAGAGAGAGAGAGAGACAGAGAGACAGAGAGACAGAGAGAGACAGAGAGACAGAGACAGAGACAGAGAGACAGAGACAGAGAGAGAGACAGAGAGACAGAGACAGAGAGAGTGAGAGAGACAGTGAAGCAGAGAGAGACAGAGACAGAGAGGGACAGAGAGACAGAGGGAAAGACAGAGAGAGAGAGAGAGAGAGAGAGAGAGAGAGAGAGAGAGAGAGAGAGAGAGAGAGAGCATCAGAAAACACTTTTCAGAATCCCTAGTTTACCTCAAAAATTGGCTCAAGGGCACCTCCTTCTTGAGGTCTCTCTTGATCACGCCAGCTTCTGTTGCTTCTATCTACAAATTATATTACCTTGTACTTATTTCATAGATACTCATATGTATAATCCCGGAATATTAAGAGCAAAGGTCAAAGTGACTTTGGATATTGGCGTTGCACCTTCAATGGCATTGCTGAGGCTTTGGAGGACTTTCCACGATGGGCTAGTCTGTTCATCTACATTCAAAGATGCTCACTTCATTTATTTGGGGGTCCCAGTCACCTTGAAAAAGGCTCTTTCCCCCAAGGTTTTGAGAACATGTGAGAAGGCTGAAAGGATTCAAACAGATGAATGCTCGAACAAGAGAAGACAAACCGGTGGCAAAAGTGGGTTGGAAAGGAGACCAGGCAGGACCAGCAGCTGTGGCCATGATACAAGCTGGTGCGAATCCAATCTACAGCATGTATTTCCTCCCTCTTCCTACAGTTGATGCTGGCTGCAAGTCTCATCATGGATGTTTATCTACATTTCTTTATTATTCGATGCTATTAATAAATTACATGGCTATTAGCAATAACTTTTGACCAAGTTTGTAACTTGGTGTTTTGAGTTGAAGGGAAGCAAAGGTAGCCCGTGAAAGAAGAGATTGTTCTGAGTTAAGATCAGAGTGGGGATTACTAAGAGAGAGAATTTCTGAATTCTATTATTTCTCAGAATGTTCCGGCATATATTCTCTACATTGCCTTTGAACTTTGAGAGAGAAAATGACAAGGTGATAAGCCAGTAGCAGACATAGGAGTAGAAGCTGGTACAGTGGGTCTGAAGAACCCCTGAGAGGCATTTCTCACACCATCTCTCATAGTTCGCAACCTGTATATAGGTACATGTCATCTTCTCTCACAGATTGTTACCTCTGTCAATGGGAGAAATATTTCATTTTTGTCATTGTATCCACTGCACCTGGAGTCCTAAAAATGCTTGACACATTGTTGGTACTTAGTAAATACCTGCTGGTTGATTCATCAGTTTCTCTGTCACTTCCCTCTCACCTGTAGGCCCTGGGCTCAGTCCAATCTCAACCACCTGAGGGGCCTCCAGCTCTCTCTGAGTCATCTATCCTTCCTACCTGATCTTCACACGTCATCCCCTGTCCCCCCAATATTCCCCCCAAACACCCCTGCTTACCATTTTTAGCGGCTTCTTCATCAGGCCATTCATAGACAGGAATGTTAATTCAGTCACAGGTTTATGAAGAAATCTCTACCTCCATCCAAGAGGCTGTGAGACTCAAATGAGATAACAAGTGAGATAAAGTATTTGACAAACCTTAAACTCTATAAAAATAATATAAATATTGTTGTTCTTGTTATTAGAGTTTGGTGATGACTTAGTTCCTTAAGACTTCTATTTTACTCCCTCTAATTTCAAGCAATATTTTTAGAGTAATACAGGAGTATCTTGGTAAAAGTTTAACAATCAACTCCCCAGGGGAAATGGCACACTCACTTTTAAATTTAATCTGCTTTATTAGCATTTTCTTAAGTCAGGACAATCCACAGAACAATAAATCAATGCTTGGTTTGTAGAGACTGCAGATTTCTGAGGTGTCAATGCTCAAATTGAAAATTTAACAATGGACTTTTCACGTGGCTTCAGTACACTCCTGTCTTTATCTCTTAGTTTCTGGCAATGGATGTAGTCTGGTTCTCATGGGATTCCCTTTTCCTTACCATGTAGATTATAACTGTAGATTCTTAGTTCTGGACCAAGCCTGCTCAATCCTAGAAAGAGAGGAGAGAAGAGAGAATTCTTGGATAACAAGAGAAAGGGAAGGGACTGACTTATTTGGCTAGGCGGAGATATCAGGAGCCAAGAAATTTCCGAGATTTACCTCCAAAGCTGTATGAGGCAGGACTCTGTTACTACTCTGTGAACTTGTTATTTTAGATTTGACTATAATTTATACACTTATAATATTCTTATCCATTTCTAAAGACCTATTGTGATGACTCACAGTGGCACGAAGATAAATCTGAACTTTTGACAGCTAAGCAACAGAATGACAGTTCTCATCAGTCTTAATGACCTGAAAAGTCTTTGAGGACAGCCTCAATATATGTGTGTGTGTATACATATGTGTATGCTATCTAAGAACCAACCTTCTTCAATAGGCAGGATTAGCTTTTGGGAAGTTTGTCTGGGTGATTCATTTTTGGGGTCATAGCACCCTTAGGCAAGTCACACAGCCTAACCAGGCCTTAATCTCCTCACTTGCAAAATGAGGGTCTTGAATCCTACATACTGTTATCCTAACACCTTGTCTTCTTGGAAGAGTCATCCCATTGTACTTCCTTCCAGTGGGCCCTATGGCCTCCTACAATTCCCCTAGTTGCTTCCTCTGAGCTGGCCCCCACAAAAATACCCTTTACCCTACCCCCTTTCCAGCTTTCTAAGCCTGGAAGACTTACTTGAAAAAATTTCATGGTGATTAATGGACTCCCATTCTGTCATAACTTCCATATCTCATTAATTCTGAACCCCAAACTGTCATTGTTCAACCCTAGTTCTCTATCCCCCATTGACTGCTCCCTTATTCTCTTCCCTCTCAAGCCCTCCCCCAACATCCCACTCTAAAGTTTCCCATCCCTTCCACTGTGCTCTTTCACCAAAGGTAACAAACTTGCTTTCATCTTACATCTTTTCCTTTCTCACTCCTTCCATCTTCTTGTGTTTACTGAGGCCTGGCTCTGTTCTGGTGATACAGCTTCCCTGGCCGTCCTGATTACACTTTCACTTAAAAATCCTATTCCCATTCCCCACACTACTGGTCAATGTAGATAAGCCTAGTATCCTTAGGAAGTGGCTTCAAACTCTTCCTCTGCCATCACTCAATAACTTTTCCTTTGAAATTCACTCAAAGCATGTTTACCACCCGATCAATATTTTAGTAGCTGTTATCTACCAACCTCCAGGATGTCCTCTTTGTTTTCTCAATGAATTTGGTGCCTTACTGGCTCACAGTCCTTCTCCTCTCCCTAACCCATGCCCTCATATTAAGGAATTTCAACATATATGTTGATATTTCCTCAAATACTCTCACCTCAGTTCCTCAACTTGCTCATTTTTCATCACCAACCTATTTCAGCTACACACAGAGATGGACATACCCTTGATCTTTGCTGTCAACCACAAGCATCTCATTTCCCTGTTAATGAACTCTGAAATTCTATCTGATCATAGTAATTTTCCTTTTCCCTCTGCCTTGTGTCCCTAACCCTATTATTCTACCCCACCTTAGTTCTTTCCAGGTCATCACCCCTGCAAAGTCTAGATAGATAGATAGATAGATAGATAGATAGATAGATAGATAGATAGATAGATATACTCTCTTCCCTTTCCCATCTTAATTCATTATTGAACCAACTTGACTGTACATCATCCCTTTTTCTTGAATCTCTTGCCCTCTTTATCCAACTGCCAATCCTACTCTTCCAAGTTCCAACCTTTAGCTTGTTCCTACAAACTGCTGCCTACAAATGTGCTACTCAAAAAAAATCATTTGCCAAGGCTTCCTTCTTCTCACCTCCTTCTCATCTCACATCACTCAGAAGCCTACCATCACTACTTCCTCCATCACTCCCGTCTCATATGAGGAGATGGCCCTTCCACAGGCACAAATGAACCCAAATCATCCTATTTTCTCTACCAGATTGCTGTCTATTCTTTTGTTGTCTTCAATCTGTCTTTCTACTTCTGCTTTCCTATAGCTTATGAGCACGCCCATGTCTCCCCCATCCTCAAAAACCTCTCACTCAATCTATCCATCCTTGCTAGCTATTGTCAAATATCTCTCCTCACTTATGTGACTGAACTCCTTGAGAAGAAACACTATAATTGGTGCCTCCATTTTCTTACCTTTCAGTCTCAACACTGCAATCTCATTTACAACTTCTTCACTGAACTGAGACTGATCTTTCTGGATATACCAATCATGTCTTCGTTGCCAAATCTAATAGCTTTTTCTCAGTCTTTGTCTTTGCAGCCTTTTACCTGTCAGTTACTTTCTTCCTCTTGGTGCTTTACTCCCTTTAGAATTTTATCACACTATTCCCTCCTGGTTCTCCTCCTACCTGCCTGACTGAGCACTCCTCCGTCTCTTTTGCTGAATCTTCGTCCAACGTCCAACAAAACTGGTCCATTGCTGTTTCCTGTACATAGTAATCCATCTTTCAGCCTTGGTACTTTTGCATGGAATCTTCAATGCTTGGAATACTGTTGCCTCTTGCGATCTGTAACTCCCTTCAAGGCTCAGTTCAAGTGCCATCATCTGTAATAAGCCCTGATTCCCTTAGTTGTTCATGCTCTGACAACATTTTGTTTATATATAGTTAACTTCATTTACCTGTGTACTTATTTCTCTCCAGAAGAATGTAAGTTCCTTGAGGTCAGGGACTGTTTAGGTTTTTTGTCTCTTCTTCCCTGGTACCTTGTATAATTCCTGGCACATAGTTGGTACTTAGTTAATGCTTATTGAATTACCCTGGAAATTAGGAAATTACTCTATGAAGTGGTCATGGGGGACTTCTGCTGGTATGGAAAAATACCTGAGGCTAATACCATTGACTTCCTCTACCACCTCTGCTGAGCCTGCTCTGCCTTTTTGTGACTTCTTATTCTCTTAAAAAATGTCCTTGATGTTTCTGTGAACCAGACTTCATCTGTATAAAAATACTGAGGATAGAAATGGAGAGAGGAGCACACAATATACAATTCAGTTCAATAAACATTTATTAATCTATGTGCCAGGCACTATGCTAAGCATTGAGGATACAAAAAGAGACAAAAGACAATCAGTGCCCTCAAGGAGCATACAATATAAGGGAGGTGGGGGGCAATGGTCATTCATGTATACACACACACACACATACACACACATATATATATTATACATGTAATACATTCACACATATGTGTATATATTTATATCTGTGTGTGTATCTCAAGCCATATACAAGATAAGTAGGAAATAATTGAAGGCACTGAAATTAAGAGGTTTTAGAGAAAGTTTCCTGTAGAAGGTGCGATTTTAGTTGGAATTTAAAGGAAGCCATGGAGGTCAGTAGGCAGAGTGGAAGAGGGAGAGCATTCTAGGCAGGGGGGGACAGCTAAGAAGAATGTCTGAAGCAGAGGTTGCTGAGGGACAGCCAGGAAGCCTGTGTCTCTGTATGGGTTAGGGAGTAATGTCTAAGAATACTGGAAAGGTAGGAGGGGACTGGTTTATATAGGACTTCCAATGCCAAATAGCATTTGTCTTTGCTTCTGGAGTTAAGAGGAAGCCTCTGATTTGATGGATACCCTAATCCCCTAAAGGCTATTGTGACAGCTGGACTGTCTATTTATCTTGTGGAGACTTGGAATCAGCCCTGGAGGAATTCTTACTCTAATGAGGATTTTCAATCCTTGTCTTCAAAGAATTCCTCATTCTAATAGGAAGGATAATCTTTACTCTCTGGCAGCTCATATTTCAAATTCGGGGAAGCCAGGTAGCTACTTGCCTCCAGGGACCTACCTTGCAATCTAATCTGGAAGCCAGCTTGTTGCCTTTGGGGAGTTCACATTATTTAGAAGGAGAGTAGGTGGGAGATTTCTGGATGTTCACAGTCTAATGTCCCTTTCTTTCCGGGATTTTACAATCTAATGAGGAAATAAATGCACAGCCTGCGCTTTGGAAGTTTGCAGTTTAGGGAAAGAAATAGAACGTGTGTTCAGCCCAAATGAATAGGTTAAGATCAATATACTCGTGATCTGAGAGAAGTTAGATTAGGGTGTAGGAGTAGGAAGGCAAGGGGAAGGCCAGCATTTGTGTTCCAGTAACAGCAGGAAGCCAGTGTTACTGGATTATAGAATTCATAGAAGACAGTAAAGCATAAGAAGACTGGAAAGGTAGAAAGGTTGCTGTTGCTCATCCTTTGTTCTCAAAGAGGACCATGAAATCAGAGAGGTGAAGCCATGACATGCAAGTGAATTGGATGAAAGCGAGGCAGGGCTGTGCCAAGTCACCAGCCTCACTTTCTTCCTCAGAGCTATCTGGGTCCAATGGCGAGATATAGATTAGGACGATTCAAGATGGCCCCGGATGTAGTGGGAGGTCATGGCCTTTTTAAGCTAAGGTCTTTTCTAGGTCTCAGTATGACTGAGGCAATGCCCATTCAGTGATTAAGGCTAGGTTAGATGAAGGGCTTTAAAATTCAGAGGATTTCATATTTGATCCTGGTGGTTATAAGGAGCCATTGGAGTTTATTGAATGGAGGAGGCAGGGATAGACATGACATGGCCAGACCTATACATTGAAGATTACTTTGGAAGTTAGTGGAGAATATACTGGAGTGGGGAGACACTTGAGGGCAGAAAACCAGACTCTTGGCAATATTCAAGGAGTGAGGTGATGAGGGTCTGCACCAAGATAGTGGTTGGGTAAATGGAGAGGAGGAAAAACATAGAAGAGATGTTATGAAGGTAGAATTGCTTAGCCTCTCTGAGCCTCAGATTGCTCTCCTCTAAAATGGGGATAATACTCGAGTACCTATAGTACCTACTGAAGTAAGGTTGTGGTGATGAGCAAAGGAGATAATGTACATGATGCAATTATGAAGCAGGATACACATGTTAGCCATTTATATTATTAATCACTTCTACATCCCTTTAATCATTCACATTTGTTATTTTCCCAGGGCTCAAAGAGGTAGAGGAAATACAGTGGAAAGTACCACACAAAACGCTGGGGAGGGCTGGTTCCCAATCCCGCCTTTGATGCTTACTAGTTGTGTAATTAAGGGGCAAACTACTTAACCTCCCTGAGTCCATTTCTTCATCTGCAAAATGGGCTAATAATAGCTGTATCATGTGGTTTTTGTAAGACTCCAATAAGTCAACATACTTAAGCCCTTTATAAATGTTAGCTACATTTGGATGCGTGGGATAGAGAACTCTACAGATACAGATGAAGGACATGGAGCTCCCCTAGTGAGAACTCCTTCCACCAATGCAGATAACAGTCATTAGTAGAAAAGTCTTAGGAAATTTCTAGAGTCACTAAAAGGTTAATTGATCTGCTGTGGTCACTCAGTTAATAAGGGTCTGAAGCGGGGAATTTGAATTCAGGTCTTCCTGACTCCAAACCAAACACTCCACCCACTATACCATTTTGCATCTTAGTAATTATATTCATTACTTAATTGGGAAGGCATAACTTTCTTAGGGTGCCCATTTAAATGCCTATTCTTTATATCTCCAGCATTTGTTTGTTCAGGACTCTCAGAGCAGGGAGATTCCACCTTTGACTCAGTAATCCAGGACCTTGGGCTAGTGCTGACCATTGACACCCTGGGACATTTCTGAAATTGAACATGGCTTGTGGAAAGCCTTCCCCAAGGTCTTGCTGAATAGATAGGAGGCTTTAGCTTGGGGTAGGCCTATGGGATGGTGGGAGCCTGAATCTCCTCTTAACCCTTTTCATTTCTGTTTTCCATGAAAGAATGGCCGAGTCAGCTAGAGGGAGACAACCTCCCCTAGCAGAACTAGCAAAATTCCCAGGAATCCAAGCCAAATGGGTGGGTGTGTGGGGGCAGGAAAGAAAGCAGGAGGGAACAGGGGAAGGAAGGAACCAGGGCTTCTGAGGATTAATGTTAGTGTCACAATTGAGAGGATGTAGGAGCGCTGTTTAGATCAATGGGCACATGTTGAAATGCCCTGTGTGGTAGTTTCTCTCCATCCATCTTAAAGTCAGGAACTGCTTCTCCCTCTCCCCCAAGCCTGGCGCCATGAACCCTCTCCACTCCTATTCTAAATGTGGGGAGGACCCTACTGGATGGACTTGGCTCAATAGATTTCCCAAGCCCTCTGGGGAGGATTCCCCAAGCTTCTTTCACCAGGGTCAAACCAAATGTCCTCTGGCAGTAAGTCAGACTGGGAAATGTTGTTTGGGAGGAGTGAGAGAAGAAAGGATTTTGGATTGAAGGACTGAAGTCTAGGACTTTGGGTAACCTCCTCTCCTCTTGCATTTGTCCCCAGCTAGCTCTGGGAGAGGTCTTGGGTCCCTAGGAGAACTGCAGGAGGGTGGGTAGTTCTTCATGAGTTTTGTTTTCTCACCTTTTTTTTTTCTTTGCAGAATAGCCAATGGTGGAAACCTTAACTCCAGCTTATGTAAGAGTTGGGGTTTGATGGGGGAAAGGGAGATGGTAAAAACAGAGAAAAGATGTTTGGTATAGTGGTTAGAGCCCTAAACTTGGTCAGGGGGGACTCAGGTTTGACATCAACTGTATCACCATATGGAGAAAAAAAAAAACCCTCTCTGCCTCAGTTTCCCCATATGTAGATGGGGCTAATAATGCCTTCAGTACCCATTTGACAGGAATGTTGAGCCTCAAATGAAATAATATAAGTACTTTATAAACCTCCAAATGTTATTATTGAGGCAAAACATGCCTTCCATGTTCTTTGCCACCATTTTCTATACTCTACCCCTCTCTCTACTCTGATGCCAGGAATTGACATATATATATATATATTCAAAATTAGATGAGAATGATTGATACAGTCTTAGTGTGTTGGTCCTTTTCAGTATGTTATGCATTTTAACAGGGAATAAAGTCAAGTCAAAAAAATTAATTTTCCACTAGGAAATTTCAGTTACTGGACAAAGGCAAGGAGCTATTATGTGGTGATGAGTGGAGTGCAGGAAAGGTCATTCCTATGCCCCAGAAATCCCACCACATAGGCAGCTCCCCGCCCCATAATAATGGTCTAATTTGTTGACACCTTATCACACTAAAGCAGACTTTAAATTGGAATACTTTGTATTATTGAATAACATTATCAAAGATACAATCTTTAAAAGATGAAACTTAGATTCAGGCAACTGGGAAACCCTAGGAGACAGTGAATGGGGCCTGACAGGCAGCAAGGTGGGATGGGCTTGATGGGGAGGAAACTTGTCAGTGTTCTGTGAAAAATCTGCAGGTTGACCAGTTGTCCAGGTAGTGGGATGCTCTGCAAACGCTGGTGCCCAAAGCCAAGGACCAAAGCTCAGCTACCCTGGGTCTCCTTTAGAGAATGGATTGTAGGTTGTACTTTGGTCATTTAATTGATGGTTGGCTGCATGCTCAATGAATGATTTTTCTCACCTTTGATGAACCAAGTATGAGGTCCATTATTGTTACCGGAAGGCTGTGTGATAGAGTCACCTGGGATCCAAATTATTCCTCGTCTTATAGTCTACTGGATTTGTTCAGATGTTTACAGTGAACCTGTAGAAGATGCACTTATACACAATACTTTTATTCAGACCCAGATTCTAGTCCTAGCTCAACTATTAAGTAGTTTGGGACCATGGGCAAATCATTGAATTCTCAGTAGTATAATGATCTAATACAAAGAACAGATGTGTTTGCGTGAATAGAATACATTTGTGAGCTTTTCAGGCTTTAAGAACTTTGCCAACAAGGCTTTGAAATGACAGAGAAAAGCAGTAGGAATTAGTTCCCCCTAAGCTAAAGCTTAGCTCAAATTTTAGGTAATATGAATCAGCTTATATTCAAAGTGTGCTGACACTGTGGTTGATAATGATGATGATAATGAATTTAACGAACTTTACCAGAACTGAAGCAATATAATGAGCAGAAATATTGGCCACAGTCATCCAGGCAAAACATTGATTTCTAAAAATGCAAGAACATTTTAAATAGACGTTGCCATGCCAAATATCCATAATCTCCAAGCTACACGGAATGAGAACCTTTCAAAATATAGAGACCTAGGCAAAGTTACAACCAGTTGAGAGGAGGGTGAGCTATGTAACAACCCCATCATCCTGTCTTACTGAAATTGACCACATGGGCTGCAGAAAATAAGCTTATATCCTAATGCTTTGATTCAATTACAAAAGGAAGTTAATTTATCTACTTATGCAATAGCCTCTAGAACACAGAATGTAAGTGAATATTGATTGTCACAGGACTGAATTCAAACTGAACTACCTAAAAGATATGGAAAGAACAAGATGAATCATAGTAATGATAATAATACAGATGTCAAATAGAACAAATACAATAAATTTTATTTTTAAATGATGAAACATTTATTTTATTTCCATCTGTCCTCCCCCCAATAAAAAAAAGAAAATGAAAACATTTGTCAGAAATGTTTATGATCAAGTAAAACAATTTCTCATATTGACAGTGCCTGCAACTGTAACTCATGTCCAATAATATATGTCTTATTCTGAGCCCATTATCTCTCTTTATCATTTGTCTTCTGGAATCATGGTTGGTCACTGAATCATAGTTCTTAAGTCTTTCTAAGTTGTTTGTCCTTATAATGCTGTGTAGTGTTATAAATTGTTCTTCTGGTTCTGCTCACTTCACTTTGTATCAGTTCATGCAAGACTTCCCAGATTCCTCTGTGAGTATTTCTCTTGTAATTTCTTAGAGCAAGTTCTCCATAATATTCACGTACAACAATTTGATCAGTCAGTCTTTGTTTGAAGGGCACCTATGTAGTTTCTAGGTCTTTGCCATTATAAAGAAATGCTATTGTCACTTTCATGTACATAGGACCTTTTCCTCTTTCTTTGATCTCTTTTGGGCATTGGTCCAATGGTGGCATAGTTGGATCAAAGGGTATGCACAGTTTAGTAACTTTTGGGTCATAGTTCCTAATTTCTTCTCAGAATGACTACATCAGTTCACAGTTCTACCAACAATGCATCATCTATTTTCCTAACATTTATCAGTATCCTTTTTTTGTCAACTTTGCCAATCTGATGTGTATAGGACTGAACCTCTGAGTTGCTTTTATTTGCATTGCTGTAATTATTAGCAATTTGGAGCATTTTTTTTTCAAGTAGCTGTTGGCTTGGATTTCTGCATTTGAAAACTGTTTGTTCCTGTCCTTTGACCATTTATGGCCCCAACAGAAATGGCTCTTAATCTTATAAAAATGATTCAGTTCCTTGGAAATGAGATCTTTACCAAAAAAACTTCCCCACCCTCAGTTAGCTATTTCTTTTCTGCTTTTTGCTGTTTTGTTTAGCAGTTTCGTTTGTAATTTTAGGTTTTTAAATTGTATTTATTTATTTTTAAACATGCATTTCCACAAGATTTTGAGCTCCAAATTTTCTCCCCATATCTTCCCTCCCCCCCACCCCATATGGGCATGTATTTTGATTACCCTTTCCCCCAGTTTGCCCTACCTTTTATTCCCCAGCCCACCTTATCCCCTTCCCCCTTACTTTCTTGTAGGGCAAGATAAATTTCTATACCCCATTGCCTATTTATCTTATTTCCCAGTTGCATCAATTTTTAACAGTTCTTTTTAAAACTTTGAGTTCCAAATTCTCTCCCTTCTTCCCTTCCCATACACCCCCATTGAGCAGGCAAGCAATTCAATATAGGTTATATATGTGTAATTAGGCAAAACACTTACATAATAGTCATGTTGTGAAAGACTTAGCTATATCTCCCTCCATCCTATCCCAACCCCCCCTAATTCTATTTTCAGCTTTGGCCCTTCCCTTTTCAAAAGTGTTGACTTCTGATTACCCCTTTCCCCAATCTGCCTTCCCTTCTATCAGATCCCTATCCCTTTTCCCCCTCCTTTCCTGTAGGGTAAGATACCCAAATGAGTTTGTGTTATTCCCTCTTCAAGCCAAATCTAATGAAAGTAAGGTTCACTCATTCCCTCTCACCTCCCCCTTCCTTACCTCCATTGTGAAACCTTTTTCTTGCCTCTTTTATGTGAGATAATTTGTTCCATTCTATCTCTCCCTTTCTCCTTCTCCCAATATATTACCCTCTCACCCCTTAATTTTATTTTTTAGATATCATCCCTTCATATTCATCTCACGTTGTGCCATCTATCTAGCTATCTGTCTGTCTGTCTATCTATCTTTTCTCCAACTACCTTAATACCAAGCAAGGTCTCATGAGTTACAAATATCTTTCCATGTAGGAATGTAAACTTATTAAAGCTCCTTTCCTGTTTACCTTTTCATGTTTCTCTTGATTCTTGTATCTGAAAGTCAGATTTTCTATTCAGCTCTGTTTTTTTCATCAAGAATGCTTGAAAGTTCTCTATTTCATTGAAATTTCATTTTTTTCCCCTGGAGTATGACACTCAATTTTTCTGGGTAGGTGATTCTTGGTTTTAATCCTAGCTTATTACCCCCTTCTATCCCTTAATGTAGAAGCTGCTAGATCTTGGGTTATCCTGATTGTATTTCCACAATACTTGAATTGTTTCTTTCTGACTGCTTGTAATATTTTCTCCTTGACCTGGGAACTCTGGAATTTGGCTATCATATTCCCAGGGTAGCTAAGTGGTGCAGTGGATAGAGCACCAGTGTAGGAGTCAGGAGGACCTGAATTCAAATCTCAGCTCAGATGCTTGGCATTCACTAGCTGTGTGACCTTGGGCAAGTCACTTAAGCCCAGTTGCCTCATCCTGGGTCATCTCTAGTCATCCTGATAAATATCTGGTCACTGGATTCAGATGACTATGGAGGAGAACTGAAGTTGGTGACTTGCACAGCCTCACTCAAAGTAAAATCAAGTGCAAATCATGTCATCATTTCTCTGATGGCATGGTCTTCTTTGGCAATGAAGGATGAACACACACACACACACACATACAATATTCCTAAGAGTTTTCCTTTTGGGATCTCTTTCAGGAGGTGAGTGGTGAATTCTTTCCATTTCTATTTTACCCTCTGGTTTTGGGATATCAGGACAGTTTTCCTTGATAATTTCTTGAAAGATCATGTGTAGGCTCTTTTTTTGATCATTGCTTTCAGGTAGTCCAATAATTTTTAAATTATCTCTCCTGGATCTATTTTCCACATCAGTGGTTTTTCCAATGAGATATTTCACATTGCCTTTTATTTTTTCATTCTTTTGGTTTTTTTTTTTATAATTTCTTGAATTCTCATAAAGTCATTAGCTTCCATTTACTCCACTCTAATTTTGAAGGAATTATTTTCTTCAGTGAGCTTTTAGATTTCTTTTTCCATTTGGCTAATTCTGCTTTTTAAGGCATTCTTCTCATCATTGGCTTCTTGGACCTCTTTTGCCATTTGGCTTACTCTATTTTTTGAAGTGTTATTTTTCTATGGTATTTTGGTATTCTCCTTTAGCAAGCTATTGACTTGTTTTGTGTGATTTTTTTTTTTTGCATTACTCTCATTTCTCTTTCCAAATTTTCCTCTACTTCTTTTACTTAATTTTCAAAATCCTTTTAGGGCTCATCCATGGCCTGCAACCAATTCATATTTTTCTTGGAGGCTTTGGATGGAGGAGCTTTGACTTTGTTGTTTTCTGGTTGTATGTTTTGATCTTCTTTGTCACAAAAGTTAGATTCTATAGTCTGACTTTTTTTCCTCTGTTTACCCATCTTCCCAGCCAAATACTTGACTTTCTAACTCTTTTTCAAGGTAAGACTCTGCTTCCAGTGATGGTGGGGGTTGGTGTACTATCCCAGGCTTCCGGGGTTTTGTAGCAGCTGCTCAATCCTCCATCATCTTTGGGCCCACAGCTCTGGAAGCAGCTGCCAATGCTGCTGCTGCAGCTGCCAGCACCACCTCCTTCTCCACCCTGGGGCTGGGGCCAGATCCCAGCAGGACTGAGTCCCTCCTCGACTCAGGGCAGTTTTCCCTCTGAACTTCTATGTTGTCTGGCATTTGTGGGTGAAAACGTCTGGAAACTGCCAGAACTGCCTGCAATTCAGTCCCCTGAGGCCTGCTCCAGCCCTGTCTGTGCTGGTGCAGCCCATGCTGTACTCCTGGGTTGGAGATTTACCTCACTCCATCACTTTGTGGGTTTTGTAGCTCTAGAATTTGTTTAGAGTCATTTTTTTACAGGTATTTGCAGGGGTTTGGGGGAAGAGCTCAAGCAGTTCCCTGCTTTTAGTCCAACATCTTGGCTCCACCCCTGTATTTTAGTTTTGCTTACACAAAAGACTTTTCAAATTTATGTGATAAATTTTGTGCATTATACCCTCTATGATACTTTCTATCCATGGATCTGAAAAATTCTTGATCCTCTGATTTATTTATGATATGACCTTGTATGTCTAAGTCATATATGCTTTTGGAATTTATCTTGATAAATGGTATAAAGTATTGGTCTAAATCCAATTTCTTCTAGGCTTTTTTCCAGTTTTCCTGGAATGTTTTATCATTACCCCAATATTGGGTTTTTTGAACACTTGCCTATTAGGTTCTTTTGTTTCTTATGTTGTATACCTAATCCATTCCACTGAAGGACTACTTGGGTTTGTAACCAGTGATGTATTGACACCTTGAAGTTAAACCTCAGTGGGGGGCAGGATAGGATGGAGGGAAATATAGTTAGTCTTACACAACATGACTGTTATCGAAGTCATTTGCAAAACTACACAGATATGGCCTATATTGAATTGCCTGCCTTCCCCAAGGGAATGGGTGGGGAGGGAGGGATGGGGAGAAGTTGGAACTCAAAGTTTTAGGAACAACTGTTGAGTATTGTTCTTGCTACTAGGAAATAAGAAATACAGGTAATGGGGGATAGAAAGTTATCTGACCCTACAGGACAAAAGAGAAGATGGGGACAAGGGAAGGGAGGGATGACAGAAGAGAGGGCAGATTGGTGATAGGGGAAATTAGAATGTTCAGTGTATTAGGGTGGGGGGGAGGGGACAAATGGGGAGAAAATTTGGAACCCAAAATTTTGTGAAAATGAATGTAAGAAGTTAAATAAATAAATAACCATCTAAAAAAAATCAATTTGAAGTTACATTTTTCTACAAATATGAGTGCCACAGGGATATCTGTAAGGGGAACACCGACTCCACTTTGGGCCAGGGATATATATGTATACACACACACACACACACACACACATATATTTATATACACATATACATATACACATGTATTGTTAATATTATTTGCTAATTAAAATTATATGTATTAATTATAATTCCTCATATTAATTAATAATTTGTGGTTAATGCTTAATAACAGATAACAATTCATAATTAATATATAATTGATTAAAAATGAATGATAAAAATAAAATGTAATAATAAATGATGCTTCATGTTGATTAATATATTACCTCATATTAATTAGACACTTTTACCAAATTAAAAATAACCCAAATTACTTTTTTTGTAATGAGATTGGCCCATACTCCAGAGTGCTTAGCCAATGTAATGCCCACATGAACTTTGGAGCTTGTACTTCATGTGATGAAGAGGAACTTCTTTGATTGTCTATGGAACCAAAATTGGGGTGTATTCCAAAAGGTTATTATCCCTTTAGTGAAGGACCCTTCTGTATTTGTTGGCTTTGAAGAAGAATTTCATGTTACTGAGGGTCTCTGAAGGGGTGAGAGACCCCAGTCTACATAGGCCAATTCTTATCTCAAGTAGGCATGTAGCTAAGAGCGCAGTCATGATGTTGCTTCTTTGGGTGTTATATCTGTTCTTCTTGCCTTTGAGAAGGGTTGGAGGTGGCTCTGACTTTGTAACCTGTGATAAGTCAGTCAAACAAGCCACCAGGAGTTCCTACAGTAGAGTCCAAGTCAGATTTTGCAGCCAGCCAGTGCAGTATGGAGGCCATGAGGAGCCATGATAGACCTCCTGGAAAAAGCCTAGTAGTAACAGGGATGAGAACTCATCCAGTAGCTATGACTCACTTGGATATGAATTTAGTTGAATCAGAACTATGTAGAAATTGCAAAGCTCACTGTCCCAAGGGACTGAAGTAAGTACAGGGGAAAGGGGCTTCCTAGGTGCTGGGAGATAAGAGAAAAATGCTTGGTCTTTCATTCTTTCTCCATCTGCAAAGTAAATATCTATTTGTAAAAGTGAATTGATGTTGTTTGGTTAAATGGAACTGTAGCTTTAATCACTGGCAGTTAACAGTATGTATAAGATTGTTGATATTCAATTGTGTTCGACTCTTCGTGATCCATGGAATTTTCTTGGCAAAGATACTGGAGTGGTTTGCATTTTCCTTCTCTAGGTTAATCCCATTAAGGCAAACAGAAGTCAAGTGACTTGCCCAGGGTCACACAGCTAGTAAGTGTCTGAGGTCACATTTGAACTCGGCTCTTCCAGGCTCCAGAACCAGTGTTCTCTCCATTTCACCATCTAGCTGCCTGTGTATGAGGTAGGGGATATGGATATATCAGAATGGTGGCTTAAGAATGTGGTATCAGAGAAAGCCACCCCAATCCCTTACAACTAAAACTTTGAGGGGAATATGTAGCTAGTCTTTCTCTAAGTTCTCTAGTCTTGCTATAATTTTATTAAGGGATTTTTAAGAAAAAAATCAACAAATTCACAACCCATTAATCAAATTCCCTCCCGTGTTTGGATGAGTTTTGACAAACTGTTTGCAAACTTGTATCTCTATGTGGACAGGTGCTCCATGAGATCTCCACTGACTCAAGGTCAAGTCATGAGTCTCTCTGGGCCTGAGAATTCCTTTGTTTATTAACTGAACAAGCACTTACTCATGTAAGGCCCAAGATTTTGTCTTCTGAGTCAGACGCAGATGAAATTATAACCAAAATGACACCTGTCTGACAGCAGGTTAATAAAAGCCAAACAAAACATGTTTCCAGGCACAATGGCCACCAGATCTATCTAATTAATCACCAAAGTTTTACTGGGTGAGTAAGGAATCTGAGATGTCTGTCTGGATTAAACTAAAGCCATGCTCAGAGTTTGCCAGAGGACGATGTCAGATAACTGTAGCCTTGCCCTGCCCCACCCCCACTCTCAACACACTCTCAGCTTCTTTTTTCTACTCCAGGTACTCCACCTTGAGATTGCTATGGTTACCATCTTCCCCAAGCTATTTCTGGGTTACTTCACTTACCCTTTCTCATTTCCTACATTCTCTTCTTGACATTGATTGAGATTTGTTCCCATTTCTGTTTCCTGTTGATTGTATCCAACTACATAGGGGAGAGCGTTTATGGTCCTTCTGTCTTCTTTAGTCACAGGCAATCACTGTTTTGCTTTGCTTAGTGTTAATTTATGTTAAGGAAATATTTTCATTGATTTCTTTGTTTTGCTTTCTTTCAGGCAGCTTAGGTCCAGCCTTGATACTGTCATATGGGAAATATAGCATTCTAGAAAGGTTGACCCATCCATACATTTGTTGAGGTTGCCATACAGAAATCCATTCTCGTGGTCCATGTTTTCAAGTTCAGAGAACCCTTTAAGTACTATTCATTTGAAAAATGTCACTTTGTTCCTGATTTGAGCAAAGGAAAGTAACAAGTCGTAAATTCCAGAGAAGATGCTTGGGCAACACCTGCCCTAGCTTTAACAGCTTGGCAGAGATGCCTTTGAAAGGCAGAAGACAGCAGGATCTGGCCCTCGTTTGACTAAGTTAGAAGTAACTTGACATTTGTATGACCCCTACTCTTCTTCAGAGTATGCTCATACTGCAGTTGTTGCTATAATTGGTGATATCAACCTGCCAAGGCTCTAAGATTTTGTGGATGCGTGTTTTCCCTCTACTTATGCCTATAGCAACTCTTGTATAAATTTTAGCATACAGGCTGTGGCAATGGAGCATGTGCTCACAGCCGCGAAAAATGGGGTGAACACTTGCTCCAGGACAAAATTTAAAATAAAAGATGTTAAAAGAGGAAGCCAATGGGGTGGTAGACACAGGGCTAGCCTCAGAGTCAGGGTGAATGGAATTCAAGCACACATGGGCCCTGTGACCCTAAGGGGAAGGGAATAAGCAGATATATAATGTCTATGATATGCCAGACACAGTGCTAATTAAATGCTTTACAAATCTCATTTGGTTCTCACTACAACCCTATTATTATTCCTATTTTAGAAACTGAGGTAAATAGAGGTTAAGGGACTTTCTCAGGGTCACACAGCTAGTAAGTGTCTGAGACCAGATCTGAATTCAGGTCTTCCTGACTCTGGGCAGCCCGAAGGCACAGTGGATAGAGCACTTGGGCTTGGAGTCAGGAAGACTTATTTTTCTGAGTTCAAATCTGGCCTCAGACCCTTACTAGTTGTGTGACCCTGAGCAAGTCACGCAACCCTGTTGGTCTCCTGTTCCTCATCTGTAAAATGAGGAAAGAAATGGCAAACCATCCCAGCATCTTTGCCAAGAAAAAACCAAAATGGGGTCACAGAGAGTGGAACACGACTGAACACATTTCCTGACTCCAGGCCCAGCTTTCTATCCATTGTACCACCCATAGCAACTAAACTAGTCACTTAATACCTCAGTGCTCCAGGTAACCAAAACCATAAGGAGCAGGGCAGTTACTAATTGGGAGAGGGAATTCCAAGTCCTAAAGTAATAAATGCATTGATGTGTACCAATAAAAAATGAAAATGTATTTTTGAAATTTTAAATAATGATTTTAAAAGATTATATAATTTAATAACTTGATATGTTTAAATTTTGATAGCAGAACTTCAACAGCATCACAACAACTAAGTTTAATGCCTAGCTAACCAATAATTCGTTGAAAAAGGAAGCCATCAGTTGATTTCCTTCCATTTGTGCTGCCATGAGCTCTTCCCTTTTTTGGTACCATTTCGCTCTCTGATCCTTTCTCATCTCTCCCCAACCGTACCCCTCCCCTTCAGTACTGGCCTTGAGAGGTTGGAAAGTTGCCCCCCCCCACAATGAGGGCTAGTACCTCTGCTTCTGTTTGCATCCCCACCACCCCCAGCCCTCCAAACATGTGGTGATGGTCGTCTTTGACCTTCACCACAAGTCAGAGCCCTTGAGAGGGTGTTGGATAATTAATCTATTATCTAAATGAGGGTTTTGTTTACTCTCTGGTCATCAGAATTCTACTTTATTAGTGTCCTAATTATTTTCTCTGTTAACATTACCCTGTATTTGCTTTTCAACTTTGATGTATGTATTTGTAAGTATTGATGAAAAGAGTTACATGATCGTTTTGCTAAAATTACAGTGTTTGTCTTGGAAACATCCTTAGATCGCCTTCCCATTTGGGATACCTTGTTGATGGGACAGCAGGAGCTCAAGATGATTACCTGAGTCTCTTGTGAGGAAATCAGCCCTGCCCATGGTATCTAAAAGCAAGCTAGGAGACCAACTGTGGTCTTCAGAATTGTCTGTGTCTATGCGTCTGTCTCTCTCACTTGGAGAAGACAGAACAGATTCTGGGGGTGGAAACATCAGCTTGTCACCCAGATTCACAGCCTGGGTGTGTGCCATCCTCAACTCCTAACTTACTCCACACATTCAAACAGTTGTCACGTCTTATTCATTCTACCTCCATGATGTTTCTCCTTTCTAGTCACATGGCCAGCTGTCTCCCAGGGCTCTCACTGCCTCTCGTTACCTTTCACTTATAATTTAGACATACCTTCTTAATTAGTTTTCTTGACTCAGAAATCTCCCCACTTCCATTTTCTTGATACAACCACCAAATGAGTGTCCAAAAGTACAGGTCTGACCAAAAAAACCCCAAACAAAGCAAACCACAAAACACTCTTATTACCTCCAATATAAAATATGAACTCCCTTTGGCATTGACAGCTGGCCACAGATTGGCTCCATCCTACAATTCCAGGCGTAGTCCACATTATTCCCCCTCATGTGCTTGGTGGTCCCCCCAAGCAGGCCAGCTTGATGCTTCTCATGTGTGACTTTATCTCCTTCCTCCGTGTGTTTGTGCCAGCTGTCTTCTATATCCTTACTTCTCCTTCTTGGAATCCCTGGCTTCCTTTAAAATTCAGCTCCAGTGCCCCTCTCTGCATGAGGCCTTTGCTGGTCCAACCTCCTGTAACTGTGACTGTCCTCAGGAAAACCAGCATTTGATGGTCAAGTTTATAGGTCTACGCTTGAGGCAAACCTCCCCCTCAGGAGTGACCAGGGAAGTACCTTTGTGAACAAAAGTCATTCTCTTTTACCCAACAACATTTAAAGACATGTGGAGGGGAGGGAGGGATTGTAGATAGATATAATTCTAGTATTGTATTCCTTCAGAGACTGGAGAAAAGAATTTCCAATCTTGTGGCACTCCTAGGGCCAGTCTGCCCCCTCCTCTCCTCAGCTAGCAAGTTGAAAGTGGGGATGCAGGAACTTCCGCTCTCCTCAGAGATGCTCCAGCCCTCAGGACATATCTATCCATGTCTCCTTCTCTACATTTAGACAAGTCATGTGGACATATATATGTCACATGGGCACACACAAACATACCTATATCACACAGACTGTCTCCTCTATTAGAATATGTGATCCTTGAAGGAAGAAACTGTTTTCCTTTTGTCTTTATGTCACTAGTATCTAGTCCAGTGCCTGGCACATAGTAGATTCTTAATAAATGCTTGCTGATTAATTATGCCCACACGTAGTGTTCTCCCCCAGGAGCAGCCAATGGTGACTTGTACCAGAAGCATGCAGCAGAGGTAGACATGCAGTTGAACTTGGTCTGAAAAGAGAGATCCTGAGAGTGGATTTTTCCAGAACAACATATAGTAGCAACTGAGGCACAGAGATTCCCTGGAGATGTCCAAGGTAGAAGTACATCCATTCAGTCCAAGATGGCGGTTCATGGAAAATGAAAAGTCCAACTCTGTGTTGGAGTGTGATTGGTCTCACAGCTGTGTGGGTCTCACAGCATATTTTTATATACCCTCAATAAAAGTTCATCCTCATGAGTCACGGTTAGTCAATCATATGGAGTCCTCTGTGTTTTATCAGCAAAGATTAGTGGGCATGCCCATATTCTGTGGGAAAGTGCTTCTTAGATGTCTTTGAATGCCCATGTCCTGTAATATCATCAAGTCGATGGGGGAACTCATCAAGTAGATTGGGCTATCCCCTGATTGACTCATCTTACATTGATATAGATCAGATTTAATAACATTTATTGAATTTTCACATCCCACCTTAGATCATATCATAGTTACTTTTATGTGTGTCTTATCCTTTTGACTCTACTGTATACTTAGTGAGGGAAGAAATCATGCCTTACTCGTGGATTTTAGTCCACATAATGCCTAGCATTGTACCTTGAACAAAAACCACTCACTTCCATGAATGAATGAATGGTTGAGAGGATGTAGTCACCAATCACCATTATGCTCCTGGAACACCCTCTTCCCTACTTTCAGCTTAGTTTTCCACATTTCCTCTAAACTATCTTTTCAGTCTTATCTCCCAACTGCTCTCCAATACAAATCCCTTATGCCAATTAAACTCATTTGCTCCCCTCCCCCATCCTTTGCCCCTAATGTGTATGTACTGTCCTGGTCCCACATCTTTGTTTCCTGCTGCCTG
Organism: Bettongia penicillata ogilbyi; assembly: GCA_023548195.1. Taxonomy (NCBI): domain Eukaryota; kingdom Metazoa; phylum Chordata; class Mammalia; order Diprotodontia; family Potoroidae; genus Bettongia; species Bettongia penicillata. The sequence continues at coordinate 923,449 of JAJHZJ010000460.1, read as the reverse complement.
AAATGCTCCTTCCACTAACCCATCTCACCTTTTGAGGTGAGATTCTTTGGAGGCCCATTCCAGATCCCACTTTTTAGAATCAGAAAAGACCTCAGCAATCATTTAATCCAATACAGGATTCTTTTCTATAGCCCGACAAAGAGTCATTTTGTCTCTACTTTAATAAATTCAATATTGAGAGTATTTGGATTGCCTAATGTGTATTTAATAAGGTAACCTGAGGACCCCTTCACAGGATGGTTGTGAGGTTGGATAATACAATGCTTCAAGCTTCTCAGAGACATATACTTGAGGGATACAGAATTCCTCCAGAATATTCTCTGAATAATCAATTCAAAGAATAACTAGAGCACACAACTTATGGAGCACAGGATGAAAACATTCTCTTGGATACTTTGCTTATGGCTGTAATATTTCACATCTAAGTGCCCAACTCACTCTCTGGCCACCACTCCCTTGTACATGTTGTCTCTTGTTATCAAAATGTACAGAAAAGTCCGGAATCCAAGGAGGGGAGGTGTTCATCAATTTGGGGAATGGCTGAACAAATTGGGGCATATGTACGCCATGTAATGTTTTTATGATAAAAGTTAATTTCAGAGTAATTTGTGTGATATGCACTGGTGTAGAGGAAAGTAAGAAGAACAGGGAGGACAATTTGTACAACACCAATATAGAGTGAAAGACTTAAGAATTTTGATCAACAAAATGACCAATCATTTCTCCAGGGGAGCAATGATGAAGCATGTTACTCACTTATTTATAGAGAGGAGACATACATTTTTTGACATGGTCACTATGTGGTTTGGTTTGGTTTTTATTATGCTTATTTCTTATATTTCCCCCCTTATTTTCAGCTTTTAATTGGGTAGTTAGGGGAAGGATGTGGTTAGCAACAGTGATGCAAAAAAAAAAAAAGACAGTCATTGAAACATTTCTTTCAAATGCACAAAAGTGAACGAAAGGAACACCAGAGAGAAGCACAGACAAGTAGGATTATTTTGAAAGTAATATATTTAATTATTTTAGCCTTTTTTAAAAAAATAAACAATATAAAATGGAGATTTATATTTTAAAATTCAATCATAGTTTTTGTTGCACCATATATGTGAAAATGTTCTCTCTTTTTTTGGTGTTTAAGTTCAGAATAAAATTTTTTTAAAAGCGTAGAGTGAAGCCCTCAGATCACCTAATAGAGTTGCCCAAAGTCAAAAAGCTAGGCTTGGAGGTTGAATTTGAACTCAGCTTTTCCTGATTGCAGGTTTAGTGTTCTCTGCACTACACCATCTAGCATTCTACAGTAAGGAGACGTAGCCTGATATGGTAGAAAGAACACTGGATTTCAAGTCAAGAAATACTCTGGGGTTATAGCCTGCTTCCAAAAACTACAATGTCATGACAGGCAAGTCACTAAAAGGGAAATAATAATAGCAATTATGATACTTGCCTCTCAAGTTTGTGATGAGGATGAAATGAGAGTCTGTAAAAGTACCTTGCAATCCTTAAGATATTAGATAAATGTCAACTAATTTTATAATCTTATCTGGAAAGTTTACTTCCATTAATGTAAGTTAAGATTGGACTGGCTTTTTGAGTGGTTAAGTCCCATTTCTGGTTTATATTGAGTTGCTTAAGACTTCTAGATGTTTTAACATGAAATGCTATCACATCTGCCATCTTGTATGTGGGCATTGTAATTTGGAAACCTGAATGCAGGATGCTGTATTTCTCTCTGTTAAATTGTATCATTCTAGCCTATCGAGATACAATTTCAACACTAATTTTTGTCACTCATTGTACTAGTTATCCCCCTTAGTTTTGTGTTACCTGGAAATTTGCTGGGCATGGCCTTCTCTGTCATATCATATCACAGTATCTAAATAAATAATTCAAAAAACATTAAATGGAAGAGGGCCCCAAACCTGTGCCACTGCTGCCTGAAATGCTCCTCCCATCAACCTATCTCACCTTTAGAGATCCTGCTCCAGACTGACATTTCTCCATTAATGAAGACTTTTGGGGATAGGATTATTAATCAAAAACAAACTCACTTAATATTTACCATACTTCAGCATGCATTTTTCTCATTTCATCCATAACAATACTGTGAAAAATTCTGTCACTGGTCATTTCATTATCCAGAGGCAGTATATCTGCCTCTATTGGTGGAGCAGTTTGGAAATACTTTAAGAAAAACAATCAAGATGAAAGATACAACAGGGATGACTTGGATTTGGGTGATTCTTGACAGTTTTAATCAACAAGGAAGAAATGGCTGGTGAATGAGTGGTGAAGGGAACTTTGGAGGAATGTCATCAAGTCCTTGGAGAGTTCATAATAATGAAAGGAAGTGACATTGGACAAGGTCAGATTTTAGGAGAAATTTCAAAACATTCAAAGAAAAGATAAGTAATCATCCTACAGAGACTTTAAAGCTATCTTATCTAAAATACAGACTTTAAAGGGGAGGAGTATTGAGAAAAATAGGAATTTTTTTTTTTTAAAGAAATTCTTGTGACATAAAACAGTATCTGATCCTGTTTATTCATCTGTCCCTTTTGGAGAGTTGGTAACCAAGTGAAAGGAAGTCTCATTGGACAAAGTCAGATGTGCACCCCAGATTTTAGGAGAAATTTCAAAACACTCAGAGAAAAGATACGAAATCATCCTATAGAGACTTTTAAGATACTTTTCTAAGAGACTTTAAAGGGAATATCAAGAAAGATAAGAATTTTTTTTTAAAGAAGAAAAAAGCACTTTTATTTTTTTGTCAATTAATGAAGGACTAGAAATATGAAAACTTCCACTGCAGAATACTGATTTCACCTCATAAAACTATATTCCAAAAAAGTACATTACCTGGGATATTTCCATATACATGCGTCTAAAAAAATCCTCCACGCTCAAAATCTTCTGGCCTTCTACCATTCTAAACCTTAAAGCTTAATCATTATTTAGATAGGTAAATCTATTTCAAATAGGGTAAATGACTCCATCTAGCACCATAACCTTATCTTATAGCTAAATTTTAAGTTACTAAAAGTTACTCAAAATTGCATACAGTACTGGTATCATAAAATGATCTCACATTAGGTATTTTTCTCCCACATTTTCCCAAATATCATCTGAAATTCAGATTCTCTAACAGGTAGGAAAATGGTGCATTTCAGATGCTACTATTCAACCATTTATAATTGGTTTTGTAAGGAATTTTGTTAAGACATTCTCATGACATAAAACTGCATCTGATCCTGTTTACTCATCTTCCCCTTTCCTTCTCCCACTTCTGAAGTTGTCGGGAATGAGTCATACTTGGATTTTAATGGAAGTCTTCCCTGTGCGCCTGAGCCCCTAGTGACCGATCTCTCTTGACTGTTTCTACAGGCTCGTATCCCTCCTTGGACACTTGCCACAGGCTGACAGAGCTATCTGTCTTATGCGCTAGTACATCGCCTTGACAAGAAGGAAAGTCCTTGAAGACAGGGGAATTTTCTTTTACTTCTTTTATTGGTAGAATTTAGAGACACAAGGGGCCATTAATGTCATTTGCTTCAATCCTCTCCTATTTCAGATAAAGAAATGGAGGCCAGAGAGATCTACCTCCCCGTCTAGTATACTTCCCATTCCACCATGTGGCCCCTTTAAATGTTCTATAGGACTCAGCCATTATGTGCTCAACACATATTTGTTGGCTGACTGCAAGTAGGAAAGCATTTTTATTATATGTCTAATAGATAACAGGGGAAGGGAGGAGGAGGCGAATAGAAGCATAGATGATCTCTAAACAACAGCTCTGTGAGAATAAACTACACTGGGAGGTCCACTGCAGAATCAGAAATACTTAGAACAGCTTAACCCTAAAGCGCCTCCTCCAAAGGATTTCTTCTTCCTTTTGTAAGTTTCACTAACCGCCCATTTTTATAATAATAGCTAGCATGTATTTAGCTCTTTAAAGTGTGAGAAATGCTTTTCTTGTTAATTCTCCTGAGAGAACTGAAGCTGCTACATGACTCTGGGCCTGATGTCGAGAAACCTCTCTAATTCACCACAGAGGATTAAAAGAGAAAAGTCAAATCAATTGAGGCAGCTAGGTGGTGGCAGTGGATAGAGCACTGGGGCTTGAAATCAGGAAGATGAGTCTTCCTGAATTCAAAGGCAGCCTCAGACACTTACTAGCTGTGTAACCCCGGGCAAGTCACTTAGCCCTGTTTGCCTCAGTTTCCTCATCTATAAAATGAACTGGAGAAGAAAATGGCGACCCACTCCTTTATCTTTGTAAAGAAAACCCCAATACAGGGTCACAGAGAGTGAGACAAGACTCAACGACAAAAACAAAATCAAATAAATCAACACAGAGGACTTGGAATTTTCACATTTACAAAGCTTTCTTCTTTGGTTAATCCTATCTGACTTCTACAAAGACCTTTCCTCACTCTTGATCCATCTGTGCCAAGCTAAGCTATCCTCCTTTCTAATCAGAGTATATTAGAATAGCCAATCAATCAGTCTATGTTTCCTAAGTGCCTATTATGTGTTAGGCACTGTACTAAGCAATCGTGACACAATAAGAGAAAAAAAGACAGTGCCTGTCCTCAAGGATCTAATGGGGAAGACAACAGGCAAACAGAGCATTCCAGGAATGGGGGACAGTCAGAGAGAATGCTGGGAGCCAAGAGACAGTGTCTTGTTCACCAGTACAGAACTGGAAAGTACCCAGTCACAAAGGTAGTACTTGCCAGCAGGAAGTGGAGCAGGAAGTCCAGATCCCAAGCTGCTCCATCACTATGTTCACCCTAATCCAGGTCTGACAGTTCTTAATGGCTGAGCCACTTTGGCATATCTTCTGTGGACTCAGAGTTCCAGACCCTTCTTATTTCACCTGCTGGACCTGTTACCAATTCCCGTGGTTAATGACTAGGTTTAATGGCCAAGTCATTTCTGCATGTCTTCTGTGGATTCAAAACTCCTGACCTTTCTTACTTTACCTATTGGACCAGTTACCAATTTCCCTACCTTCAAAGACTGATGACTCATTCCCTGTTGAAGAGACTGTCTAAAAGTTATGTTACAAATTTACAGTATTCCATTATATTGAAACACAGTGAAATGAACACAGATAACATCTATGGACAAGAAGAGAATGGGAGGTATTGTTTCATCACAGTCCAAACTTTATTTCTACTTGGTACACAGAGACACACCCAGATACACATTGACAGTCCTGTATATGTACACATATCCCTGGTATCTGACCCTGAGGGCCCCCTTAGATCTACTCTACTGTGGACAAGACCCAGCTGGATCCTAGGTAGGAGGAAGTCCCTGAAGAAAACCCCTAAGGGTGGGTGCTTGAGAATTGACACGGAATGTGTACATGTTATCTAGCTGGCTGCCTAATCTCATTTTAATGAGTTTTTGCTGTAATAGAAATGGAAAGACAGAGTGCCTGTAGTGACCTGACCTAGATCCCATTGAGATAGAATTTGGGAATTAAGCCCAGGAGTCTGGGTACTAAATTCTGGGACTTGTCTGTAGGAACGGGAGATCACAGGGATGACAGAAAGAGGAGGCGCCTAGAAGGAACCTCAAGTCGTCGGGGCTTACTTCTTCACTTTATGGATGGGAGAACTGAGGCCTAGAGACAGGGATTTGTCCACAACCGCACAAATTATAAGTGAAAGAACTGGGATTCAAACCCAGGTTATAGCTCATATTTACAATAACCACTTTGATCCCATGAGGCAGGTAGTGAAAGTACTATTGTCCCCATTTTATGTGAGGTAAGTGAGGCTCAGAGAGGTATTAGAGGCTTATTCAGGTTTACAGTTAATCATCTCTTAAAGATAGAAGCCCTTCAGTCCCTTTTCAAACCCAGTTCCAGTTACTATCGGAACACTGGAGTCCTTTCCCTGCTCCCTTTCCCCATTCCCCCCAAGCCCACACACCCACCAGTCAGGTGCTGGTCTATCACTATGCTGGTTATTGAGTTGTCCATGCCTCCTCCCCCCATCCCTGGGGACCCTGATCTATGACTCTGGCCAGCAGGTTGTCACCCTCTTCTCCTGTTCCCCTTCCCCTCCCTTTGTAGACTAAAGGAGTGATTGGGGAGGGGCTGTTCCCTGATAACCCTTGGCCCAGATGTCAGCCCCCACAACTTCTTCATCCCGGGTCCTGGGGAGCGGGGGCAAAGGAATGTTGAGCAATCCTTGGAATTCCAGGGAGAAATTGAATGCTTTTAAATTCTGTTCAGGCCTCCTGAGCTGGGCTCAGTGCCCAGACCCAGCCTAAAGACTGGAGCCTGGAGCCGGCTGGGCCTCCTTCTGCCGGCAGCTGGGATTTCTGTGGGTGGGGGCAGGGGGGGAACTTTTCAGTGTTTGTTTTCTCCTCCTCCTGGCCCGGCTACAGGACACTATTGCAGTGAGGTCATGGAAGCCCTGCCCCAAAGCTTCACTGCTAGCAGAGGCCTGGCTGGGCCAAGATGGGCCAAGCTGGGGCCCCATAGGCTCTGGGACTCCACATGGCCCAGATACCATGGTGGGGGTGGGTCAAAGAGACATGAAGGGAAAGGAGTAGGGGGGCAGTGGTGCCTAGGAGAGGTCTATCTGCTTTTTACCTCTCCCCATCTTTTCTGAACACCCCTCTGGCCAAGAGCTCACTGGGCACCCCCATAGGGGCCTTATGTCTGAGTTACAGTCCACACTACTTGCACCACACCCTCTACTCTGTTTTAAGATGCTTCGTTATTAGGGAGAAGGGAATTTGTTTTGAGCAGTGGAGACTAGGAAGAGATTTGAACACATGACAATTCCCTCAAACCTTAGAAAAAAATTAAAGCAACAGAAGAAGGCAGAATGGTGAAATGGCTATGCCTGGAGTCTGGACTCTCCTAGGTGCCTGCACCAGTGGTGGCCCTGACTTGCTGGGTGGTCTCTTTCTCCCTGGCCTGCAAGTTCCTGACAGGAGAGCTGGGGGTTGCTTTTTGTATGGGACCAAATGATCTTTTGTCAAGTTTGATCTTCAGAGATAAAGACTCTGGTTAATTTTGCTTGTATCTTCCTAATCTGACTTCTTTGTTAGCCTGTCTTGCATGGGTCGAGAATGTCTGTGATCCAGTTTGTCTAACTCAGAGGTCCTGAATCCTTCCCCCGACACTAATCAGATGGTTTAGTCTTTCCAGGGGAGATGAGGTAGGGGTGGGGAGAGAAGGAGAGTGTCTTTTCTAAGAGTCTCACAATTAGAGTTTGGAATAAAAGCCCACAGGACAAAAGGGGACCTCTCTTCTTTCCTTTTCTGCTAGTACTTTTGGGGGATACATGAAGGCAGAAAGGAGAAAACAAAGGAGTGAAAAGGAGCTAAGAAATGGGGTACCTTAGCAGGGTCCCAGAAGTAGAATCTAATGGACAATCTTGCTGGTTTCTGAAGGCAGGGACTTCTTTGTATAACCTGAAATTGAAAAAAGGCCAGGCAATCAGTTTCTACCAGAAGTCCTGGATTAGAAATAAGGAGACTTAGATTCTATTTACCAGCTTTGTGAAATTCAACAAATGGGGCAGCTGGATAGTCCAGTGGACAAAGCGCAGGACCTGGGGTCAGGAAGACCTTGGTTCAAATCTCGCCTCAGCTGTGTGATCCAAGACAAATCATTTAACTTCTGTTTGCCTCAGTTTCCTCATCTGTAAAGTGGGGATAACAGCAGTACCTACCTCCCAGGGCTTTTGCAAATTACAAATGAGATAATACTTGTGAGGTGTTTATCATAGTACCTGGCGTATGGTAGATGTTATATATTATTAGGATTACCTGACCTCTTTGGTGCCTCAGTTTCCTCATCTGTACAATGAAGAGGCTAGAGTAACCAGGGTCCCCACCTATTGATGATAGTGTCCTATATAATTGGTCTTCTAATCAAAGTCTCTGGGCACACAATCCTTCTTCCTAAAGTCTGTGAACATTCTAAAAATTCAATGCTGGTTGGACAGAACACAATCTCCAGCTCAGTTCTCTTGACTGTCCAAGGCATTCCCTGCTCATAAACTCTGAAATTCCTTCATCTGATCATTTATATATTTTTCTAATCTTTACAACCTCTAACTGTATGTTGTTCTCACCATGACTGCCCAATCTTCTCTCCCTAACCCTTAACTCAAGTCTTTCCGAGGCCGTGTCTGAACTGGCCACACTCTTCTACTCCCATTCTCCTCCAACCTATCAGACTGCTTCTTCTCAGTATCCTTTGCTGGATCTTCTTCCAGGTCATGCCCCAGGTGTCCCCCAAAGGCCTGTCCTGGGGTCTCTTCTCTTCTCCCTCTAGTTCAGTGGTATCACATTGAAATCAAAACAGGGACCACTAAACCATATATAAGCATTCCTGCAGACCACATATTAACTTAGTTTTAAAATGTAAAATCATTTATATTTTAATGTATTTATATTTATTTTGCTAATTATTTTCCCAATACATTTTAATCTGCTTTAGTCTTCACTCAAGTGCGTTGTGAGTCACCTGTTGCTCATAGCGGGTATGTTTGACCACTCTACTTTATACTGTCTTACTGATCTCCTTAGCAACCAAAGGTCTTATTATCATTTCCATGCAGATGATTTCCAGATCTACATAAGGAGCCCTAATCTGCCCCTGCCTTTAAAGAGTTCACATGCTAATAGGGGAGCCAAGGTGCAAATAACTATATACATACATGACATTTACATGGTCTGTGTCATGCATCTATATAACTAGTTATTTGCATACTGACTCTCCTATTAGAATGTGAGCTCCTTGAAGGCAGGAATCATGTTTTTGCCTTTCTTTGTGTTCTCAGTGTTTAGCGCTGTGCCCAGCACATAGTAATACTTAATAAATGCTTGTTGACCTATGGGTGAGTGGGAGGGAGGGAGGGAGAGAGGGAGGGAAAAAGGAAGGAAGGAAGAAGGGAGGAAGGAAGAAAGGAAGGAAGGAGGAATGCAAGAGTGGTTGTAAAAGAACATACAAATGTGATTCTGGAGACATTAGTTAACTGATTGCATGTGTGGAGTATGGGATGAGGCAACGGGAAATATCAAAGATGACTCAGGTTTTTAGGTTTTTGAGGGAGTAGGAGATAGGGTTATTAAGAAGTTGGAAAGGGAGATGCAGGTTTAGGGGACAGAAGAGTTCTTCTTTAGTCATGCTGAGTTTGAAGTTCCAAAGGGACATCTTGGAGAATTTTTCAGCAGGCATTTAGAAAAGATTTTTATAGCTATTTACCGTAATGTGTAAATTACTTAATGTGATTCCTCCCAAGGGATTTGCTCTTTCATGGTAGATCAAAGAAGCCAAAGAAATGAAACTCTAATGATGGAATTTTAGGAACTGGCCAACCAATTCTTGAGAGATATATACCTTTATGTATATATATATACGTATATATGTATACGTATATATATACATAAAGGTATATATTTTTCAAGAATATATATACACATATATATATATACATAAAGGTATATATCTTTCAAGAATATTTATATATATATATATATATATATGTGTATATATATATATATATATACCTTTAAAAAAGATATATAAAGATAGTGAGGGACCTCTCATGAAGCCTGGGAAAGCACCACCTAGATAACTGCCTACTTTGCCACACATTGGGCTACTGTGAAGTCCTTCCTGGAGTATTTTAATAGGTTCGTAATGATGTCCACGGTCTCTGTCCTTCCCAATCCATCTTCCGCATCGCTGCTTGTGTATTATTTCTAATGTATTCTTCTAATGGTGTTATTCCTTACTTCCAAAGCCTTTTTTGACTCCCCAGTGCCCATGAAATAAAGTCTAAATGCCAGCCCTTTCTTGTTCTACTTCCCCTCATTTTCTCTGTTCTAGTTAGTTAACTACTCTCCAAGTACTTAGGAGACTACTCTCAGTCTCCTGTTCTCTTCTAGCTGATTCCCTTCTTTCCACTTTCCTCTTGCCTAGAATGGATTCTCATCCCTCACCCCCCATTCTTGGCCTGTTGAGGTTCCTTCTTTCTTTCAAGGCATAATTCATGCATTAACTTATCTATGAACTCTTCCTTGACCTGCTTCCAGTCATGTGCTAGAGCTGGCTTGGATTAGCTCCTGAGAGCCAATTGTTTCGCTTCCAACGTGAGCATTTACACCTCAGACGTCAGCTGATGCTATAAACCAGGGCTTGATTTATCATTTTTCAGTAGTCTAGACTTAAGAAAGTGATGCAGAAAATTGTAGCAACGCAGATTAAAATAAAAAATGTTCCCTATGTACATTTTGGGGTGCAGCTAGGCAGTGCAGTGGATAGAGTACTAGCCCTTGTCCTCTATCCTCTGGATAGATCCTGGATCCTGGAGTAAGGAGAACTTGAGTTCAAATCTAGCCGTAGACACTTACTAGCTATGTGACTGTGGGCAAGTCATTTAATCCTGACTGCTTAAAAAAAAAAAAGTGTACCCTACATACAAATTTTTGGGAGAGCCAGTTGTTAAATATTCACTAACATAGTGATGCATTCACTGCATCAGCTGAAAATAATCACTCCATTCTCATATTTCTCATAGCATAGTCCTTTGTACTTATTATACTCTCTTTGAATATATATTTTGAATATATGCTCATAGGGCAGCAGGATTCACAAGCAGAAAGACCTTAGAGAAAATCTAATTCATTGCCTCTAATTTCATAGAAGAAGAAACTGAAGTTCAGAGGTGAAGTAATAGCACATTATCCTTCCTCCCTTCCCTACCCCTTCCATTAGGTTATAAGTCACAGGGAATTGAGATCCTTACCATATATCTCTCCGAATCCTTGGGGTACCTGATATATCTAGACATAAGGCACCTTGCACATAGTCATTGCTTAAAGCTAAAATACCTGTTTGTGGGACTGAATTTCAAGAGAACAGTTTTTGTCTTCTAGGAAGAAAAGAGGAGAGTCCTGGAGGAGGCTGTGGACAGTGGCAGAAAGGATAGGGTGGAACTTGGAGACCACCTAATTTTCCTAGAACTGGCCCTGTTTATAAGGTTCCTATTCCTCTAGTTTATCTTGGGATTGTAGGGATGGGGGGAACCCTCCCTTTTCTCCATTCAGGGCCCGTTGTCTCTGAGTAGCTCAGCCACTGACAGGGTTTCTTCATGGATGGTCACTGTCCAGCCTGGCCTGGCCTGCCCTCCCTGTTCTTGGTTCCTAGGAGTCTGTGGGGAATCTATCATATTTCTGAGGGGTGGGTAGTTGGGTTCTTTTCTACCCCTCTCCACTCATTGTGATCCTAGATGAAGCTTTGTAAGCCTTGTATTCATACACTAACTTACATTCATGATTGTTTACATGTTGTCTTTCTCATTAGGGTGTGAGCTCCTTGAGACAGGTTTCCATTTTGGTTTTTGTCTTTCTTTGTCTTTCTCCAGTACCTGGTATATAGTAAGTGATTAATAAGTGCTTGTTGACCACTAGAATATTTTAAAGTTTACCAAACAGTAGTGTAAATGTTATCCTTATTTATGAACAATGAATCCAAAAGTCAGAGAGGTGATGACTAGGGTCTGAGTGGAATTTGAACCCAGGGCACTTGGGATTCCAAGTCTAGCACTTCTTTTTTAACACCTAACTTCATACAAAAGAGGGTCTATCTCTTCAAAACAGAGAGTGTATGTTCACCAGGACTGACCTTTGGCAACACTGTGAATGAAAGAGGCATTAGTGGAGCATCTCTCCACTCCACCCTACGCCCCCAAACTTCAACAGTAATACCAAAATAAATTCCAATGGCAGTTTGACATACAACATTATAACAGTCAGAGTGAAACATCTGGTCCATTCGGTAAGAGTTTCAATGAAGAAGAAAATATTTTTTAGCTGTCAATTACAACCTAGAGAAAAAATGCAAAAGAAAAAAAATTCTATGGGTCCTTGAATCATTAGAGGACATCACCTCAGCTTGACCTGATACTCAAAATAGCTTCACTGAACAACAACTGAAAAGGCAAAATTCAAATGATGATTTAAAAGAAAATAATTTCAGAAAAAGTCGTCCACCAGGCATACTGCAAGTATTCTCATCCAGCCAGAATATGGTGGTACTAATATTTGTTATGCTCCATACAAGAGTAAATTATGATAAGCTCGTTCATATTGAACTGTTGAAACTTATTATGTCACTCCTTCTAAGAATAATTATATTTTACAATAGGATAGGGATAATACTTAGTCCAGGGGAATTAAGGCATTTCAGCTTTCAGTGGAAATAATCTCTGAGAATAGGAAGGTCTTTCTATCTTCCTTAAGTGATTTGGCCATAAGCAAGAGTAATGGTAAGTTTAAACAGATTTGAAGTTAGAGGACCTGGGTTTGAATTCTAGTTTTGTTAGAGTTTAAACTAGTTATAGTCTGGGTCTTGGTTTACTTATTTTAATAAAATAAAGAGGTTGGACTGAATGACCTCTGAGGTCCTTTCTACCTCTAAATATTATGATCTATGGGTTGTCCTGGTTACCTAGAAGGCTCTATTGCTAACTACTAATTAGCCTAAGTCTATATGACCAGGGTACTATACCTGTGATGCCAACGAATTGTCCTCTTTTGTTTTTTAGGGTGTTATTTTCCTCAGTATTTTTGTGCTTCCTTTACCAACCTATTGACCCTTTTTTTATGAGTTTCATTCATCATTGTGATTCCTCTTCCCAGTTTTTCCTCTGCATCTTTTATTTGATTTTTAAAATTCTTTTTTGAGCTCTTCCAGGAATTCTATTTGGGCTCACGACCAATTCACATTTTTCTTCAAGGCTTTGGATGTAGCAGTTTTAATTTTGTTGTTTTCTTCTGAGTTTGTCTTTTGATCTCCCCTGTGACCATAGTAACGTTTTATGGTCAGGTTCTTTTTCTCTTCTGGGGATTTTTCCAGTGAAATTCTTGACTTTTAACTTTATATTAAAGTTGGGCTAGGCTCCTGGGTGGAGGGATAACTGTCCCAAGCTTCAATTTTTTTATGTAGCTATTTTCAGAGCTAGTTCTGGGGGGTTTGCAAGTTTTCAGCTCTTCAAAGGTAACATAATCTAAGGATAGGTGAGTTTATTATGCTTCTGGCTTGTGTTCTGGTCTGTAAGATACCACGAGTTTTCTTTTCTGTCCTAGAACTATGACCAGAGTCCCCGGTGTGCTTACTCTCCACTTTGTCTGGACCTGCAACCCAGGACTGTGACCTTACAGGGCACTGCAACAGAGTCCTGTACTCATTGTCAGCAAAGTATCCCTGCAATCTCCTTTTGACCAACTGTCTGACCCCTTTACTGCTGCTGATTCAGTTGCCCCCAAGTCCTGATGCTATCTTGATGGGGCATTGCCTGCACTAGATTAAGTTCCACTCTCACCACAGTGCAACAGACTATTCCTGCCAACAGTTTAAGTTGTCTTGGGCTGGAAAAATTATTTGACTCCATCTGTTTATGGGTTCTGCCACTCCAGAATTCATATTGAAAGTTTTTTGGAGGGGAATTTAGGAGAGTACAGTTGAGTCCCTGCCTTTTCTTCACCATGTTCTAATTAGCCTAAGTCTAGATTACCAGGGAACTTTGGTATCCTAGCCATATAATCAAGAGGTTGATTCAGGAGGTTAACTTTGCAGAGGACCTTAGAAAATAGTTTTCCTAGACTAATGGTAGCCATCCACAGGGTATGGATAATCACAAGCCTTTCAATCTGTTGAACTGAACTCAGAGCCAGAAGTAAGGTGGTATAACTGGGGCTTAATCCCAGTGTGATGAATTTAGAAGGTGCCAAATTTAGAGGATACTGTTAGCTTTTGCAGTCCTTCTGCAGCTGAGAAACAATAGAGAATATAGTTAGCAAGGATAATTTACTGCAACAGGAAGCTATATAATGAGTGTCCTTCTCCACCTTTTACCCACTGCTCTAGATGGCACAGTAAATAGAGTAGTACTGGACCTGGAATCAGAAAGTCCTGTGTCCAAATTTGGCTGCAGATATTTACTGTATGGCCTTGTCTCTTCACCTCTCTTTGCCTCATTTTCCTCATCTGTCAAATGAGGATCATAATAGCACCTACTTCCCAGGGCTGTTGTGTTGATCAAATGAGACAATATATGTAAAGCACTTGGCATAGTGCTTGGCACCTACTAAACGCTTATTATTCCCTCCCAGTAGCTAATTTTGTGCCAAGTTAGTGACTTGAAACCTCTGTTTTCCTCCTGTGGAGCAATGTTCCCACAAATGAGAACTCATTTCATGCCATTAGCTCCAGGTTTAGTTTGTGATACTTGCCTCAAGTGGAAAACATTCTTAGTTTTAGCTCTTCCTGATTTGATCAGCTCTCTAGGACTGGAGGTGGGGGCAGGGCAGAGTAGGCAGTGCCCTTGTAGATCAGCAAAAGAGCTGGATTGGGGATGGGATGGGGTGGAGGAAGGCAGTGGCCTTCTGGTACTAACCCCCCCCCCCGACCCACCCCCCCAAAAAACCCAGAAGATTATTTATGATGACAAAAAGCTAGAAACAAGATATGTGTCCAATGATTGGGGAATGATGGAATGTTTGGGGGCCTTGGAAAAACAACAAATATGAATGAGGAACTCAGAGAAATATGGAAAGCCATGCATGGTAAAGAAAACAGGGCTAAAAGAGCAATATCTGCAAAGTCTACAATAACGTAAATGCAGTCAGCATTAAAAAGCAAAAGAATTCTGGTCAAATACAAAGATCAGTGTTGGATTATACCCTCAAAGGGGAAGGAGACATCCTTTCTTTTTGCAGGGGGATTTGTTTAAGTGTTTGTTAGAAAGGGTCTTTGCTGTTAAAACAAAGTATCTCAATAATCATTTTCATTTTTTAAGTTAAAGACCAGAGTCTCATATGGACCTGACTTTTATAGTTCCATGATCTTGGAGACATATTTTTTCCCCTGGTAAAGAACGAAATTCATACAGATCTATGAAGCCTTCATCTATGCTTTCTCATAAATTCTCCTTAGCAAATCTGCCCAAATCCTGTGGTGGGTTTGGTATTTTGGAAACATCAATGCAATACAGTACTGGCAATATTATTGACATTCTCACTACTAACTTGCTCATTTCTTTTTCCACTCATGTAGTCCCTGGATGACATCTTTTAAGCCACTTTTGTGTACATTTTAGCACAGACAATAAGCTGCAGACTATTTATGCCCTCTACCCATCATTCTGGTAAGCTTTGGGGTCACCTAAAATTGTTGGAGTTGCATGATTCAAGGTCATACAGGGTCAGCAAGACAGTCTTGGTGTTTTTATTTAGTGGTTTTTGTATCAGGGATCATCTTAACGAGAAACACTGCACAATTTCTCAAATGTGATTCAGTAGAGTCTCCTCCTTTTATTTCATTCTGAGCCTAATTCTTATAAACATTCCCCAACTGAAGATGATATACGTTCTAACTGACTAACTCAGTCGGCACCCAATAAAAGGCATACAATAATCTGAGTGACATGCATTCTTCATCTGCTTGACATTTTTTCCATGGATTGCTAAATGAGTTTTTTTTTTTTACTCTGGATCTCCTTAAAGAGACCTTTCAGTGTCCTTGACCTGATAAACAGGTCAAGTCTACCAGCATTTATTAGGCACTTTCTATAAGCTATTCACTCAGTGGTATCCAATAGCCCCAGAATATTCCCTTCTCTGGGGGCTGCCTTCTCTTACCACCATCCACCATGATGTCTTTAATATTACCTTAAATCTGATTCATATGTGCATTAATGTCATTTGTAGAGATGAGGAGGAGATGATTTTCCTGGTGCCTTCCCCCTTTTCCCCCATCCCATGATGATTCTGGTGGTGGCCAGAGATGGGAAACAAATGAGGGGGGCAGGGGATGGGAAAAGCAGCTTAGTCACACAGATCAGCTTCTGTTGGCTGGAAGGCAGGAGTATGGCACATGGCCAATGAAAGCAATCTTGTTTGCAGATAAACAGCTCTGGGACTGGGAGAGAACAGCCCATCTTTGTTTGTCTTAGATCAGTCTGCACCAATGCTAGTTTTTAGCTCTCTTTCCTCCACTCCATCCCATTCTCTAGATTCTCCAGACCCTGTTTCCTTTTCTCCCTAAAACACCTCTCTACAGACTTGGTGCAGTCTAATTTCTTATCAAAATGGATAGATTAGAACTTTGCCCTCAGGGTCAGAAGATACTGCTGCTGATTACTATCTTGGTAAGGCTACTTTTACTTTCTGAGGTGACCAACTGTTCTTTCCTCTCTTTCTTTATGAGCAGACTGTCTTTGGCTGATGACCTTCCCTGCTCTAAGCATAGGCTGCATAGAGCCTCATTTCTCTATCTTCTCCCCAAAAAAGTTCTACCTCATTGGTATCATACCTGCCTTCAGGTTGTTGTTCAGTTGTGATTCCATTTTGGGGTCTTCTTGGCAGAGATAATGGAGTGATTTGCCATTTTCTTCTCCGGCTCATTTTGCAGGTGAGAAGACTGAGGTAAACATGGTTAAGTGACTTGCCCAGGGTCACACAGCTAGTAAGTGTCTAAGGTCAGATTTAAACTCAGGAAGATAAATCTTCCTGACTTCAGATCTGGTGCTCTATCTATTGCACCACCTAGCTGCTCTTTAATTTCTAATTGCCAGGCTGGTTGACCTGTCCATAGGTCTACCTTTTGGTTTGGACCTATACTTCAGCCTGTCTTTAAAATGATCCTTCTTGCTGTGTTAGTTTCACCTGCCACTGGAAAGTTGAGGGGGGAATCTTCTGATAACACCATTTTCTACACAAATTCATCCAGTAGAGTGGTACCCAGATTAGTTATGTGACCACCCCACCCCACTCCAGTTTGATTCCTGCAATATCTTGCCTTGCCCATTAAAATAGTTGAACTTGACTCGCTAGCTCAGGGCTGGGGAGCCTGTGGCCTTGAGGCCCTATGTAACCTTCTAGTTCCTTGGATTTGGCCTTTTGACTAAGTCCAAGTTTTACAGAACAAATCTTTTTTATTAGCAGAATCTGCTCTGCAAAGTTTGGATTCAGTCAAAGGGCCACACTTGAGGACCCAGAGGGCCACATGTTTCTTCCAGACCATAGGTTCCCCACCCCTGCACTAGTTGAACAAAGAGGTCAGGAACCTGTGTCTTGTGTTTTTTTGAACCACTCTGAGTACCTAGGTACTCAGAAAATACTTGGGAAGCAAATAGTCTGGGAAGAATTTTAGGGAAATCTTATCACTTCTTCGGAACAGGGTCATGAGAGAATGCTGGAATGTAAGACGTGTTTGTGTGCTTGGCCTTTGGAAAGGGATTGATAAAAAAGGGAGTTGGCTAAGTTCATTCAATTTTAGCCTGGCTTGGATACAGACCTGCTCCCTGGAACAGCAGGCCAAATAGATATTTTAGACCAAAGGAAGCAAGAGCTCTCAGGGACGGGATGCAATGGGATGGCTCGATGTGCTAGGAAGTTAGAAGAGTCCATGAACAGGCTGTGGCACGAATGACTAAACCTGGCACAAACATTGGCAGCAGGGCGTAGTGGAAAGATTCCTTCCCTGGATAAGGAATTTGGAGGTCTTCATTTTAGACCTGGCCCTTCCGATAATTAGCTGCATTGTCCTGTTTAGGCAAGCAATTTTCCCTTTTGGGATCTCAGTTTTCTCCCCTAACAAATGAAGAGTCTAGTCTCTAAGCTCTAATGACCAATGGATTGATGACACTGTTCAAAACTGTGGCATTATCTTTCCTCTCTCTCCCTCCACTCTCAGATACATGCAATCACCAGACTTGGGGATTTCTTGACTTCGGTTTTTTATCTGTAAAATGAAGGAATTAGAATAGATGACCTTTTAAATCCCTTTCAGTTCTAGGAAGGAAACAAGCATTTATTTATTAAGTGCTTACTGTGTGCTAAGCACTTTACAAATAGTATCTCATTTGATCCTCAAAACAATCCTGGGAGGGAGGTGCTATCATTGTCCCTCTTTTACAGATGTGGAAACCAAGGCAGACAGCAACAAAGTGATTTACTCAGGGTTATGCAGCTAGTAAATATCTGGGGCTAAATTTGAACTTGTTGTCCTAATTCCAGGTCCAACTCCCTATGTGTTGTGCCATCTAGCTGACTTAGTCCATGAGCTTCTCTAAGAGTCTAAGTATCCAATTTTTCTCCTATTATCCCCTTCTCTATATCCAGATTGATGTCACCCAGTTCTGGTCCTATAATCCCCTCCTCTCTATCCAGATTGGTGCCACCCAATTCTGGCCCTCATTAGCACCTGTCTGGCACAGTCTCCTAACAGTTGATCTTTCCACCTTAATTCTCCTTCCCCCTCCCCAACCCAATCCTCAGGGTCTTACAAGATTTCTTGGGAAGACAGATTGGGGTAGTAGATAGGGCACTGGGCTCACCATTTCATCAGCACTGTCCCAAATATGTAGTAGCTTTGGACCCCAGGCAACACACTCTCTGTGCCTCAGTTTCCTCATCCCTAAAATAAAGGGGTTGGACTCATTGATTTCTAAGGGCCCTTCCAGCGCTCAATTTTTGATACTATGATAGGATCTCATTAGTTAAGCATGTGCCTTTGACCTATGAGAAGTGTAAACACAAGCTAGCCGCTCCATCTCTAATCCTCCAGGAAATGAAAAACTGTAAGCTATAAACTCATTGCCAATATGCATGGGCAGGAGGAATTGTCTCACTTGGATTTCCCCAAACTGATGAAATCACTGGTCTAGATCTAATAACAACAGCCACATCACCACCTAGATCTGGTCATGTAAATTTTAATCTTACCTATTGCAGAAGTCCCCTCAAAGTGCTCATGCCTTCCCCTCTATACATAGTTGTTTATAGGTCTCCCCCATTAGTCTGTGAGCTCCTTAAGAACAGGGACAGTCTTTCACTTTTCTTAGTATAAATGTATGGCACATAGTTAACTGGTGCTTAATAAAAAAAAAAGCATGTTTACTGAACGAGGTGTTAGTCTGGTTAAAAACTTTCATTGGTTCCCTGTTAACTAGGGAGTCACAATCTGATTTGTCCAACTTCATCCTCTGCTATTTACCTCCTCATGCTCTACATTCCATCCCAACTGGACCACTTATTATATGTCATGCACATGGCTCTCATTTTCCTATAGTTTCTAATGGTTCCTATAGTACTAATGAGTTACAGATCTTTCCCACTCATTGATGGGCCTGCCCGTTAAGGGAAGCTTGATTGGGGAGGCCCACACTTTTGTTAATTTTCTAATGAGTCATTGGTTCTCAAGGGTTGTGATGCCCTTTGGCTCTGAAAAATGTATAAAGACTCTGGAGTAAGGTTTTACTTTGGGGCTTACTCTTTAGAAGTATTTGTTTGGCCAGATGAGACTATAGGCAGCCACTAACAAGCCCCACAGCTTTGAAAACCCAGATGTTGGTGCTTCTCTCTCTGGTAACTATGTATGTATGTAATGGTCAGACGGTTGGATCTTTCTGTTGATCTGTGATGTATGTATTGCTTATGTTCAGACAGTTGGAAGCTCTGTCCTTTGATCTTTATTTCTCTATTTTTCCTCTGAAGTTCAGAGTGCTGATTTTATCTCCTGAACTAAGTGAATGATACATGTGCTTGATCAAAGTGATTGTTGACCCCTCAAAAGTTGTCTTCCTTTTAAAAAAGCAGATCTAAGAACCTGTGATAGAAGGGTCTCCTGTGGATGTTGAGGTGTTTGCTTTTGTAGTTTCTTTGGCCATGTTGTTTCCTGCATATAGAATAGCTTTCCCTTCTACCTGTTGAATGCTTACCCAAACTTTCAAGTCTAACATGAATGTCACCTCCTCTAGGAAGCCTTCCCTGCAAGGAAATGGTCTTGTCTCTTTCAGGTCTCC
Source organism: Bettongia penicillata ogilbyi (assembly GCA_023548195.1). Classification (NCBI taxonomy): domain Eukaryota; kingdom Metazoa; phylum Chordata; class Mammalia; order Diprotodontia; family Potoroidae; genus Bettongia; species Bettongia penicillata. The sequence goes on along the minus strand of JAJHZJ010000460.1, from coordinate 903,599 downwards.
TGAAACTCTTCATTTGCCCTTCTCATGCACTTACATATTATTTTATATTACAGTTATTTGTGTGTGAATCAAAAACCCCTACCTAACTAGGCTATAAGCTCCATGATGGTGGGAACTGTGTCTTACCGCTTGTGTAGCCTTGGGGAAGTTGTTCTACTTTCCTGGGTCTTCTTGTCCTCCTTTGTAAAACAAGAGAGCTAGACTAGGTGATCTCTAACATTCTTTCTAATTCCTCAGATATGATTCTGTTTCATTGGCTGTTTGTATCTGCCTGAGCCCCAACAGGAATACTAATGTGCTGAAAGTCATGGCACAAGAAAGTGTTTCAGAGAAACCTTGGAAGACTATATGAGCTGATGAAGGGTGAAGTGAGCAGAACAGAAAAACATATACTATATAAGTATATTATGTAAAATAACAACATTGTAAAACAGACAGCTTTAGAAGATTTAAGAACTTTCCTCATTGAGGTGACCAACCATGATTCCATAGGACAGGTGATGTAGCATGCTGTCTTTCTCTGCCAGAGGGTTGATGGACTTAAGGTGTAGGGTAAGATATACATTTTGGGGCATGATAAATACAGGAATATATTTTGCTTCTTGTTTGTCAGTCATGTCTGACTCTTTGTGATACCATTTGGGTTTTTCTTGACAAAGATACTGGAGCGGTTTGCCATTTTCTTCTCCAGCTCATGTTACAGATGAGGAAACTGCTGCAAACAGGAGTAAGTGACTTGCCCCGGGTCACACAGCTAGATCCTCAGGAGTCTTTCTGACTCCAGACCCGTACCACTTACCTGCCCCAATTTTTTGCTTGCCTATGCATATTTGTTACAAGGGCTTTATTATCCTTCCCTTTCTTTTTCTTTCCCTTTAAAGTGTGTGTCCAGGAGGTAGGAGGCAGAGAAAATAAAATACTTGAAGAAAATCAATTTAAAAACAGAAGAAGGATCGAGGTTTGCAGTATAAGAATTCTGAGAAGGGAGGAAAAGATGAGCAAAACTAGTAGGAGAAACTTCATGAAGATGGATAGGGTTTGATCTGGAGTTTATATAGTGAGTATATTGACATTGTGTAAAGTCATATAAAGTGGGAGTAAAGATCAAATTGGTTAGGGTGAAGTGGAAGGAAGGACAGTGAAGAAATCATTCAACTTCTTTTTGTCCTCTCTTGATTCATCAGGATGTGACTTCATTAATTTAGTTTGAGGTGAATAGACCGAGCTGCCTGAGACAGAACCCAGCTAGCTGGGTAACTCCACTCCTCCTCTCCCTTCTGCTTCCCTCTCCCCTTCCTTCTCCTCTCCAAAGGAAGGTAAATTTGGATGTCCAGAGGCTGCCCAGTTAACTTGACTAAATGTCTTTCTTTCTTTCTTTCTCTTCTTTCTTCTTTCTCTTCTTTCTTTCTTTCTTTCTTTCTTTCTTTCTTTCTTTCTTTCTTTTCTTTCTTTCTTTCTTTCTTTCTTTCTTTCTTTCTTTCTTTCTTTCTTTCTTTCTTTCTTTCTTTCTTTCTTTCTTTCTTCTTTCTTTCTTTCTTTCTTTCTTTTTCTTTCTTTCTTTCTTTCTTTCTTTCTTTCTTTCTTTCTTTCTCTTTCCCAAAACCTTAAACCCAGTGCACTCTGAAACCCATAGATTCGACAACAATAACTCCCTGCCCAAGTTCCACTTAATGACTGTTCTCTGGACCTTCCTGGCTTACAGTGATTGTCAGTAGTAAATGTTTCCCTTTCCCTTCCAGCTTGATTTAGTTATTTTTTTCTTTTACTTATTAAAGTGGCCATTCTCTGACTTCTTCTACAAGAGGTCTATTCACTGAACGGGCCTCTAAATGAGGACCTGAAAAGGCCTAATCTAAAAAGGCCAAGATCTCCCATTGCAACCTCTCCAGTCATCCTGATGAATATCTGCTCACTGGATCCAGATGGCTCAGGAGGAGAAAGTGAGGCTGGTGACCTTGCACAGCTCTCCCTCACTGAAAACAGTCAAGTGCAAGTCATGTCATCATTTCTCTGATGTCATGGTCTTCTTTGAAAACACAGGATGAACACAACAACAATATCAATAATGTGTACTGTAAACTGTACTCACTAATAATGAATATAATAGGGGATGGGCAGAACTGGGTGAGGAGAAGGCACAGCATTAGAGGTGAGAACAAGTAGGGCAAGGAGAATTCAGGGTCATAGACCTAAAGTAAGAAGAGTCCTCAGAGGCTACTTAGTACACAACTTAGTACAAGGCCTAGGAGGTTAAGTGACTTTGTTCAAAGTCGCACAGGTAGAAAGCATGAGAGGGAAGATTTTAATCCAGTTCCTCTGACTCAAGAGTCGATGCTCTTTCCCCTAGAATCTACAATCTTTTAGGAGGTTCTTCTACCTTCTCTTGACCTTTCCTTCCTTATTTATTGTGATCCTTTTCCTCCATTTTCAATCTCCTTACACCTTACCCTCTTCCAGTCACTCATCCATCCAGTGACACTGGCTTCCTTGCTGTTACTCCATCTCTCAACAGCTAGGTGGTATCATAGTGCATCTTGAGCGTATAGTGCGCTACGAATGCATAGAATCATCTTACTGAGTTCAAATCTCACCTCAGACACTTTTAGCTGTGTGACCCTGAGTAAGTCACTTAACCCTGTTTGCCTAAGTTTGTTCATCTGTAAAATGATTGGAAAAGGAAACGGCAAATCACTCCAATATCTTTGCCAAGAAAACCTCAAATGGGGTCGTACAGTGTAAGACGTGATTGACCAACAACAAAAAAGCATCCCTCATGATTGGAATTCTCTTCTTCATCACTTTATCTCTTAACTTAGTTGACTTCCTTCAAGTCCCAGATAAAATTGTACTTTCTGTAAGAAGTCTTTCTGGATCTGTCTTAACGCTAGTGCCTTTCCTCTGTTAATTATTGGTAATTTGTCCAGTATACTTCTTGTTTGTACAAAATTCTCTACCAATGTGCTCCTTGATTTCAGAGAATAGACATTTTCCTCCCTGTCTTTGTATCCCCAACACTTAGCATGATGACTGATATATGGTAAGCATTTAGTGAATACCTGTTGTTTACTCTCCAGCCTGAATAGAATACCCACTGGCCATTGGTAAGCAGTGGGAGGTAAGGTTGAATGGATGGTTAGGTCCAGATTATAGATGGCCTTTGAAATTAGACTTTCTAGCCTATTCCACTGGCAGCTAGGTGGCACAGTGGATATAGCATCTGACTTGGCAGAAAAAACTGAGTTCAAATCATGCCTCAGACACTTACTATAATTGTATGACTCCGGGCAAATCGCTTAACTTCTCTCTGCCTCAGTTTCTTCCCCATATCAAAGATGGATGATAATAAGGCCATTGTGAGAATTAAATAAATTAAAGCACTTTGCAGATCTTAAGATGATGTATGAATGCTGGCTATTATTATTAATATTATATACAAACAGGTTTTTCTTGAATTAGAGAATGAGTTACATGAACTTCAATCCACCATCTCCCTACATAACCCTTTCCTAATTGTGTAATTATATGTTTTCACCAATTCTCATTGTCCACTGCCCTAAAAGTATAGAGATCATGTCTTTTATGTCCCTTAAGTGCTTAGTACAATCTTCTACGCACAGCAGTTAAATGATGAGTTTTTATTACCTATCTGAAAAGGGTATGGATCTGGACACAGGCCCAGCCATTCACATATTGAAATTACATCTTACTGGCTGCAAACGTTGCCCTAGTATGCTGCTGAGACTAACCTGATGGATACAGCTCCTGCTGCATCCAGATGCAGCAGGATGAGCCTGGGCTGACTAAACAGAAGCTGGGACAAGTTTCTCCTTTTCTTCTCCTTCCCAGAGGTGCATAATGAGCTTTGGGAATTGGAGATTCAGAACATTGGACTTAACTTGTTATTTACCTTGCATTCTTTAAAGTAAATGCCTTGCTAAATCATATTATATGAAGTATTCTGATCAGGTCAGGGGAGATTCTTTGGATTTGAGGATTCTTAAGCCTTCAAATGGAGAATGATGATTAGCTCTTGAATATCATGGACCTGGTAGTAGTCAACAGGGGGCCACCTTAGGGGGACCTGAACCATTACAACATAAGCTCTTTCAGGGCAGGGGACAGTGCCCTAACCCTCTGTACCCCACACTCTAGCATGCTGCTCCCTCCCCAGTACCCTCCATATATATTTATTAAGTTTTTAAATTTCATTTTTGATTTACTTATTTGTTAACCAAGCAACAAGCTATCAGTGTCAATGTATGTTTGTCCTTCGTTGCCGAAGAAGACCATGCCATCAGAGAAATGATGACATGACTTGCACTTGACTTTGTTTTGAGTGAGGGAGGGCTGTGCAGGTCACCAAGCCTCACTTCTCCTCCAGAGCCATCTGAATCCAGTGACCAGATATTCATCAGGATGACTGGAGATGACTCAGGATGAGGCAATTGGGGTTAAGTGACTTGCCCAAGGTCACACAGCTAGTGAGTGCCAAGTATCTGAGATGAGATTTGAACTCAGGTCCTCCTGACTCCTGCACTGGTGCTCTATCCACTGTACCACCTAGCTGCCCCTATGAGTGTCAACCAATGTGAGAAATAATTCATTTGTTTGGACCCCTACTCTATTCCAATCAGTACAACTGAGTGTGATATATTACATAAATAATATAGGGATAGATAGGTTCTTATAGTGGGCCTCAGACTTTCATGTAATGTCCACTACTTGTTTACCCAGTTCTGAAGCTCACTTGCGCAACCATAAGAATGCTGACAAAATATCTGCATCCTGTTTTATTCAAATTCCATGTCCAAACCCAGCATGGATGGGATGCCTTGATGTTTTGGAAAGTCCCCCAATTTATTGTTTTGGTTTTTTTACCTCCAAAGTCTGTACGTAGTAAAATCCTTTTATTAAAAGGATTTGTTTTGTAAAATTTGGATTCAGTCAAAAGGCCACACTTGAGGATCTAGAAGGTCACATGTGGACTCAAGACCACAGGTTCCCCACCCCTGCCCCAGACCATTCTCTCTTGTCCAACATGAGCAAATAAGCATCTTATGACCAGTTAGTGGAGATGTCCCATGCTTCACCCAACCTGTGATGCCCCTGCTAATTTGTCTTTTTTGGCCCCCAAGAGCCAGCTCTATCAACCAATGAGATTCTGTATTTCATCATGCCTCTTTCGTATATTTGGATACCCTGCAAAAACAAGGTACTAGAAGAAGGGAGTGTCTCAGATCATAAGGAAGATGAGGTCCACTTCATTAGAAGGGACCATGGACCCTTTGATAAAGTGCCATTGGCTCAGAGCTCTGCCTCAGTCTTTTTTATTGTAGACTGGACAATTTTAACTCCCACACAAATTTAAGGTGGAAAAGAATGACATGTGGGCAAGAAACGAATGAGAGAAGTGATTCAAGAAGGGCTAATGAATTTATTCAGAGGGAAGGAACAGAAACTGACATTCAGGGAAGTTTTTTGTAGAAAGCTAAGAGATTCCTATTATTGAACTGTCACATTGACCATTCCCCATTCCTAGAACTTCCCCGTGATGAGGCCCCTGCCTCTTTCAAAATTTAATCTAATTTTTCCAAGACATTTTCCTGAAGTATGACTTTTGTTTTGCCACATTTAGGAATCTCCCTAGTACTTTTGGAGAGAGCTCAGAATTCCATGGCTCCTAGCAATAGCCTTCTGTTTCCAGTCTTATATCTTTCTTGCGGTTGTATGAGAAAGCTTTCAACTCAAATTTTTAGTTAGTGCTTATATATGGTTAGTGCTCAGGATTGTACCGAGCTCTGTGAATGATACAGAAGAGGTTGTTTTTTAAAGCTAAAAGAGATTTCAGAGACCATCTTTTCACAAATGAGGAAACTTGAGGTCCAGAAAAGGTAGGGTAGTGGTCCCCAAAATCACACAGGCCCAGATTTAGACACAGATCTTCTGCCTCCAAATACGTAACTAAATAATAATTGTTGAATAGTAGTTTTATTAGCGAGATGCCATTTGGGATTTTCTTGGAAAAGATACTGGAGTAGTTTGCTATTTCCTTCTCTAGTTCATTTTACTGTTGAGGAAACTGAGGCAAGCAGGGTTAAGTTATTTGCCCATGGTCACTAAACTAGTACTTAGTCTGAGGCCAGATTTGAACCCAGGAAGATGAATCTTTCTGACTCCAGGATCAATACTCTATCTGTTACCTAAATAGGAATACAAAGTAACATATAATGAAGTAATAACCTCCATGAACCTGAGTTTACTCACTTGTAAAATAAGGGAATTGTATTAAGTGATTTTAAAACATAGAACCAGGAAAAGCTTTCCAGTTTCTTTGAGATCTCTTAAGTTTCCAGCGAGGACCTGCTCAATGGTGCTACAAGGAATTCAGAGGAGAGAGAGAGAGATGTTTGTAGGCTGGAGGGTGTTCTAGCTTCTTGGAGAAGTAGTAGATCTTGAACTGGATCAATAGAAGAGTAATTTTTTGGTTAAATGAAAAGCAAAAAAAGAAAGTCATTCTCTGCAGGGGGAAGAGTATGAACAGCCTTTAAAGTAGAGATGGTGAAAGCCATGTTATGTTGTTGGATAGACAGTAAGAAGACTGGTGTTAGAAAACAAATCATTAGTACTGATCCATACTCTATGATTTATACTCAAGTCTGCCAGAAACAGTTGAACATGAATCTATATCCAAATCATTTCTAGATTGGAGAGACTTCCCCAAATGACATAATCCCCATGCCCGCGAACATGATACTCTGCCCCAAGACCATTCTGGGTAACAGGGATCTTGAACAAGAAAAATTTATCTGAAAATACAATCTGGGTTAACATTTCAGGATTTATTAAGTAACCAAGTCATTGCCCCATTCTCATGCTGGTCCACCCTTCCATCAATTCATTAATCCTTTCTCAAAATGGAAGGAGAATCATTTCAGGTGAATAGGGAGGCAAAGAAGTGAAATGAGATTAGAATTAAATCCATGTACTTAATGAAGGGTGTTTTTCTCCTTCTATCTATCCCAGGAGTGTACAAAGGACTTTAGAGAAAAAATATTCTCTCTCTTAATATTTTCAGTTTTACCAGTAACTAGGCATCTACACTGGTTTGGTTGAACTCAGATATTTATGTAGGGGGAGATGTTTGGAAAGGTAGGATAGGGCCAGATTTTTATTTGATTATAGATTTGACCTTGAATGTCAAATTGATGCATTTGATAAGATGCCTATGGAACGTGGGTCAAAAGCTTCATTGCTAATGGCTCCAGTGACTTGGACAACTCTGAGCAAAATAATAAAGAACCCTATCTTCGAAAGGTTACTACTGGCTTCTGTTTCTTGCAAAGGTGAGGCCACTGAAGGTTTCTGTGCATAAAAATCATGTGATGAAAGTTGGTAGAAGTATGTCATCTCTTCCTCCCCTCCCCCATCAGGCACTTCTCAAGTCTAAAAACCATTGTTCTCCTTTACTTTTTTTTCTTTCAAGGAAAGGCAAACTACTATACCTTCATTCTTCTTGAGCTTGTCTCCTGACTCTACTATGCCCCAGCTTGAGTACCTTCTCCTCCCCCATCTTCTCTTGTGTTGTCTTTCCCAATTAAAATGTAAGTCTCTTGAGGGTAGGAACCCTATTTTTTTCTGCTTATATGTATATTCCTAGAACTTAGCATACGCCAGGCAGCACATACTAATAAGTGCTTAATAAGAATCTGTTGACTTGTGGTTGGCTTCTTAGGGATACTCTCTGTGCTTTTCATTTATTTAACATGGGCATTATTTAACAAGGGCAAAGTACAAATTCAAAAATTATAGCTAGGACATAGAAGGGCCCTTACTCACGTGTGAATTCACACCTATTCATAAACTATAACTCACAACCCTCTGTAATGTGCTTACTTTTCCTATTCAGGGAAAGGATATAATTGGTTGAGAGGAAAGCCATTTAATCACCTAGCACAGTAAGGAAAGTAGTCATTTGTCCCACCAAATCCTGGGGCATATTCTCAGCAATGGGAAGAGTGGGTGCATGTAGGGAACACAGGTGGCCAAGGGAAAATGTGTGGCCAAAGAATCTATGTGGTGGGACAAAGACATAAGGAACATATGTCCAAGGCATACGCATGGAGCTGGTAATTCATATCTTTCAGGCTGCAAAATTTCTGACATCTTCTTGTAATATCATCACACACTCTCCACTGGGCATGCTCTCCACTGATTTCTCTTGTCATGTAACTGTTGGGCACTACTGTACTGGGCATGAGGTTTCAGAGCTTCCAGTTATCTAAGTGAGACTCTGCTTCACTGGAGCTCTTAACGCCAAGGCCCATGCCTCCGCTGTTGATCATATTCTAGAGGGGATTCTTGTCTGGGTACCACTTGCACTGCATGACATCCCTTCCAAACCATGGACTCGATGACTGTTATTCCTGATAAATAGCAGGTAGGGGGACCTGTTAGAAAACAGCTAGAGCAAGAGGCTTCCCAGATGTGGTCAGGCAGTCACAATTAGCAAGCAGTGACCAGCGTCTGGGCCCCAGGCCATCTGCACCCCAGAGGCACCAGATCTACCCACTCAGCTTTACAGCAGAGCATTTTTCCCTCTTGACTGGGCTTCCTCAGGGCCAGCTGGCTAAGTAACACTCTTCTTCTCCATCATCACCCCCCAATGGCCTACGAGAGGGAAGGGACAGAAGGCAACATCAGGCAAAGCTGGAAATGGCTTATTGGAAAAGGACTGGGGAATGTGTTCTCTCATCCTGGGAGATGAGCTGGTGAAAACTACATCTGGCCCCAGCTCCATAGCCCTGCCTTGCTCTGCCTCCCTCTTCTCACTGAGCTGTAAATTGTGGTCTCATTGTTTTGGAACCCATGACTCTAGCAGCTGCCAGGCCTGACTTTTGTTTTTAGCTTCTGAATCACAAACCATCGCAAGGAAGATAGAAGGGACAGTTTTTCCAAGTTGTCCTGCCCTGGGCAAACTCAGGCAGTTTCCTCTTTGTCACTCCACCTGGAATGTATTAGCAGGAGGAGGGGGAAGGAAGTGGGCATGTAGAGCATAAAGAATTCTGGAAAAGGAAAGCATAGGGAGACATTCCAAGTTCCTGGGCTATGTAAAAATCCCCTCACAGCTCCAATGCCCTCAGAGAACCAGGATTAAAAGGCGCTTCAGGAAGTGCCTAGGAAGTGGGAAATTCCCAGCAGTTCCTGATGGGGGGCTGAAAAGGGGGAGAAACGGTCAGTCTTTACTAAGGGGGCCTTTCCTGCCCCTTGACAAGTCCCAATTTCCTTCCTCCAGTTGCAAGATAACCTTTTTGATCTAAGTGACCACTTCTGGGCTGGCGTGAACTGCTAGATGCCAAAGTCACATGCTTGGTCAAGTGCTCCTTCTTGAAGGCTTAGAAATAGTGAAGAATCACTCTGAAGGGTGAGGAAGGGTCATGGAAGTGGGAAGAGAGGCAGCAGGAGACTGGGTGGGGGTGGGGGGAGCAGACTTCTGTAAGATTTAGAGATGGAATGGCCCTTAGGAACTAGATATAGTCCAACCCCCTCCCTTTATAAGGGACAAGCCCTAAGGGAGTAGTGACTTTTCTAAGGTCCTATGCAATTTCTTATTAGCAAAGTTAGAACTTGAACTCAGGTCCTCTGATCACACTTGTGATGTTCTTTTCATAATATGACACCTATGGATAAATTAACAGATACATGAAGAGAAGTCATTTAAGCACCTATTAGGTGCCTATCTCTGTGCTAAGCACCAGCGAGACAAATAACAAGTTGAGATAGTTTTGGTTCTTCATAGGAAGGAGGCACACCTAGTGTAGTGGGGGCCAGAGGAAGATGTTTTGGTGTAAGAAGTCATAGGAATAGTGAGAGAAGCAAGAGGACACTCCATCGGCATGCTCTTTTCAGAAGCAAAGTTAATCTGATTACTTATCCCAGACGTTGTACTTGTCCTTCGTTCTCAAAGAGGACCATGACATCAGGAAGATGATGGCATGACTTGCAGTTGACTTTGATTGGAGGGAGGGAGGGCTGTGCAAGGTCATCAGCCTCAGTTTCTCCTCCAGAGCTATCTGGGTCCAGTGACCAGATAGATATTCATCAGGACAAATGGAGACAGCTCAAGATGCCATCGGAGACTGAGGTCCTTTGAGGCTAAGGTCTGTCCAGGTTCTCACTCTGAGTGAGGCAACACCCATTCAGTGAATAGGCCTCTTTAAGAAGTGAAGTGAGAGATGGCCCCTTTAATTAAAAAAAAAATCAAACTGGGAGGGGAAGACCCTTAGGGTTTCTGGACAAAAAGAGAAACAGTTTCTATTTACATTCAATCTGAGCCAGGTGAACCCGCCCCCCCCCCCCCCCCCCCCCCCCCCCCCCCCCATAGCTATTAAGTTCTGCTTGTCCAATCTATGAGCTCCAGAGTGAAATGGGTTTAAGGTTTGGTTTTGGAGAAAGAAATTTAGCTAGTAAGCACCAAGTTAAGTGGGTAGCTTCTGATCATCAAAATTTACCTTACTTTGGGGAGGAGAGAGGGGTGGAGGGGAAGCAAAAGCTGGAAAGGGGAGGAGTGAGGGGAGTGGTGCTATGTATGTGAAATCAGAGCAGAAGTCAAGGTACATGGTTGGTCTGGGTCAGCTGCATATATTGGCCCTCATCCACCAGGAGAACATGGCCCCAAGGTATGAATTCCAAACCTGGGCTGTTTAGCTTCTCCATCCCTCAGGATGAGGTCTCTGGAGTCCAGTTTAAAAGATCTAGTAATGGTTGACAACAATGGCAAGAAGATAGCTGTGTCCTAATCTCTCCTCTACCATGAAATAGCTTGGCAAGTGACTACATCTCTCCAATCATCAGTTACTTTCTCTGTGAAATGAAAGAGACTGCATCATCTCTGATATCCCAATGAAGTCTAACGTATGAGCATTCTTGATCCTATCCCTGAACTGGAGCTTGAATCATTTGTGCTGTTGAAGTCATAACACATTCCCTTACATCAGAGTCACATGTGTGCCTATGTTCTCACCCTGGTTAACCAGGGACTGGGTATTATTCATCGAAGTTGCTACCAACTTTTCCCTAGAATGGCACTTTCCATGTGGGATATTCCAACTTCTTTCAGGCTCATACTGCACCTCACTGCGCAGTCACGGCCGTTCCCCATACACAGCATCCCATTACCCTACCTCCATGGTTTTGTGTAGTTGTCTCTGACGCCTGGAATGTACTCCCTCCTTCCCTCCACCTCTTAGATTTTCTAGCTTCCATCAAGATTCAGCTCAAGTACTGACTCCTACATAAGGAGAGTTCTGACCACCCCAAATTACCTCTACCCTTCTTCCCCCAAATTACTTTCTGTGTAATTTACTTTTCTGTGAACATGTTGTCTTCTCCTAGTAAAAAGTAAGCTATTTAAGTCAAGGACTGTTTAATTTTTATCTTTGTATCTCCAGCACCTAGCACTGTGCCTGGTACATAGCTGTTGCTCAGTCACGTCCGACTCTTCACCACCCCATATGAGATTTTCTTGGCAGAGATATTGGAGTGGTTTGCCATTTCCTTCTGCAGCTCATTTTATAGATGAGGAAACTGAAGCAAACAGGGTTAAGTGACTTGCCCAGGGTCACACTGCAAGTAAGTGACTGAGGCCATTTTGAACTCTGGGTCCTGTGCTCTATTGGAGACACCACTTACCTGCCCCTAGGAAGTAAGCTATTTAAGCACAAGGACCATTGAGTTTTTTATCTTCGTATCTCTGGCATCTAGCGCTGTGGCTGGTAAATAGTGGTGCTTAATAAATATTTGCTGAATGTTGAATGAATGGTATGTTAGGTATTCAATAATATCTGCTAGATGAGAATTGAACAATAAAGAATTCTTCTTTATGTGTAGTTAGATGGTGAAGTGGATAGAGTGCTGAGCCTCGAGTCAGGAAGTCCTAAGGTCAAATCTAGGTAGCCTCAGACATTTATCAATGTGTGCCCCTGGGTAAATGACTTAACCTCTTTTTTGCCTCAGTTTTCTCATCTGTAAAATGGGGATAACAATAGTCCCTACCTCCCCATATTGTGGTGAAGATCAGATGTGATAATTTTAAAGCACTTAGCACTCTGCCTGACGCATAGCAGGTACCACACATATGTTAGTCATGGTTGTTGTTACGATGGTTAGAGAATTTCTCTTCACTTGTGGAGATATAGTGCTGTATGGTTTGAGGGCACAAAACTCTAAATGGAGTTAAGAATGGAAGTCGAACTTTCCCATTGGGCACCAACTTTTCAGAGGCAACCCTTGATTAGTCAAACATCATTACCCTGATGGGGTAACTTCTAAGTTGACATTGTACTGTCTCTGTAACCTTTGAGTTCCCTAAGCCTTACTTGGAAGGCAGCTATTCTTATGTTTATACATACATACACACATGCATGTGTATATATGTACATATATACACACTATATTGCATACACATACACATTTGTGTACACATACTATATACACATGTGTGTATGTATAGATATATGTATGTGTATGTATCTATACAGTAGCACTGTTCAATGTGTATATATGTAGTGTATGTATGTATGTGTGTGTGTAGACACAGCTCATATATTTTCTGTTTCAATTTATTGTCTGGGTTGTGTGGATATATATGTGTGTGTGTATATGTGTGTGCAGATACATGTGTTCATAAGCAAGACTCATGAACAATCTATCCCATATTGAATGGCCCATATTGAAAGGCTTCTGATTTCAGGCATTTTAGCCAGCTGTCCCTCTTGTCCTCCTTATCTCAGCCTCCTGGCTTCCCTGGCTTCCTTCCAGTCCCAGCTAAAGTCCTCCTTTCTACAAGAAGCCTTTCCCAAATTCCTCTTAATGCCTGCCATCCAGTGATTATCTCCAATTTAGCCTTGTTGGTGTATGGTTGTTTGCTTATTTTCCCTCCCATGAGATGTGAGCTTCTTGAAAATAAAGATTTTCTCTTTTTTCTTTCTTTGTATCCCCAGCACTGAAAGAAATGCCTGGCATATAGTAGGTGCTTAATAAATGCTTATTGACTGACTACCTTTGTGGCTTAGTAGTGGTTGCCATAACTTATGTCTCCTTGTCAGAGTTTTCACAGGAATCTCAGAATTGGAAGGTACCTTGGACTTCAGAGGCAAATCAGACCAATGATAGCTGGACAAGAGTCCTTTCTACAATATACCCAACAAATTGCCCTCTCAGTCTTTGCTTGAAAACCTCTGGTGAGAAAGAAACCATTATTTGCTGAGGGATTCTATTCTACTTTTGTCCAGCACTAATGCAGGGGAAAATTTCCTTAGACTCTCACCCATTGTTCTGAGTTCCACCCTTTGGGGCCAAATAGAAGACACCTAATCCCTCTTCCTTCTATTACTTGAAAACATTTATTGGGTCCCCCTGAGCCTCCTTTCTCTTCTTCAAACTAAACACTCCCCAGTTTCTTCAGTTGATCTTTATATGGTGCGATTTCTAGGCCCTTAATCATTTTGATTGTCTGGACACTTTCCAGTTAATCAATGTCCTTCCTAAAATGTGGTATCCAGAACTGAACCAACCCTTCAGGTGTGGTTTTATCAGAGCAGGGTACAATGGGACCAGTCACCTACTTAGTCAATGCAGTCCGAGATTGCTTTAGCTTCCCTTTTCTAAGAATTGTTTGCATTATATATAGGTTATGTGGGCTCTCCCTAAGCCTACATTTTGCTCCATAATGTCCAATAGCATCCAGGACACACACTAATATAGTTATCCCTTCCACATGGTAGGAATTAGGGGCACAGAGCCCCCAAGATCTGGAAAATCCATGTAGATTTTTTTGGCTTTTCTTTCATACCAGAGAAGTCTAAATTATTATGGTATTAAAAGATAAAATATATTGATGTTATGTAATAGTATATACATATATTTTATGGATTTCTGAGTTCCTAAACTTTTTTCTGTGTCTCCTGCTGGCTGTCATGTGTCATCTGTGGTTTCTGCAAAACTCCCTCCAAATTCCCATTTAATTTTTTATGCCAATCCGGAAATGTATTGAAATCATTATGGGGGAAGTTGAGATATGGAAGGGATAACTGTACTTACTCATTTCATCATCTGACATTTATGGCATCTTTGCTATATAGAAGACCCTGTATGTGTGTGTGTGTGTGCGTGTGTATATGTGTGCACACATGCGGTTCGTACTGTTGAGGATACAAAGACAATAATTCACCTCAAAGAACTTATAGGCTAAGCGGAAGATGAAGCCTGTGTGAAGAAAAGCAACTAATAGTTCCCGGCCATCCATCTTAAGTGCCCAATGAATGAATGCATGAGTAAATGATAAAGCACTTATTAAATGTTAATAATTTCTAGTAGTTATATGGTACCTACTTTGTGTCAGGCACTGCGCTAAGTAAGTGCTCTACAAACATCTCATTTGATCTTCACAATATCTCTGGCTGATAGGGACTATTATGATCTCCATTTTACAATTGAAGAAACAGGCACATGAGATTGAGTGATTTGCCCCAGACCTCACAACCAACAAGAGTCTAAGCTGCATGTGAACTCCTGACTTCAGGCCCAGCACTCTATCCACTGTACCACCTAACCACTGCCTCTAAATATTACTGTATGCCAGACACTGTTCAAAATATCAGGGATACATATATAACAAATAAAACTACCCTGCCCTCAGGGAGCTGAATAGAAAAATGAGGGAGCATGATCAATGCCATAGGAGCTCAGGAAAAGAGGAGATCACCATAGGTGAGGACATTTAGAGGAATCTTCAAGGAGGTGGTGAGATTTAAGGGGGATTTTGAAAGAGGGGTAAAATTCAGTAAGGTACAGAGGTTGAGGCAAGGGGTTTCGAAATGGGAGAAGCAGTTGGAGGCATGGAAGAAAGAATATGAAATTAGGCAACTAGCAGGGAGAACTCTGGACCCAGAGCCAGGAAGTCCTCAGTTTATATCCAGTCTTAGACTTTCACTAGCTGTGAGACTCTGGGCAAGTCACTTAACCCTGTTTCCTTCAGTTTCCTCATCTGTCAAAAGGAGAAAGAAATGGCAAAGTACCCAGTAACTTTGCCAAGAAAATCCCAAATAGGATCACGAAGAGTCAGACATGACTGGACAACAGCAACATAAACATGCAGTTTCCTAGTGTGGGAGGTATGTGAGCAGGAATAGGAGATGGTCAGAATTATGCTTCAGAAAGATTAATGTGGTAGGTGTGTGCAGGATAGAAAGAAGGGGGAGAGTCTGGAGGCAGAGAGATTAATCATAACTCATTTATATATGGGTGTGCATTAAAATCTACAAAGTGAGAGATGGTGTGGGCAGTGAGGACCTAGAAAGCCAACATCCGAATCAGGAAAATGTGGGTTCTAGTCCCACATCTGATAAATACAGCAAAAGACTGTGGGCAAGTGACTGAAGCTCTCACTACCCCAGGGAACTTTCTAAGACAAGAGATTGCACAGATCATTGCAAATCTCCATGGGGAAAGGGAATTTCCTGGGTCAATGAGATCACAGGTGTGGAGAAAACATCATCAAAAAAAGACTTATAAGGTACTTTCTTGTGAAGGAGAGGCTAAAAGGATCATTATCTTTGATTTATAGTAGAAGAAAATAAGGTTTCAAAAAGGGAAATGACTTGTCCATGAGTACAGAGTCAGAAATGGGCAAGCTGGCTTCTTGTCTCTTGTGGATAGAGCTTCCTCTTCCTACCTTCTAATGCTTTAGCCAGGCCAGTCCCCTGACTTGGAATGCCTCCCTTTTCACAGCTCTCTCCTTCCCTAGCAAGCCAAGCCTCTCCCAGGACTGTAACCTGAAGGTAAGGCCAAAACAAATTGTGTCTTCAGCCAGGCTCTTCTGGGGATCTCTACACCTTAGTAGAATCCCTGCGATCCAGCGTCTGGTCCTCAACTTCCCATGATCAGAAGCTCCATTTTATTAATTCTTTCAGGGGGAATTAAGCTCTGGGGGATTGATTCATCATAATTATCTTTACAAGAAACTGACTAATGCCAGAATAATGAAGGCCAGAACTAGGGCCAGTCAAGGAAGGCAGCTGTCCAGAGCTCAGTGAATGGAGGCGAGGGGAAGGAAGGCAAGAAATAAGCGTTTATGAAGTACCTACTGTGTATGCAGTTTGGTGATGCCATCATGCACGGAGTGTTGGGCTTGGAATCAGGAAGGCTTGTCTTCATGAGTTCAAATCTGGTTTCAGATACTTACTAGATGGGTTGCCTTGGGCAAGTTGCTTTCCCCGTGTTTGCCTTGGTTTCCTCATCTGTCAAATGAGCTAGAGAATATAGTCATGAAGAGTCGGACACAGCTGAACAACAAACCGCTCCAGTATCTTTATCAAGAAAACCCCAAATGGGGTCTTAAAGAATGCCTTAGTTTCAATAAAATGAGAATAGCAAGAACACCCATCTCCCAGTTGTAAGGAACAAATGAGATAATATTTGTAAAGTATGTTACACAGTGCCTGACACACAGTAAGTGCTATAGAAATGTTAGCTCTAACTATACTACTATGTATTTCTTATCATTGCTATTATCAGTTATCCTGTGACACCATACCACCCTCGTGACTTCCCCGACCAAAACATCCCTTCCTGACTCCCCTTCTTAAAATGTAAACTTCCTGAGAACTGCATGGTTGCACTCTGTGTATCTATATGTATCCTATTACCTAACACAGTGACAGACATACAGTAAGCACTTAATAGTATTCATGGTTTAGTCCAACCCCTTATGATCTCACACATCAGGAGACTAAAGCCCAGAAAAGTTATATATGATTTACTCAGGGTCACATAGCTGATCTCAGCTACAAAAACAAGTCTTTTGACTTGACTGTGCAAGAAGTCATTGAGAAAATGGGAGACCAATACAAGAGAGGTGACATTATTAAGTTTAGGGCTCCCCATTACCTTTCACCTAATCTAACCTTCCACATGGCCTTGCTTTCTCCTGTCTCCAATACCCTCTGCCCAGAGATGCCAAGATAACAATAAACCTGCTGTAGTCCCCCTGTAGCCTCTGTAATAAAATGCAAATTCCTCATACTGGTTTTTGAAGACCCTCATAATTTAACACCAAGCCACCATCTTTCAAATTACTCTCCATACTCTGCATTCCAGGCATACCAAACTAATAGTCTTTCCCCAAACTAGATATGCTGCCTCCTGCCTCCCCAAATTAGAATAGATATCCCCCATGCCTGGTAAAGCACCTAGAATTTATAAAGTAAGACTTGCAAAGCATTTTTAACGTATGATATTATCTCATTTGATCCTGAAGAAATATATTTCTTTGTCTCACTTTTAGAACTGCTCTCTTCCTTTGAGATTCAATGCAGTTATAACCTCTGCTTGCCTATGCCCAGCTGAAATCATTCTCTCCCATATCCAATTTTTCTAGTGCACTTTGGATCTTTACCCCATGCCTTGTTATGTTGAATTATATGAGATTATATGAGATCCCTTTCTGGCAAATATAAGCTCATCTAGGGTAGGGACCAGTATTTTTTTTTTTAATCTTTTCATTCAATCCTTCTCCACTTTACCTACACTCATCTTCTTTATGTAGAATAGTGCTTTGTACATAAAAGAATTGGATTGTTGGATTACTCCCAAAGGAATAACAACTGTAAGCAGTCTCTTTGCTTCTGACTGCCACATAGAAATGGCCATTATTTTCCTCCAGCTATCTGCCCCTGGGGATTTCCCATTTCTTTCCCCTTGGCAGGGCAGACCCTGTAGGAGCCTTTGACCGATTTTCTTCCATCTCCCTCAACCTCCCATTTCAGCTTTTTACCTTCCCGTTAGCACCAGTCATCAAAGCTGGTTCTGATCTAGTGACAAGAAGACAGGGAGGCAGGGAAGGGGAGGGAAGGAAAAACCTGTTCTGTTACCACTGGAGACAAACAACAGCCTGTCCCTCTCATAGTACCAGGAGCAAGTGGTAACGGGGAGAGGAATGGAGGGAATAATAATTAATGATAATAACTAATATTTATATAGCACTTACTATGTACCAGGAACTGTGTTAACTCATTTGATCCTGGGAGGTAGATGATATTATTTTCTCTATTTTATACTTGAGGAAACTGAGGTAGATAGTGGTGAACTGATTTGCTAGTGAATGTCTGAATCCAGATTTGAACACAGTTTTTCCTGATGCCAAGCCTGGCAGTCTAACCACTGAACCACCTAGAAATAGAAGACACACAGTCATCTAGCCTGTGCTCCTAGCTAGCTTTTCCATCCACAAACCATGTTTTATCCACCTCCTGTTCTCCACATATACCGCATCTCCTTTACTTATCAGTCCAGCTGGTCCCTGTAGGAGTTCTCCTCCCAGACCAGGGCAATAACTACTACCTATGTGCCCTGGAGACAGCAATGTTCTCGATCTCAATGTCTAGCAGGTAAGAAAGGTGGGACCCAGAGAAAGTAATCTTGATCCCTTGGCTAGGTGGGAGATGGGAAGAGAGATGTTCTTGGCATCCCAAAGCAATTGTCAGGACATATTTTCCCATAAAAATATTGCTATATAATGTGATCAGGCTTATGATTTCATCAGTATTGTGACAAGCGTTGCTTGCCTCAGTTTCCTCTTTTGTAAAATGAGACTGTTGACTTTTTTTCCAGCTTTACATCTATGATCGTATGACCTACATTATTGCTTTATATAGGCTTTTGTTGACTACCCTAACCACAATTTATAGAATGTCTCAATAGGATAATTCATTTACAATATCGAACAACTAATTTGCAACTGAACTTTTGGGAGTAGCTTTCTGCAAATTTACAGGTGAGGAAACTGAGGCCCATAGAAATTAAGCAACTTGTCCAAAGTCATGTTTTGACTCTACTTCTATTCATTTTGTGTGGGTAAACATTTCTTTACCTTATCCTCAAGTTCTAGAGTGTGGCCCATTGGGGATCCTGTAACCTCCTTCCTTCCTTCTTCTTCTTCCCTTTCTCCTCTGGAACCATCTGGGTTCAGTGGCAAGATAGAGAGAGATAAAGCCAATTGGATATCCCCTCCCCTCCCTTTTTTCCCTATCCAGAAAGTCTTCTCAGCTTTTATCACTTCATTCACTCCTTCACTCCTACCCACCTACATGTGCAAGTGAATTGGTAATGTCCTCTTTGAAGGACGAACAACAAACCTTCCCACCTACCTGCCTGCCTACCTATCTATTTACCTAAATATATACATTTATACCAATATACACACACTCATACACTCATACTGAATATGAGACCGAATGCAAATGCCATAAATATGTGAATGTCCCAGTGCCAAGTGCAACACCCCATTCTAGTGTTGGGACGTTTATATATTTATACCTTTTGTGTTTGGTCTTTTATACTCAGTTAGGAAGGGGGTCTCCTTCCTCTGCAGCCCCTCAGAGTCCTCATGTTGGAGCTTGGCTATATTGGAGTAGACTGTTGACTCACCAGCCAACTGGTGATATCAGGCTCACAACCGTCATGTGATGTATTGTCCAGCTCAGTCGGGGGTAAGGGTGGGGCCTGTCCCTCATGAGGCTCAGGAGAGCTCAGCATGGTGTTTTTGTTGATGTGTGTTGCTGTCTGGGTGCCCAGGGAGCAGGGTTGAAGAAGGGAAAGTCTGACCCTTCTTCCTGTCAACAATGGCTCTTAGTTTGCAGCCTGACCCCTTCCAAGTGAGTCACCACCTGAAGGAAATCAGTCTCTTCACAAATAGGAAACCCATTAACCTTGGGATCTAGGGTTCCTATGATTAAAAGCAGACACTTGGAAGGATTGCTGTCCTAGCTTCCTGCTTACTTCTGCCTTTCCCTCTGAGATTACCTGATAACGTTACTGAATAATTTATTTTCCTGATTCTTTTTAACTTCATCATTATATAAAAGTTTTCCCACGTTTATCTTTAGTTATCTCTTATGACGTATTATTCCATAACATTCATGTACTGTACTTTGTTGTTTACTTGTAAATATTTTTGTACATATAGGACTTTTTCCTGTTTCTTTGATCTCTTTGGGGTATAGGCCTAGTTTGCACAGTTTAGTGACTATTTGGGTATAGTTTCACATTGCGTTCCAGCATGGCTGGACCGATTCATAACTCGACGGTGCCTGGGCAGCTAGGTGGTGCAGTGGATAGAGCACCAGTGCAGGAGTCAGGAGGACCTGAGTTCAAATCTCATCTCAGACACTGGACACTCACTAGCTGTGTGACCTTGGGCAAGTCACGTAACCTCAGTTGTCTCATCCTCCGTCATCTCTAGTTATCCTGATGAATATCTGGTCACTAGATTTAGATGGCTCTGGAAGAGCAGTGAGGCTGGTGACCTGCACAGCCCTCCCTCACTCAAAAACAAAGTCAAGTGCAAGTCATGTCATCATTTCTCTGATGGCATGGTCTTCTTTGGCAACGAAGGACGAACACACACCTTACACATACGTAGTGAATATTTTATATGTACCCAGCTATTTATATGTTGTCTCCTCCAATGGATTGTGAGCTCCTTGAGGGTAAGGACTGTACTTTGCCTCTCTTTATATCCCCAGCACTTAGCATGGTACCTGGCACATTGTAGGTGCTTAAAAGAACTGTTGACTGACTGTCTCTAGGCTTTTGTTTTTGTCTTTAGTTATTTCAGTTGTGTTTTGTTGGCAAAGATATCAGAGTGGTTTGCCATTTCCTTCTCCAGCTCATTTTATAGATGAGGAAATTGAGGCTAACAGGGTTAAGTGACTTGACCAAGTTCACACAGCTAGTAAGTGTCTGAGATCAGATTTGAACTCATGAAGATGAGTCTTCCTGACTCCAGGCACGATGCTCTATCCGCTGTGCCACCATTCAGTAGTCCAGGTGCTGCTAACTCATGTTACTCAACTACGGTCAGATAGTATTCCTAGGCAATTCAGTCAAATGCCCAGGATACCAAGTCATTGGCAATGGAAGACTGGTGCTTCCTAAGAGGTAGATTTGTGAGGTGAACAGTTGGCTAAGTTGGTGTTTAAGAATTTAGTGTTGGATTTCTGGGTCCTGGCTTAAAGTGTACGTTTGCTTGGGGCTGGAGTACTTTTAACAATTACTGTTAAGAAAGTATTTGACTGGAATCTCACAGATCTGATCAAAAAGGCTTTGAGAGGGAAAGTGGGGAGAAACCTGCCTAAGACAAAGTTAAATAAGTAAAGATGAGTCACATACAGTATTAGAAGAACAGCAGTAGGGGTACCCAGAAATCCATAGGAGATAATCAAAGAAAGGAGTGAGCAAATGAATATTGATCAAAGTTCCAAAGCTAGCTCAACTGCCTTTGCCGTCCTATTTTCTCTGGTTCTCAGTTTCCTCTTCTATGAAATGATAAGGCAGTTGGCCTTTAAACATTCCTTCCAGCTTTGGATGTATGAGCCTACAATTAAATCAGGAAAGCTCAGGCCACTGTTTTTCCTTCACTTTCCTGGACAAATGTTACCTTCTCTTCTCATTCCCTACATCCAGCATATCCAGTTCATCCTGTGTACCATTGCAAAGTTAATTTTTCTCAAATATAGTCTTCTTGTCAATTCCTGGTTCAAAAACACTCAGTGTCTCCCCATTTCCTACAGAAAAAGTATGGACCCCTTTGCATGACCTTCAAGATTTTCTACAATATGGTCCCAATCTATCTTCCTAAATTTTATTCTTGCTATTCTCTCTGATCTAGCCATGCATGGTTATTCACCATCCCCTAAATGTACCATGTATACATTGTTATTCAATGCATTGGAGCAAAGTTTTTATTCCCCACATGAGTCATTCTGTCCCCTGCAAATTAAGCCCATCCTTAAAAGTCCGACATTAAATCCTCCAATAGCTGGCATTATTTTCTATAGAACTTTAAGACTTAAAAATCACTTTTCATTTGGTCAGTTGATCCCACTGTCCCCATGAAGACTTTATTGACCATTTGAATTCATAGAAGTGTCTCCTCCTATGAACTTCTATGGCATTTATCATGGTATCATAGCCCCTGTTGTAAGCCTCGAGGACAAAAATGTGTTATTACTTCAGTTCTTTGTGAAGATGTGATTTCATTAGTGTGGGTGTTCTTAGACTAGGGAGATCACAACCCAACTCTTTTAAATTTAGTCCCATACTAACCCTTTTTATTTTAGTAGACTATTGAGAAGCAACACATTGTAGAAACTGTTGGACTTGGAGCCAGAAAGAAATGGGTCCCGCCTCAGACACTTACTGGCTATGGGACCCTGAGTTCACTACTGAAACTTTCTGAGCCTTAGTTTCCTCATCTAAAAATGAGGAGTTAGACTCAAAGACCTCTAAGGCCCCACCCAACTCTAGTCTATGATCCTATAATTTTTGAGAGTTTGCCATGGCCAAAAAACTCATAGCTCAGTGAAAACCTGATGATGAGCCCGTGGGAACTTAGTCCAGTCCTTAGATGACAGACATACAGTGCAAACATGCAGGTTTATATATAAAATCTGTCCAGATTAGTGAAGGATGTACTAGGGATGTAATGAAGGATGTGTCCGACTGCCATATAGCCCTTGAGATGCGAGAATGTACACCAAAATGATGCATCAGAGTAGATCTTTGGTGGAGTTTTGTACATCTTCTTATCCCATATCCCAATGGTCTCCAAAGTAAGGTATGCACACCCAGATAAGAGTGGAAGATGACCTACTGGGGTATGGAAAGAAAAACCTAAAACTTCTATTTTTAATATGAAAAACATAAGAAAATGAAGCTTTCCTAATATTTCATGTATAGATTGACATTTGTGTCTTTACTTCATCTGTACATCAATCATGTATCACATATGATATTTTAGGTATCCTGGGAGGAGAGCAGGAGTTACATAGTTTTGAGAGGTTGACAGTGATGTCTTTGCTTGTTTGTTTTCCTTCATTATAGAGTATGAACTACAAGCTATGTGTGTCTGGTTAGGAGGATTGGCAGGCTATACCAGGGCTGGGAAACCTGTGATCTCAAGGTTGTGGATTCCATACCCATGGACTATACCATCTAGTTTTAATTAAACTCCCCATCACAAAATGGACAAATGAATTTTTAAAAATTCCTGGAAAGACACTGGAGATTGAAGCTAATACTAATAATGTGATCACAAGTGAATAGTAAGAAAATGGCAGAAACAACACATCTCCTGTTATGAGCCTTAGGTCAGCCACATTATTAGATCAACTATGATCGAATTGAATCTGATAAGAAAGAAAAGAATTTCAAAATGATCCAGAAAATTATTTGAAATATAGACTTATAGCCACTGCCATTATACACAGAATTTTGCACATCATAAGTGCTTAATAAATACTTTATTCATTAACAATGAGCCTCACCATAATTGTATCTTGTACCTTAAGATATTGACTAATGGTGGCATGAAGTCATCATGGTGAGCAAGCTAGGGTTAAGGAACAAATTTATGATTTCATAGATATAGGGAATTCAGCAGAGAAAACTTCCTCTATAAATTCAGGCTAGCACTTTCTTTGGAATGTGTAGTCTTATTGAGTTGCTTAGAACTCTGGGAAATAAATGACTTGCCCAGGGTCACACCATTACCAATGGCAAGACTTCAACAAAAGTCATTCTGGCTTCCAGGTCAGTTTTCTATCTTCAGTTTCATGCTCTGTCTCATCATGATTAGTAAGATATCTAAAAACTTAACTTTTACTGCCAAGAATGATGTGTCAACTATAAGAACTGCTTAAAACTGCACATTAAAAAAAGTAGAAATAGACTTTTCTAACTTATTAAAAAATCTTCCAAATAGAGTGATCACAAGAATAATAAAGTCAGAGAAAGCAGTGCAGCCCCACTCTCTCATATAACTAATTCAGCAAAGATAAGGAAGAGCACTAGACAGAGTGGTGATTGAGAAATTCAGGGAGAAACCACTGCATTCTGGTAAAAGGTCCATGTCAGTAGAGAGAAACATCTGGAGGCTTGTGGGTGCAGAAGAGAGGGTTTGTCCAGAAAAGAACAGGAAAAATATTTCCAGGGGCAAGCCTGAAACTCTGTTTTACTCTGACTTCAAATGGGTTACTGAGCTTTTTAAGATAGAGAATGAGACTGGTGCCTGTAGCGATGGACCTAGGGTAGAGAGTAGCAACCTGGAGTAAGCCTGCATTTCTATTTCTTTTAACTAGGGCAGGCTTTCAAGATGCTGGCAGGGGCTGGGGCTAGTAGCTTTCTATTGGTGCTCTGACCACAGTCCAGCCTGAAGCTATATCATGCAGGCCCTAAACCCAAGCTGTTTCAGTCTAACAAAATTAGACTGAGAGGGCAGTAATCAGATCAAGCCCTAAGTCAGCTTGCATAGGGCACTGAAAGTTTGAAGGTCAATATCCTAAGCTACTCCTGAGATACTTGAATGGAAAACTCAACACTGGGAAGAAGCTACGCTGGGTAATTTGAGGCAGCAAGGTGGCATGGTGGGTAGACTTATAAACTTGGAGTCAGTAAGACCTTGTTCAATTCCTGCCTCAGACACTTGCTAACTGTGTGACCCTGGAAAAACCACTTAACCCCTCCCAGCCTCAGTTTCCTTATTGGTAAAATAAGTACAATACCTCAGATACTTCAAAAAGTTGTTACATATATCAAAAGAGATAGAATATATATGGCACTTTGAAAACTTTAAAGTGCTATCTATTTTTACTATTATTATTATTACAAATAAGAACCAAATAAGGTCCACTGTTCCCTAGAAGTATGCAGAGCCTTGCCCTGATAACAAAGGTCCAGTTCAGGAAATAAGGCCGGGAAAAGAATAAACAAAAGAAGACACAAATAATAGAGAAATAGCATGAATACAGGGACACCTATGGCACAACCCGGAAGAAGAGAATAATTTACAACATCTATAAGCCAAGACTCAAGCAAAAATAGGTTTGGTTGCAAAGTTAGCAAAAATTCCTAGAAAAAAACATAGCAAGATTTTAAAAATTATGTAAGTTAAATTAGAGCTCTAGAAGAAAGACTTGAAAGGAGAATAAGTTAATTAGTATAGGAGGTACAAAAACCTTACCCAATAATAAAATACTTGAAAATAAAAATGGACAAGACAAATCAATGACTCCATGAGATAATCAGTCAAAATAAAAAAACTGGAAAAATAAAAGATGTGAAATATCCCCTATTAAAAACAACTCATCTTGGAAAGCCAGACAAGGAAAGAAAAATCTAAGAATGATCAGACTGCCTAAAAATGGCAACAATAACAAAAAAAGCCTGGATACTATATTTCAAGAAATTATGGATGAAAATTATCCAGACTTGTTAGAATCAAAGGATAAAGTAAAATTAGAAGTGCTCCACTGGTCACCTCCTGAAAGAAGCTCCAAAATGAAAACTTCTAGATATGTCAAAGCAAAAATTCTGAGCTTCAAGGTCAAAGATTAAAAAATAAAAAAAAAAAGAGTTCAATTATCAAGGAATCAAAATTGCACAAGATTTTACAGTCATTAATCAAAAAGAAGAAAACTTGGAATAAAATATTCCAAAAGGTAAAAGGTAAAGGCTTACAACCAAGAATAAATTATCCATGAAAACTGAGTATAATCCTACAGGGAGAAAAAAAAATGGACCTTTAGTAAAATTCTATTTTATTAGCTTCTAAGCATTCTTGATGAAAATAGTAGAGCTGCTAAAAACTATGAAATGCAGATACAGGAGTCAAAAGAACATAAAAGGTAAACACATTAGAGGAAATTTAGGTTAAAAAAAGGTTGAAGTATTTATGTTTTAGTGGGGAGGTCCCTTCAGAAACCTAATCAAAATAGAAGAGAATAGCAGGATGGAGAAGAAAGTAAAATTGAACAGCATCTTGCTTATATGAAATGTAATGCTTCAGGTGATCTAATAAAAATGAGTATCAATTATGGTCTTGGACAAAGCAACAGGAAAAATAAACTTCATTCAAAGAAATAAACAAGGAAACCACATTATGTTTAAAGACCTCACAAACAATTACTTATCAAGTATCTAATATATATTCACTGATGATGATGCATCTAAATACATGGGAAAAGCTAAACAATTTACAGGGCAGAATAAAGAGAAAGACTATAACAGGGAACTCATGCATCTTTTTCAGATCTAGACAAATCCAACAAATAACATAGATAAGACCTGAATAGGATTTTAGAAAAGTTGCCTGTATTTTTGCTGAATATGACATATTACCTGCTGAATGGAAATGGAAAATAATGTACATATTTCTCAACAGCATACGGCATATTTATAAAAACTGACCAAATACCGAAACAGAGAAAACTCACAAAACTCACAAAAATGCGCAAAAACCAAACAAATTCTTTACTGAAAAGAAATTATTAGTTATTATGTTCAATAAAGGATATTTGAACAAAAATTAATTGAAGACTAATTTAATATCCCCAAGAATCAGTGAATCAAAGAACAAAATATAGAATCAATAAATACTTTCATCAAAGAAAATGATAAAAAATATTTGGGAAACAGCCAAAAGAGTCATAAGGGAAAATCTAATTAATAAAAAACAGAAAGAACATATCAATGAATTGAGCATGCCACAACGGCAATAACAATGGTGAAACCTAAAAAAGCAACAAAGTAAAAAAACACAATAAAAATTAAACACAAAATAAAAATTCTAAAAATCAAAGAACTAAATATTAACAAAATTGTAAACAAAAAAATCATCGAATTGACAAAATTGGGAGTTGGTTCTTTAAAGAAACAATGAAATAGATAAGTCTTCAGTCAATTGGATTCAAAAGAAAGAAGAGGGGTAACTAGGTGGCGCAGTAGAAAGAGCATTAGCCCTGTAGTTAGGAGGAACTGAGTTCAAATTCTATCTCAGACACTTGTGATCCTGGGCAAGTCACTTAATGAGAGAGAGAGAGATAGACAGACAGACAGACAGAGAGAGAGAGGTCATGTTGCCGAAGTCAAAAAATGGAAAAGAACTCATAGCAAACGAAGAAGAAACTCATTAAACATTATTTTGCTCAACCACGTGCCAACAAAAGTGACTAAGTGAAATGGATAAATATTTTCATAAACATAAAATGCACAGATAAACAGAAAAAGAAACAGAAAACTTAAATAATCTAATCTCAGGGAAGAAAATTGAACCACAAAGAACTCCTAAAGAAAAAAACATCAAGACCAAATTGATTTACAAGCAATTCTATCAAACATTCAAAAAATAATTCTAATGTCATAAAAACAATTTGCAAAAATAAGAAACAAGAGACTCTTACCAAATTCCTTTTTGGACACAAATATGATACTGATACCTAAACTAGAAACAAAACATATTAAGGAGAGCTGTTATACAATATCCCTAATGAGTATAAACACTAACGTTTTAAATAAAATATTTATAGAGCGGCTATAGTCACATATCAAACAGATTATGTACTCTGACCAGTGGATTTATACTAGGAATGTGGGGTTGGTTCAATATCAGAAGAACTATTAACATAACAGATTACATTAAATAAAGTCAACAAGTCACCAAGTGTTTATTAATGCTATGTGCCAGATGCTGCATTAAGCATTAGGGATGCAAAAAATGGTAAAAATAAACAAACAAACCACACCACCACCACTACTACCACAACAAAACCATGGAACTTACAATCTAAGGAGGAGAGTATGTGCAAACAACTATGTACAACTGAGATACTTACAATGTAAATGGTAGGCAATGTCAGAGGGAAGTCATTAAATGGGACTGGAAAGATTTCTTGAATAAGGTGGGATTTCAGCTGAGACTTGAAAGAAGTCAAAGAATCCAGGAGGTAGAGATGAGAAAGGAGAGAATTTTTCAAGCAAGGAGGACAGACAGCAAGTTAAAAAGTAGGGAGTTTATCCAAAAGACTCATGATGGAAAATGCTATCCCCATCCAGAAAAAGAAATATGGAGTCTGAATGCAGATGGGATCATATGATTTGCTCTTCTTTCTGGTGCTTTCTCCCTTTGGTTTTAATCCTTCTTTACAGTATGACTAATACTGTAATACTGTGAAATATGTTTGATATGAATGTATATGTATAACCAATATCAGATCACACACCATCTTGGGGAGGGGGGAGGGAAAGGAAGAGGAGAAAATTTAGAACTCAAAATCTTATAGAAGTGAATGTTGAAAGCTAAAAGTAAATAAGTTAATTAATAATAATTTTTTAAAAAGGATTGAACAGATAGATGAACCTCTCAATAGTTTTCTCCTCCTTAATGGCTAGGTCAAGAAATTATAGTAAAAATGATAGACCAATTTACAAACTCATCACAATGAAAATTAAACATGTTTATGGGTTATTTTCACTAATTAGACAAGGTAAAAATAAAATTCACAGAAAAAGTGTATGGAGTTTGGATATGGAGTGTCACATATGAGAAAAAATAAGGCCACTGGATCATGGACATGGAATTCAGAAGTAAGGTGTTAAGAAGACCTGGAAGAGTAGGACCAGGTCAAGTTATGAATGAGTGTCAAAAGTCAAAAAAAAGAATTTATATTTGATCCTAGAAAGAATAACAATAAATAAATTGTGTGATTTTATCAATACAGGAAAAGTTTTGACAAAATTTAACACTATTTCTATTAATAAACCAAACCAAAACAAAATATATGAGTAAATGGACTTTCCCTTTATATATATAATCAATATCTATAAAAAAACTAAAAGTCAATAGTATACATAATGGAGATAAATTTAAGGCTTTCTCAAGTAGATCAGGGTAAAAGCAAATATATCCATTACCACCAATGTTATCTGACATATATCTAGAAATGTTGGCTATATCAATAGGAAAAGGAAAATAAATTGAAGAGAATAAACATAGGTAAAGAGGAAACAAAATAATAACTTTTTGTAGATAATGTGATAGTTTTCTTAGGTTAAAACAGAAAATAAACCCAAAACTAATTGAAATAATAACTTCAGCAAAGTAGTCAGATATAAAATAAACCCACACAAATCATCAACCTTTCTATATTATTACCAACAAATCTGGCAAGAAGAAATAGAAAGAGAAATTCCATTCAAAATAAACTAAAGAATTTATAAAATATTTGGAAGTCTACCTATCAACAAATATACAGGAATATCATGAATACAATGACAAGACACTCAATATAAATTAAGACATCTGAATAATTGGAGAGATATTAATTACTCATTTTTGGGCTGAGCCAATATAATAAAAATGACAATACTACCTAAATTAATGTATTTATTCAGTATCGTATCACTCAAACTTCCAAAAGGGTTGTATTATAGAGACAGAAAAAGTAATAATGAAATTCTTCTGGAGGAAAATAACATGAAGAATATAAAGAAAAATAATGAAAAAGGTGGAAAGGGCAGAGGCCAACCATTATTCCAAAGAACTGGTGATGAAACATACTTCCTACCTGATGACAGATAATACAAGCACCTTGCAGTTAATTTATGAGAAAAACTGACTGACATCAGGAAAGATGGAAATTGACTAGTTAAATTTCAACAACAAAAAAAATCATTGCATAACTGGTGTATGAGATTGAAAAATTATTATCAATTAATGGATTAAAAAACATCTATTATGTGCCAGGCACTCTGATAAGCCCTGAATCCTACTTTCCTTTGGGGATACTGTGAGCACAAGCAAGATGGGATTTTTGTTGTATCTTTCTCTTTTTTTGGAGTTCAGTTTCCCAGGTTCAGGCTAAATTGTGAACATCTGAAGGCTCAATCTCCTTTGAAACCTGGTAATTCACAGCTATGCTAAGTTATTGGGTTGTGATACTTTCTGGCTCTGAGCCTATTAGTTGAAAACTATATATACTGGGAGGTTGGTGTTTTCCTTTGGGGGTTTCACTCATGAGAAGGACCTTTTGATTCCCTGGTTGGGACTCTGGGTAGCCATTTGTTAAGAGGCCCCCCCGTTACCCAGATGTTGTTGGTGTTCCCCCATTCAGTGGTGTATATAGGTGGTTGTATTACTTTGTCAGACAGTTGGAGCACTGTCTGTTGATCTTTTTGCTAATTTCTCAGTTTATATTTTCTCCATGTTCAGGGTATTGACCTTTCCTTGAACTAGTGAACTTACAGTACAACGTGAATATATTCATACATATGAAAAATATATAGGTAGCTTAGAGAGGAATACCAGTGTCCTTTGCTCTCCCCAGAACTCATCTGTATAGTATTGTATTCACTTCTGAACACCACAATTTAAGAGGACAGTAGTAAGCTGGTGAGTGATCAGAGGAGGTCCAATAGGGTAGCGATGGCCTAGGAGACCATATATCTATGAGGATCAGTTGAGAGATCCCATAATGCTCAGCTTAGATTAGACTTAGGGGTAATATGATAGCTATCTTCAAGTATTTGAAAGTTTTGATATGGAGGGACTGGACACGTTCCACTGGACCCCAGGGAAACAGTGTCATCAGGAGAGAACCAGGTCTCAGGGAGTGTCAGAAAATGGAAGGATTGAAAGAAAGAAAGTGCTGTAAGACAAAAGGGAGTTTGTGCATTATGGATCAAGTCTTCTAGATGGCAAGTGGATAGACTACTGGGCCTTCAGTCAGGATGACCTGAGTTCAAATCCAGCCTCAGATACTTATTAGTTGTATGATCCTGGGCAAGTCACTTCACCTCTGTTTGCCTCAGTTTTCTCATCCGGGAATAATAATAGCAGCCACCTCCCAGGGTTGTTATGAGGATCAAACAAGGCAACTATAAAGTGCATAACAAAGTACCTGAAACTTAATAAGTGTTTTATAAGTGTTAGATATTATTATCATTACTATTAAGATATCAGAAAGAAGGAGCAGGCAGGACAAGAATGGGAGAATGGTGAAGAGATGGGTGAGAGTAGGAGTGGGGGTGGGGAGTAAAGTTTGTATGGCAGTGGTGAGGGGTGCAGAATATGGGAGGAATATGGCGGGAGAGAGAGAGAGAGAGAGAGAGAGAGAGAGAGAGAGAGAGAGAGAGAGAGAGAGAGAGAGAGAGAGTGGGAGGGAGAGAGAGAGAGGGAGAGAGAGAGGGAGAGGAGGAGAAAGCTAACCATTGAAGAATGAGTAGAAGCAATGTCTGAGTGTCTGAAGAGAGACCCTTGAACATCATGATTTAGTAAGCACAACCACAATTCTAAGAGTCTTCCAAAAAAAAATGCTCCCAATCCCCAGAGCAGTTAACTGACTCATTTTAAAATTCTAGCCCTGAACTGAACTGTCTTTCCAGATGAATGAGCGCCAGCTCAGCTAGCTCATAAATAGCAAGCTCCAGACCGTGCTTCACATCTCTACCCTTCCCCTCCTCCACCAATCCACCTCTTACTCTGGGGTCAATAATCAAATCACCATCGCTCCTGGAAAGAGAGAATCAATTGACTCTCAATGGATCAACTCACTCTGCCTGTGATTCCCCAGGCATTCTCCTCCTTGACTATGCTATTGCCCAGGGGAGCAATAAATAGCAAAGGATATGACTAAATAGTTCCCAAAGAATTAATAAACATTAAAATGATAGTGTCAAATCACTAATAATAGAGGAAATGCAAATCAAAACATTTCTGAGCTGTGACCTCAGAGCCATTTTTAACAAGAAGCATTTCCTGATCCCCCCAGATGCTAGTACACCCCCACCCCAAACTACCTCATACTCATTTTGTATATGCATACACACATATGTATTTAATACATATATGCACATATCTGAGTGTATGTCTATCTCTGGATATGAAAGGCAGCTGGATAGCACAATAGATACAATGGTGGACTTGGAGTTAGGAATATCTGAGTTCAGATACTGTCTCAGATACTTATTGGTTGTAGGTCCCTGGTAGAGTCACTTAACCTCTCTCAATCTGTTTATTCATCAGGAAAATGGGGATAATAATGGCACCTAATTCATAGAATTGTTGTGAGATTCAAATGAGATCACATTTGTAAAGTGCTTGGCAAATCTTGAAATGTTATGTAAGTGCCAGCTGTTTCTACTGCTGCTGCTGCTATTATATATGTAATAGGGGTCAAGCATATTTGCAGGACCTATCAGTTTGCTTGAATGCATCATCCATGTAGAGGCTGCTAGGGAGCTGCCTCTGGGAGAATTATGAGGACTGGAATATGTGTAGACATTTGATAACTTTCTGATTAGCCTCTCTTGCAGATATTGGTTGTATTTCTGAAAGTGTGAGAATCTTCAAAGGTCCCAAGTTACCAGTGGCTAAGGCTTTTTCTGCATTTGTGTCTGAGAAAACAAAGTGGTTCCTTCACTAGTGGCTTTTGGGGAAAGAACCATGAGGTAAGGTCTTCCCCTCCCTCCAAGGCTATATATCACCTCCCACCTTGTACTTTTCTCCCTCCCCCCAAATGGGACCAGGTCTTTGGTCTTCGCCTTCATTCTTTTATGATCTAGGTGCAGATGGTGGTGTCTCTAATCTCAACCAGGAGTATGAGTTACAGGGTCCATGAATCCAAATTGAGAATTGTAGCCAGCCAGCAGTGTTGCCAATATTGGGCATAAACTTGATGACCAAGTGTTAACAGGAATGGATCTAAGTTGTGAAACTAATTAATCCCTCTTCCTACCAGTAAGGTTGCATAATGGGGTATCATACTCCTGAGGTCTTAAAATAAATGTATGTTCTTGATAAATCTTTGAAGTAAATATTCCATTGTAAAAGCCAAATGATGTTAAGTGGTTAGGATACTTGAGAGCTAGTTTCTGGTTCCCTAAAAATGGAGATACTATAGTCTATGGGGATTAACGCTGATAGCAGAGAAAAGAGAGATCCCAAATCATTCAAGGCAAGTGATGACCAAAAATCTAGGATGAAACCTAGTTTATGAACCCAGGTAACTGGAGATAGTGGTATCCTTGATAGAAGTAGGGAACTTAGGAGGAGGAAAGAATTTTGGAGGAAAGATAATGAATTCAGTTTTGGACATGTTGAGTTTAAGATGTCTATAGGAAATGAAGTTTAAATATTCAATAATCACTTGGAGATGCAAGACCAGAGGTAAGGAGAGAGGTTAAGACTGGATAAATGTATCTTAGAATCATCTACATAAAAATAATTGAATCCATGAGTGCTTGTGAGATTACCACATATGAGGGATAAGAGAACAAGGCCCAAGTCAGAGTTTTGGGGGATACTCACAGTTAATGGGAGTGACCTGAATGAAGATCCAGCAAAACAAACTGAGAAGGAATGGTCAGACAGGTAGGAGGAGAACCAGGGTATAGCATTGTCTACAAAACCTAGAGAAAAGTTCAAATCAAGGAAAAGGGGGTGGCTCAATAGTGTTAAAGTCTGCAAAGAGATCCAGAAGGATGAGAATTGACAAAGGCCATTAGGTTTGTAGATTAAGAGATCATGGATGACTGGAGAGAGAAGTTTTCCTTGAATGATGAGTATAGAAGGCAGACTACAGAGTTAGAAAAAAGAGTAAGAGGCAAGGATAGAGAGGCATAAACTGTAGATTATTTTCTCAAGGAGTTTAACAATGAAATGGAGAAGAGATATAGGATGAGAGCTATCAGGGATGGCTGAATCAAGTGAGGGCTTTTTGAAGATGGCCCTCTTTGAAAGCAGTAGGGAAGCAATCAGTAGACAGGGAGAGAATGAAGATAATTGAGAGAGTGGGAATGAGGCATAATCCTCTGAAGAAGATGGGGTAAAATACAATACCATGTACATATAGAGGGCCTACCTTTCATGTGAAGGAGGAGATAGTAGTTGAGGACATTTAAGTGAGGAGGAGGGGAGAAGAGAAAGCTCTTGTTGAATTGCCTCCACTATTTTAATGACATATGAGGTGATTTCTCAACTGAGAGGCTAGGAGTAGGGGTATAATGGAGGCAATGTTGAGGTGAGGTGAAGAAATCTGGAAAAGCTGTTGTGGTAAGTGGGATAGTGAGTTAATTATGGATTTGCAAAAGGATTACCTTGCAGAAGCAAGGGCGCATTTGAGATAATATAAGATAAAATTTGTAGTGGATACAATAAGCATGTTTCATTTCAGCTTCATTCAGCAGCACGTGTGAAGGACTGAAGGCAGCAAAGGGTAGAAAGGATCCAAAGCTAAAGCTTTGAAAAACAAGATAGTAATAGGACAAGGGGCAAAGGACTTGAGAACACTGGATAATGCTGAGCTGGTTCACCAAGGGTCGTTTTGGGGAAGGGAAGAGAACGTAACTAGTCAGCCATACTGAGGACAAAGAACATGGATATTATAAGGCAAAAGGAAAGATGGAATTACAAAAGATTATGATCAGAAAAAGGAGTTTCAGAGTTCCTTAAAAAGGAAGTTTAATACTTGTAGGTGATGATAAGATCAAGGATATGACCATCTCTGGATAAAGTTGGTGTGGGGTAGAGGAAGAGGAGGTCATGGGAAATGAGTACATTGAAGAACTGGTAGGTTAGAGTGTTTGAGGAAGTATTACATGTTATAATTATATTATATTATATTATTATATGTCTCTTATTATGAGGACAGAAGATGGGAAGGAGAGAAAGACTGAGCCAGGCACTAAACTCATCAAAGAAGAAAGGAGAGCGTCCTGGGTTCAGTAGATAATAGCTCTATCAAGGTTGGGCACAGATATTCCATATGAATTTTTGGGGTGGTTACTCCAAATTTGCATATCCTGTGTTTACTTTGTGCTGTCTCAATTCTGCTTTGCTCATAGAGCACAGCACCCTTTCTGATGAGGGCATGCCATGCTGAGTTGTCCTGTGCCAGTGTATCCCATATTGCACCATCAAATCCAAAGTTCTTCAGAGAGACCTTGAGAGTGTCCTTGTATCACTTCTTCTGACCACCATGTGATCACCTGCCCCATAAAATAATCTTTGGAAATCCTGATAAATCACAGAGGTTGATTCATAAAATTGAAAATTAGAAAAACTCATTAAACTAATAATTAAAACTAGGAGCTGGTTTTATGAAAAATAAAATAAAACAGAATAGATAAACCATTGGTCAATTTGATTTTAAAAAGGCAAGAAGAAAAACAAATTACCAATGTCAAAACTGAAAAGGTATATAATTTACCGCAAATGAAGATGAAATCAAAGCAATTATTGGGAGCTATTTTACCCAATTATACGTCAATAAAACTGATAATCCAAGTAAAATGGATGAATAGTTACAAAAAAATATAAATTGCCTAGATTAACAGAGGAGAAAATAGAATGCTTAAATAACCATATCTTTAAAAAAAGAGAAACATAAATGAGATCCCTAGGAAAAAAATCTCCAGGACCAGATGGATTTACAAGTGAATTCTACCAAATATATAAAGAATAATTCATTCCAATACTATATAAACTACTTGGGAAAATAGGCAAAGAAGGAGTTCTACCAAATTTTTTCTATAATATTGAACTGATAATTAAATTTATGAAACTATGAAATGGAGGCAGGCTCACCCAGTTCTGTGGGCACTTATGAAGCACACAGTTGGCATTCGGAAAACAGGACCGGGGCAGATGGAAGTGTGGGAACAGGAGACACATTGGTGAAATAAGGTAGGCAGCATGGGGAAGAGGATGGAGAAGGAAACAGACTATCAGGCATAGAATATCACTCATGTTACCATGGAATAGAGTTGGGAGCATGGACCCAATGGAGATGGAAGCACTGAGCAGCAGGAGTTGAGTTCTCAGTTTTCTAGGGGTTTTTTTTCTGGGGAGAGGCAGGCAGGGAACAGACCAACTCCTAGCTGTGCCACCTTGGAGTTAGTTCATTAACATCTCTATATCATCTCAAAGTTATAAGTAAAACTTCAAAGTTCCACCTCAAAGTTATTAGCATCTTTTTGATGTTCTACTAATCTGTAGTTGAGGATTTTGTCCGGAACTTACATAAGACCAGAAACCTTGACAAGCAACACATGGATGACTTTTGCTGAATTTTGCTGAATTTTGGTTAATATGTGATACAATTTGTAAATTATGCTCATTTGATCGCTGTAACGATTTGTACATGATTTCTACGTTCCCCTTCTCAATCTTATTTTCTGCTATTACCCCCTTATACTGCCTACTTATAAACTTACTTTACTGTCTAGAAAGGGAAGGGTGGTGGTCAGGGGAAACAGAACAAGATATAATTTTAATACAGACACAAGTATGGCTTTCATACCTAAAACCAGGGAGAGCAAAAACAGAGATAGAAAACTATGGACTAATTTCCCTAATGAATATTGGTATCAAAATTTTAAATAAAATACTAGAAAGGAGACTATAGCAGTCTGTCACAAAGACCATATACTATGAGGAGGTGGGATTTATGCCAGGCTAAATTCAATATTAAGAAAACTATAAGCTTAATTGGCCATAACCAACAAAAATCATATGACTATATCAATAGATGAAAAAGTTTTTGACAAAATACAATACCCACTCTTATTAAAAATACAAGAAAACATAGGAGTAAATGGAACATTCCTTAAAATGATAAGTAGTATCTATCTATATGAGTAGTATTCTACTGTCAGTAAGCATTATCTATAATTCGGATAAGCTAGAAGCCATCTCAAAAACACCGGGTCAGGGGGTGGAGGTTGGGAGTGAAGTAAGGATATGTTATCCCCATTGTCATTCCATATTGTACTAGAAATGCTAGCTATGATCATCACACAAAGAAAAGAAATTGAAGGAATAAGAATAGACAATGAAAAACCTATCACTTTTTGCAGGTGATATGATGTTATACCTACAGAACCTTAGTGAATAAACTAAAAAAAAAACTGGTTTAAACAAATAACAACATTAGAAAAATTGCAGGATTTAAAATAAACCTATCAGTATTTCTATATATTACTAATAAAACTGAGCAGAAAGTTATAAAAAAAGAAATTCCATTTTAAATCACTACAAATAGTATAAAATATCTGGGAGTCTGTCTTCCAAGACACATATAGGAACTATAGGAACACAATTACAACACTTTTCACACTAATAAAAACAGATGTAAACAATTGGGGAAACATTCATTGTCTATGGGTAAGCCTTGCCAACATAATGAAAATGATAATTTAACCTAAATTAAATTACTTTTTCACTGCAATATAATCAAATTATCAAACAATTATTTAATAGAGCAAAAAAATAATAATAAAATACATCTGAAAGAACAAAAGGTCAAAATATCAAGGAAAAATGTGAAGGAAGGTGACCTAGAAGAACCAGTTTTCAAGCTACATTAGAAATCAATAATCATTAAAACAATCAAATACTGGCTAAGAAACAGAGTAGTAGATCAATGAAATGGATTAAGTACATAATATACAGTAATAAAAAACATTGTGACCTTGTGTTTAGTAAACCCAAAGATACAAGCTTTGGGGGCAAGAATTCACCATTTGACAAAAACTGCTGAGAAAAATGGAAAGCAGTCTGGCAGCAACTTGGCATAGATAATATATCACATCATATACCAAGATAAAAGTCAAAATGGACACATGATTAAGACATCAAGGATGATACCATAAACAAGTTAGAGGAGCATGGAAAATTTTACCTGTCAGATTTATGGATAAGGGAAGAGTTTACAATCAAATAAGAGAGAGAACATCACAGAAAGTAAATGGATAATTTTGATTATATGAAATTAAAAAAGGTTTTGTACAAATAAACCCAATGTTGCCAAAGTTATAAGGAAAGTAGGAAACTGGGAAATATTTTTATAGAAAATTTCTCTGACAAAGGTCTTATTTCTCAAATATATAGGAAATGAAACCAAATTTATAAAAATAAGAACCATGAACAGTCTGTTTTCAGAAGAAGAAATCAAAGCTACCAACAGTCATATGAAAAAAATGCTCTAAATTACTAGAGTAATGAAAATTAAAAACAACTCTGAGGTACTGCCTCACACCTATCAGGTCAACTAACATGAAAAGAAAGGAAAAATACATATGCCAGAAGGAATGTGGAAAAATTGGGGTATTTATGTGCTGTTGGTGGGGTTGTGGACTGATCCAACCATTCTGGAGAGCAATTTGGAACTATGCCCAAAGGGCTATAAAATTTCACATAACCAGTAATACTATTGCAAGGTTTCTACTGCAAAAAGATCAAAGACAAAAGAAAAGGACTTGTGTGCAGTAAATATTTATAGCAGATCTTTTTGTGGTGGCAAAGATTTGGATATTGAGAGTATGTCCATCAATTGGGGAATGGCTGAACAAGTTGTGGTATATGAGTGTGATAGAATACTGTTGAGCTATAAGAAATGACAAGGAGAATGGTTTCAGAAAAACCTGGAAATACTTATGTAAACAGATGTAGAGTGAAGTCAGCAAAACCAAAACATTGCACACAGTAATAGCAGTACTTCAATGATAATCAATAGTGAAAAATTTAGTTACTCTAATCAGTACAATTATCCAAGACAATTCCAAAGATGTGGCCTGTCTAGAAAGGGACACCTAAAGATTTTAGATGAGCTTCCTTTGTGTCACAGAGATCCCTGGAGAAAAAAAAAATCGAGTGTTCTAAGTAGTTGCAGAGATTCAGAAGAATTTTTATAGGATTAAACCCATTTGTGCATATGGACCCTTTATGAAATAGAGGCACCCCAATTCCACCCTTGGACCCTGTGCTTGTATGTTGTAGCACTTGGTGCCTAAGTGTGGCTTCACAAGAATCAAGCCAAATCAGTTGATTTTCACTTGAGGGTGAGGGGATGACAAACAGTCAACCCCATGTCCTATATCTCTGCAGGAAGAGCCTCACATGACCTGGGAAGCTCTGAAGGGAAAAAGTTTCCTTTTGAGATAGGAAGCTTGATGTTCTTTGTCTTTTCTTTACCTTTGACTTAGGGGAGGAATTTCAGAGCATGTTGTTAAGTCCTAAACAAGTGGTAGCCTCTGATAAACATTGTGAAAAATGTTATTTATTGAATCTGCGTAGCTCTGTAGTAGAGAAATTGTGATTTCTACTTGTTCATGCGTAACCGTATGAGCTATGCCAGGTTGACCATTTTGAGACTTTTTTCCTCCATGGCCATAAGGAAAGTAGTAAGAAGACAATGTTTATGCTTCTGTGGGACCCCAGGAAATAGTTCTAGATTAACTGTATAGACAGTGTGTTAAAAATTCACCCTGGCTGATTTGTCAAGGTTAGCAAAATTTTTAATTAGGGACGGGAGGCAGTTAATGTGGGGACTGGTCAGTGCCAAGGCTTGGTGAACATATTTGTGTATATATAATGGGGAGACCCTTCCCCTCACTTTTGGGCAAGAGTATGTATCCTCTGACTGCTTTGTGGTGGTGAAAAGGTCTTTTAATTTATTGCTGAGAAAGGATTGAGTGTGCATATAAAGGGTTCAAGTAAAGGATTTTCTGTTCTCTTTGGTAGATTTTGAAAGAGGAGGAAAAACTGTAGCAGGAAGAACTCTAGATGGGGAAGGGGCATCAGTCCCTCTCCTTGACCTGGTTGCCATGTGTCCGTGAATGCATTTAGCATTCAGTTTATATTGACTCTTTTCTTTTTTGATCTTAGGTGAATGAACATCTGGAAATGGAACAGATCACATTATAACCTTGTGAGCTTCAAAAGCTTGGAAGAGCCATCAGAGGTCCAGCAAATGAAATTGGTAGCAGGGACCACTGAGAGCAGCAGTAGCCGCTGAATTAGGTGAAGAGCCAGCTCTGAAGAGTGTCTTCTTTGACCCATCGCAGAAAGGAACTGAGTCATCACCTGTGCCACAGCCAGAAATGAACTCCACGGGAACTCAGAGAAAGGGGAAAAGGACTTTCATGGTCACCCCACCCCAACCCCAAGTTGGAACAGGGAATGTTTTGTAGAAATCACTTTAAGTCCACTCTCCCCAAAGGACTTTGTGGGTATATAGAAGACAGAGTGTACCCCTTGGTTTGAGGGATGTCATTCTTTGGTCCTTGTTATACCTTCTCACTAAATATCTCTTTGTAAAAATTAACTGGTGTTAATTAGTGAATTGGGAAATAACCTACTGGTTATATGACATTGGGGGAATATACCAGATTGGGACTCATGAATAATAGTAGAGGATTGATAATTTGACATATAGATAGGAAGATGATAAAGATGAATAGATAGTTGATAGAAAGATGAATAGACAGACAGATTTATTAAGTACTTACCATGCGCTGATACTGTACTAAGTACTGGGGATGCAAATAAAAGCAAACAAAACAATTCTTGCCCTCAAGGAGCTTAAAATTCAAATGGGGAAGATGAAGCATAAAGGAGATCTGGAAGTTGAGATAGGATTAAGAGGCTGGTGCCATTGTTGGAGTTGTCTTGGGAGTTTGGTAGAGGCCTGCAACTGAATGAGCTAAGGTCAAAGCTGTCTGTCAAAGCCTGATGCATCTCTAGGATAGAATTCCAATCTCAGGTGGGAAGGAAACAGGAATGATGGCTGATTGAGTGCAGCACAGGCTAAATGGTGTCTAAGCTGACTTTTCAAAGTCTAATAACATGACTCCAATTTCTAGAAACCTGCCCCAGCCCCACAGAATTATCCACAGGACCCTGAGGGAGAGAAGCAGTAAGCCCCTCAACTGGGAACCCAATCCACTAGTTCAATTTGAGCTGCAAGAGTAAGTCTTATAGTGTGTGTAACAGGTTGCATATTTTTGTACAGCTTTTCCCTTTTAATAGATTCCTTGCTATTTAGTCATAATCCTGAGATCAGCAAGTCAATCCTAATAATAACTTGCATTTCTATAGTTCACCAAGATTTACAAAGCATTTTCATTCCCCATAGGAGTCCTGTGGGTTAGTTCATGTGAGTATTGTTATACTGAGGCCAATTTTAAAACTCTTATTATGTCTGGCCTCATAGAAAGTTATTTTGAGAGACAGAGTGAAGTGACCGATAGGGGCTTAGCCTAAGAGTTAAGAAGACCTATGTTCAGGTCCTGACTCTTGACCCATACTAGCTCTAGGACCATGGTCAAGCTATTTAACCTCTCACTGCCTCAGGAATACCTCTAGGATTATAATTTCCAGATGTGTTGCTGATCTGTATGAGGGGAAAGAGATTTCATGCCGTGGAAGGTAGTCCCTCATTCCCTTGAACCACTCCCTCCAAAATGATAGCTGTTAAAGCAGCCCTACAAAAAAGATGGCACCAGTTTATTGCTCCCTCAACAATGTACCTTCTTAATTCTCTCTTTATCTATGTGGTTGACTTGATGAGTAAAAGCTGGTACCTCAAAGTCTATCCTTTTAACTGATTTTTAAAATCCTGACAATAAAGAAGAGTCAGAGAGTCTTTCTGGGGTCTTCCTTTCTGAATTAGGGCCTTAGATGAACTCATGGAGACCACCAAAGGGTTTCCTATAAGAGGAGGGAGGAGTAAAAACATAAGAGGCCTCAGTGAGACCCCTAAATTACTAGGAGTAGGAGAAGAGCTAAGAGGAGAAGAGTGGGGCAGCATTCCTAGAAATAAAGAAAAAGTTTTTTTCCTTTTTTAAAAATATAGAATTTATTTATTTTTAATTCTCAACATTCACTTCCACAAGAACTTGAATTCAAAATTTTCTCCCCATCTCTCCTCACTCCCCACCTCAGGACAGCATGCACCCCATCTACCCCAGACTGTCCTCCCTTCTATTACCCACCCTTCTTCCATCCCTCTTCCCCTCTATTTTCCTATAGGGCAAAATAGATTTCTATACTCCATTGCATGTATAGCTTAATTTCCAATTACATGCTAAAACAATTTTTAATACTCATTCTTAAAGCTTTGAGTTCTATATTCTCTCCCCACCTACCCACATTGAGAAAACAAGCAATTCAATATAGGTCATACATGTGTAACAATGCAAAGCACTTCCATAATAGTTATGTTGTAAAAGACTAACCACATTTCTCTCTGTCCCATCCTGTCCTTCATTTATTTCATTCTCTCTCTTGACCTGTCCT
This sequence comes from Bettongia penicillata ogilbyi, assembly GCA_023548195.1. NCBI lineage: Eukaryota > Metazoa > Chordata > Mammalia > Diprotodontia > Potoroidae > Bettongia > Bettongia penicillata. Next base: position 861,634 of record JAJHZJ010000460.1, on the reverse strand, counting down.
CCCACAATAGTGTTCGCCTCTGATTGTCCCTTTCCCCAATTTGCTGTCCTTTCTATTATCTTCCCTCTCCTACCCACTTCCCCCTTGCTTTCCTGTAGGGTAAAATAGATTTCCATATTCAATGGAGTGTGTGTTATTCCCTCCTGAAGCCAAATCTCATGAGTAAAGTTCAATTATTTCCTTTCATCTTCCCCCCTTCTTCCCTTCCATTGTAAAAGCTCTTTCTTCCCTCTTTTATGTGAGATAATTTGCTACATTCTACCTCTCCCTTTCTCTTATTCCTAGTACATTCCATTCAACAGTAAATTTTATTTTTTAGGTATTCTCCCTTTATATTCAGCTTACCCTGTGCCTCTGTATACACACACACACGTATACATATACATACATACACACACACCCATGTACATATACATGCCTACACATAAATATACACATACACACCTACATATATATATTCCCTCTAACTACCCTAATACTGAAAAAGGTCTCATGAGTTACAAATAACATCTTTCCATGTAGGAATGTAAACAGTTCAACTTTAATGAATTCCTTAAGGTTTCCCTTTCCTTTTTACCTTTTCATGTTTCTCTTGATTCTTATTTTCGAAAGTCAAATTTTCTATTCAGCTCTGGTCTTTTCAACAAGAATCGTTGGAAGTCCTCTCATTGAAATTCTGTTTTTTCCCCTAAAGTATTATACTGAGTTTTGCTTGGTAAGTGATTCTTGGTTTTAATCCTATCTCCTTTGACCTCTGGAACATCATGTTCCAATCCCTTCCATGCCTTAGTGTAGAAACTGTTAAATCCTGTGTTATCCTGATTTTATTTCTGCAGAACTTGAATTGTTTCTTTCTTGCTGCTAGTCATATTTTCTCCTTGACCTGGGAACTCTGGAATTTGGCTGCAATATTCTTAGGAGTTTTCCTTTTGGGATCTCTTTCAGGAGGTGACCAGTGAATTATTTTTTGTTTTTTGTGCAGCTGTTCTCTGGAATATCTCTAGGGACCTGTAAGTTCTCAGTTCCTTCAAGGTGGCACAATCAGGGAAGAGGAGTTTACTCCTCTCCTGACCTGCACTCTGGTCTGTGAACAACCACAAGCACTCTTTTATTCCCAGAATCTACAAATAGGGTCCCCTTTCCACAGCCACTACCAGCTCCACCATGCCAGCATTCCTCCTCACCCCAGGACTGCCTTTCAAAACTGAGACACAGATCAGTCACTCGATTACCCCAGGGTCTTTAGACCAGGGCTCCAAAAGAGGACACTGCTGCATCCCGGGGTTGAGGCCAGACCACACTCCCCTCTCACCCAGGTGAAAGAGTTTTCTTACTGACATTTGAAGCTGTCTTTGGCATTTGTGGGATAAGAAATCTGGGAACCTCAGCTGCTACCCGTGATTCCACTCCCTGAAGCTTGCTCCAGTCCTGTCTGTACTGTGCCACGTGGCTCAGGCTGGGTTGCACTTTGCTCTGAACCTGATAGAGCTTTCCTGTCAGCCTTCCAGGCTCTCTTGGGCTGGAAATCTGTTTCACTCTGTCAACTTGTGGTTTCTGCTGCTCAAGAATTTTTTTTAGGTGAATTTTTTTATAGGTATTTTATGGGCTATGGGGGAGAGCTAGAGCAGGTCTGTCCTTCTACTCTACCATCTTGGCTCCACCAGAAACATTTTCTTTAGTGGACACAATGGGTGGCATACTGAATTACTCTGTTTCCTAGGTAATGGGAACATTTTAATAGTATCTGAGTTCTATTTATCCTTAGGCTCCATTGGGTAGAGGAAGGGGGATATCTAGTTAGAAAAGTGAATATGCATATGTAGCAGCCTTTCTTGAATACCCTCATTCCTAGATTTAGTTCTGTGGGTCCATACTCTTAAAACTATATAACTGATGAGCCCCAAGTGGTGCATTTACCTTTAATAATCAGCCAATTGACATTATTATCTTAAAGCGAAGAGATTCACCAAAATAACATAGTATGGGAAGTAGCAACATATTCCCCCACAAATCTGAGCACAGTCTTACCTCATCAATGGAAAGAATGAGTACCCACACAGGCTATGCTAGTAAAAAAATACAGATTTAGGGGATACATGGGCAAATCAATTCACACCTCTAGCACTTCAAGTCCCCAATGTCTTTTCTCTTTTTATAGTATTCTAATGGTGCCCCCTCCCAGTGCAGCATCTCTAATGGGCAAGTGGCTTATCTGGGCATTCTTCTTCTCTGACAAGAGGACAAGAATTAACACTCTCTGAAATGAAATAGTTCCTCTAGTCTCATCCCTTGACTATACCTATACCCTGTTAGGTGTGGTGTCTTCCTACTGGGTGAGTAGTTCTGTGGAAAATCCTTACAACTAATGGTTGAGGGAGAGAGGAATCTCTAGGGCTAGGTTTTGTTCTCAGTTCACAGAGCTCATATTTCTCAGAACCGTTTCTTGCCTAGACTCTCAATGGACTCCCTAGAAAGTGTGCCATGCTTTTTAAAAGATAACTAGGAAGGTGACTGATCCTTGGTGATCTGATGGCTAGGTGTCCTTGAATTCCCTCAGTTTGAATTGGAGAATTTCTTTGCATTTCATAAAGGAGTAACAGAGGATAGATATATCTTTGCACTCCCTTTAATACCCTAACATGCACCACTTCCATTATAAATTTATTTATTTAACTTTTTACATTCATTTTCACAAAATTTTGGGTTCCAAATTTTCTCCCCATTTGTCCCCTCCCCCCATCCCAATACACTGAGCATTCTAATTTCCCCTATCACCAATCTGCCCTCTCTTCTATCATCCCTCCCTTCCCTTGTCCCCATCTTCTCTTTTGTCCTGTAGGGCCAGATAACTTTCTATTCCCCATTACCTGTATTTCTTATTTCCTAGTAGCAAGAACAATACTCAACAGTTGTTCCTAAAACTTTGAGTTCCAACTTCTCCCCATCCCTCCCTCCCCACCCATTCCCTTGGGGAAGGCAGGCAATTCAATATAGGCCCTATCTGTGTAGTTTTGCAAATTACTTCGATAATAGTCATGTTGTATAAGACTAACTATGTTTCCCTCCATTCTATCCTGCCCCCCATTGTTTCTATTCTCTCTTTTGATCCTGTCCCTCCCCAAGAGTGTTGACTTCAAATTGCTCCCTCCTCCCATTGCCCTCCCTTCCATCATCCCCCCCACCCTGCTTATCTCCTTCTCCCCCACTTTCCTGTATTGTAACATAGGTTTTCATACCGAAAAGAGTGTGCATTTTATTCCTTCCTTTAGTCGAATGTGATGAGAGTAAACTTTATGGTTTTTTTTCTCAGCTCTCCTCTTTTTCCCTCCACTAAAAAGTCTCCTGCTTGCCTCTTCTATGAGAGATAATTTACCCCATTCCATTTCACCCTCTCTCCTCCCAATACATTTCTCTTATACATTTACCTTAATATTTTAAAGATATGATCCCATCCTATTCAATTCACTCTGTGCTCTCTGTCTCTGTGTGTGCGTGCATGTGTGTATGTGTGTGTGTAATCCCACCAACTGAAAAGTTTCAAGAGTTACAAATATTGTCTTTCCATGTAGGAATGTAAACAGTTCAACTTTGGTAAGTCCCTTATGACTTCTCTTTGCTTTTTACCATGCACCACTTCTGTATGGAGGCAACCAATGGGATGTTGAGCTCATTTGTGCTACAAGAGATCCTTATAGAGGCATGTAGTGGCTGAACCCTGCTCACATGCACACTCACTTGCACACACCAGCTTTCTATCAATTGGTCCAATGATGCCAGCAGGCATACATGCAGTACATCTACCACCACCTGATCCACCTGACCCCTGCCAACTATGATGACTTTGTCAGTACAATCACAGTGCATAACGCCTATGGGCGTGATGCAATTTGTCCACATCCTCAAAGGCAGCAAGCAAACCAAGAAGCTGTGGTACTGTGTATTGCTTGACATGACTGCATTCTCCCCTTGAGTCTGGTACCCTGCCCTTCAACCTCTCCAAAGCCCATCAGACATATGGGGGACCTCTAACCAGCTTGGGCATATCTGCTCTGCTTGGAAGGGGTAGGGGGACCCTTGTAACCCGGACCAACAGCTGATCCTAGAATGTTGTCTGTGACTAGGCCTGAGGCCAGGCATGCTGGAGACCTGTTGTCTCTACACCCAAAAAACAATGGCTGGTTGTGGGGGGGGGGGGGCAGGGAAGGAGGCAGTACTGCTTGGGAGGTGGATGGCAGTCACTCTTTGATATTTATTTGGCGTTTATAAATATATAAACTCTCCTTTTTTAAAGTCATCTATCTGGGCCTCTCTATTTTTTTAAATGAGAGGGAGATGAGAACTCTATTCCCTAGGAGTCCTAAGCCTTAACCTCCTGCCCCAACATCATCAAGATAGACAAAACAGAAAAATAATGATTTTTATTGCAGATCTTTCTTGCCTGGTTTTCAGTTCCACAATCTGCTGTCTGACCTCATCCCCATTAAATGAGAATGACATAGCGACAGTGTACTGCAGGGTGGCCCCTTTGACTGAAGGGTTTATAAGCAAGAGAACCTGCTGACCTTAGAGATGGCCTCCTCTGAAAAAAAATAGAGATGTAGTGCTAGGAATGTGGAACAGCAGTCATTAGAGAATTAGCACATCATTGTCTCTGGTGTTTGTCTCATATTCTTTGGTTTCATCAGCTGGGCCGGTTGGAAATGAATTAATCAGGAGAATCCTCCTCCTTACTATATGTAAATGTGAGTAGCACTCCTGGAGGGCGTACCCGCCAACACTTAGTAAACTTCTAATGGAGAGTGAGCCTAGATTTAAGACTAAATGAGAAAATCTGGTGAAGTGTCTAGAAGAAGACCAAGCTTATGTTCCATGTGTATGTGTATGTACATGAGAAAATCTGGTGAAGTGTCTAGAAGAAGACCAAGCTTATGTTCCATGTGTATGTGTGTGTGTAAAGAAATTGCTGTGGCTCAATATTTGCTTGGGAGAGGGGGTGAGTAATAAGGAGGGAGAGGTCACAAGGAAGCATCAAGCTGGGATGTGGAGCTCCAGTGCTAGAGAAATCCATAGGAAACAATTGAACAGGGGAATTTGTTTTAAAATTGAATTAGCTGAAAAGTCTAGGCACACCTAGATGGTCTAAGCAGAAATCTTTCATAAGATTTAACTCTTATTTACCTAGCAACACTATTTTTGTTATTTCTGCTTATTATTCTTCCTAATGACTCACATCTCTACAGTGCTTTGAAGTATACAGAACACTTTCTCTCATCAGTCCTATGAGGTCGGCTGTACAGAGTATTATTTCCATTTTACAGATATAAAAAGAAAATTGTTGGTAATCAACTGTGACAGATCTCTTAACCCAGGGAGCCAGGAGACTTTGGTCATTTGTGGAACTTGGGTTCAGAGATCAGTAAAATTTAGAAAGGAGTGAAAGGGAGAAGACCCTGGGACCAAGGGCAAGGTTCTTCTAAACTGACCATGGTGAGCAAGGTCAAAGGGTCAAATCTTACACAATAGATAACTTTTGAATTGGATTCTGCAGAGTTCTGAACCTAGCATGAGTTCGTGAGTTCTCAAAACTTTTTCCTCCAAATTCTTGCTCCAAAGAGAATGGGAGAATAAAGTAGCAGAGGTGAATGGGGGAGGCAGGGTAAAATCTGGAATGAGTCATGGCTGGGGAAGCCATGAAAAGGTTTTTTAATTTCCAGTTGACTGAAGATTATGAGGAAATTAAGTTCAAAATTCTTTTCAAAACCTAGTTGGGAGTCTCTTAGAGAAGCCTTACTAGAGGTGAGAACTTGGAGGTATTAACTTGGAGCAGAAAGTGTGTGTGTGTGTGTGTGTGTGTGTGTGTGTGTGTGTGTGTGTGTGTGTTCATCCTTCCTTGCTTAAGAAGACCATGCCATCAGAGAAATGATGACATGACTTTGACTTTGTTTTGAGTTAGGGAGAGCTGTGCAGCAACAGCCTCACTTCTTCTCCAGAAGCATTTGAATTGAGTGACTAGATATTCATCAGGATAACTGGAGATGACTCAGGATAAGGCAACTGAGGTTACATGACTTGCCCAAGGTCACACAGCTAGTGCATGCTAAGTGTCTGAGGTGAGATTTGAACTCAGGTCCTCCTGACTCCTGCACTGGTAGTCTATCCACTGCCCCACCTAGCTGCCCGGAGCAGAAAGTAGGTCTGGAATGGAGTTCCTCACCTTGCTGGTCCTAGTATTCAGAGCACTCCATTTGTATTCTCTGAGAACTCTTCTTGACTTTCCTTTGCTCTTCCTGACTTTTGAGGGGAGATCATCTGTAATTTGAAGTAAAGGATCATAGAAAGTTGGATGGGGAGGGCACCTTAAAGAATGGCCTTCATTTTATAGCTGAGAATGTGGAGGCTATGAAATCCACAAGAGGGCTGGAGATCTTCCAAAGGTGCTATGTCAAAGTCCTGGCTGTGTCCAGACTCTCCCGTGACCCATTCTGCACCCCCTGGTAAGAGCATAGGCCATAGGCCAACATTTTCTTCCATTGTTTGTTGGATTTTATTGTTTGGCACTTCAGGATCTTGTGTCCAACATGGAAGGATAAAGAGTAGAGTGGATGTGTGGGTGGAGGGAGAGAGATTATATTGTACTGGGGTTTTCAAGGACCTATTATCTGCATTACAGAGGATGTTGATGTATTCACACTGAGGAAGAGATGCTGGCTAAGACTTCCTTTGTAAAAACGACCTGTTTCCCTCCCTGGGCTCTTTGTCCTTCACATGGAATTTTCTCAGTCTAGTAGATCTCTGACCCTTTTGTTCAGTCTTTGAAGCCTTTGAGACTGGTGATCTTTCCAAGGCCCTGGTCCCTGAGTTCTCAGAAAAATAGAATCAAAGATGGAGAACTGCCACCTAGCTAGAGTCCTGACTCTGATCTCAAGTTAGAGTGGATTACCCTTGTTAGGGCCCAACCTTGTTATAATCAAAAGTGGAGTCTCCAGGGTTCACAAAACCAAAGAGAGAGCTTAGAGTATCACAGGCTGCTAGAACTGGATAGGTCATCTCTCCCAATTTTTACCCAAATCACAAATCCTGTCCATAATATCCCCAATAAGAGGCCATTTGGCATAGGAGCCCATGACACTCTTTTCCTATGATTGAATTGAAATCAACACTTTCTATAACTTTTACAGGTCCTAGATTTGGCTAAGTTTATTCCATGGAATAAAATGTTAGACTTGAAGTCAGGGAACATGGTTCAAAGCCCAGTTCAGACACTTACTGATTGTGTTATCATGGGCAAATTATTAGACTCTCTATAATTCACATTCCTCATCTAAAAAATGGAGCAGATAATATTTGCACTTTCTACTTCGCAGTTGTATGAGGGAGGCACTATGTAAACATGTAATAGGAGGTTTTTATTTAATATGAGTCATTATTATCCCTGAGGACCATTCTGACACTCCCATCCCATGATGAGAATTGATGATTTCCAGACCCTGAGACAAGACTGGTCATCCAATGCCAAGTGATTGGTTCAGACTAGGGACTTAGGACAGTGATATAGTTAGTGGTTTTAGCTGGTGGGACTATTTCCAGTCATCCTGATCTATATGTTGGCTATATGTTGCCATTGGATCCAGATGGCTTCGGAGAAGAAAGTAAGGACGTGACTTTGCACAGCCCTGCCTCACTTAAATCCAATTCACTTGAAAGTCATGGTTTCATCTTCTTGATTTCATGGTCCTCTTTGAGAACAAAGGACAAATAACAGCATCTTTTAACTGATGTGTAGAGAAGGAATTCCCAAGAAAGTGTCATTCAAGCAAGGCCATCATGGAGAGGTTGGCAGCTCCTGTACGATGCTCCCCTCCCCTCCAAGGCTGCACCCAGGGTGATTCTTCTAAGTGCTTTTCACCCTGCGTTCCTAGTCATGCTACTGCTGGAGATCGAAGCTTCAGTTTTCTTGACTACTTGATTCCCCTTAGCTAAAATTTGACCTCTTACCCCCAAGTGACCTGATCCCAATCTATTAGACTTCCCCTCTTACCTGTATCCCTTTTTCCCACTCCATTGCCATTCAATTCTCTTACTTTTCTAGTTCTTCCCTTGCCCCTCCCAGTCTGAGTTAAAAGGAGCAACAAGAGTTCCAGAAAATAAAATGTGGAGTCTGCCAACTTAGCTGCTTGGCTAGATGACTTCTGGTCCCTCTTGACTTACTTCTTTCACTTTGGTCCCTAAGCCTTGAACCACCCTCTGTCCCCGCTTGCCTCCTCTGTAAACACCTACTTCTCTCCTGATTGCCTCCAGGTAAAGTCCTTATATTCTGGATTTTTCCCCTTTTTGCTTCCAGTCCACCCTCAGTTGTCTAAATTTTTAAAGTCAATTTTTAGTTATCCTGGTATTTGTATGTATGAATAACCCTAAAGTAATTTCTATTCCTAATTTCTATTAGGATTTGGGCTGTTTTTATAAACCTCCCCCTCACCTCCAAAGAAAATTTGCCTTCCTAATTATATTTTATCCAGGCTAAAGCTAAAATTATTTTTATTTTCTGAGTTTATTCCTTTGATGGCAAATTGGCTGGGGGAAGGGGACCTGACCACTCTCGGGGCAAAATTGACCACAAAGGACTTTGTGATAGCTATATTTATTTCTTGACTTTTGGGTTAGGTTTCTGAACAGCTCCTAGCATCCTCTTAAGAACTCAAACTCAGCAGACGCTGTTTTGACCACAGCCGTGTTTAAACATGCACACTTTGTGTGCCAGCAGCCAGAGCCGCAGTGACAGCAGGAAGGAGGCAGTGAATGAATGGAGAGGAAAAGGGGTGGGGGAAGCTGGGCACAGAAATAATAATAAAAACTAGCAAAACCAAAAAGTCTTCAAGCACACCATGTTTACCGCTCTAAGGTTTCCAAAACGATTCTTCTCATTTGAGCCTTACAACAACCCTGTGAGGTAGGTCTATTACCCTGTTTTACAGAAGAGGAAACTGAGACTGAAAGAGGTTAAATGATTAGCCTGAGGTTAATTGGCCAGTAGGTGTCTGAGACAGAATTTGAACTCAGATCTTTCTGTCTCAAAGTTCAGCTCTCTATCCACTGTGTGTACAAGAACCATAGGGAAGCGAGTGACCCTCCCAGGCTGTGTGACCCAGACCTCGCAGCTTCCCGAAGCTGGGGAGGGAATTGCTTCATTAGGAGGCCTGACTCCCTCAGGCTCGACTTGCTGCCAGGGCTACGTCTAAGAAGGGTGTTGGGTAATCCTATTGTATGACCCATCCCCACTTCCCTGTCCTGGTTCCTTAACATTTTTATCTCAGTGAAGCTCTATTAAAAAGAACATTATCTTGAAGGGGACAAGAAGGGTATTGCAAGAGGATAGCATGCCATCTAAGGACATATGGAGGAATGGTTGTGGTTTCTAGGCAGTTAGCCCCCTTGCTTCCTGGCTTGTGCATGTATCAGCTCTGTCTCTGAGTCTGTCTCTGTCTCTGTCACTCACACACACACACACACACACACACACATACACACACACACACTCACACTCACCCGGCCACTGAAGGCAATTATCTTGATTTCCTCTACCTTGGGGACAACTCTGGCCCCAAGCTCTCTTAAGGGGTCCTGCTCCTCACCCCAGCCTCCACCCTAGCCCTGCTTACTTCCCAGATGGAGGACTGAGATGACCAATACTCTGTCGCCAAAAAAAGAAAAAAAATCTTTCTTAGCAGAAGCCAAGATTCCAGAAGAGAGCCCACTCTAGGGAAATTGCCTGCCAAATTATTTCAAGGAAATGGCATTTCGACAGCAGTCACAGGAGGTTTTCTTCCCACTTCCTGCCTTCTGTTTCAATCTCTCTCGCTCTCTTCTTTATCTTCCCATTCTACCTTCCCCCCCCCCATTTCTATGGCATGCTCCCTCTTCCTGGGTCAACTGAACCATTTCTTTCCTATTGAAAATCCCCAAGCCTTTACCCATTTAAAATTCCTCCCATATACCCTGCCAACTGCAAATTCCTCTTATTCAGGCTCCTGATATGACAAGGTGTGGAATTCTGGGAGCTACTGGTGAGTAAGGAAAGGAGGGCAGCTAAACTAGAAGCCCCAGGGAGGTCTGGAGCACCATTGCTCATATTTGTAAATCCGCCTTCCCCCATGCTCAGAAGGTCAGGGAACCAATGAAGGCTGACTGAGCTGAGGAATCAGAACACCTAGGTTCTTAATCCTAGCCCTGACACAATTTAGTTATGTGACCCTAGAAAACTGTTCGTGCTTCTGGGCCCCATTTTCCTTATCTGTATGAGTAGGGTTTGGCTATTATATTTTTACTTTTCTTTAAATCCATAGCACTTAGCGCTTTATAGCTTCTTGTGGACTGACTGTCCAACTACATGAGTTGGAGAACCCTTTCTGCTCTAAAATCCAATTAATTTAAGATTTCTGCACTCTCCATATGTACATTTATTCCACCTTCCCCCCCCACACACACACTCACACTTCAGTTTCTCTGTGTATTGTCTCACTCCATTATATTGTAAGCTCATCGAGGACAGGGACTGTTTTTCTATTTTTTGTATTTGTCTTCCCAGGGTTGGCATGGTACCTAGTAGGTGTTTAATAAATGTTTATTGACAACTGATATATATGTATGCACTGGTAAGTATAACACAATAAACATATGTACATAAACAAAAACCCCAGGACACATGTATACATGACTCATGAAAGCCCATTCTACCACAAGACCCAAACAAAGTTCCAGTTACTCAGCTGAGAGCTACCCAAACCTACTACTGAGTTAAGATCACAGGGCCAGTCAGGCAGAAATTGGTGATGAGACCACAGGACCCAGTCACAGCATCTCACAATGTCATAGGAGCATATCTCACAATATCATAGGTTCATAGATCTAGAATCTAGTCCAACCTTCGCATTTTACAGAAGAGGAAAATGAGGCCCAGGTTGATGAGGTCTCTTGCCAAAAGTCACAGAGGTAGATAATCAAAAGTGAAATAGACCCCAAGGAATTTTATGAAACAACATTTGTGAAGTGGTTAGCATAGTACCTGGTATATAGTAGGCACTTAATAAATGCTTGTTCTCCACTCCCAATCAAGGTAAGCAACATTTGTGTGTATGTATAACCTTGGGCCCTCCCCACCTCCAATCACCTTGTATCAGATGGATAGAGAGATGATAGATAGAAAGAAAGAAAGAAATATAGAGAGACAAAACAGATATAGTGATTGGAGGTGGGGAGGGTCCAAAGTGATATGTGTGCATATATACAAATATATACATGTTTATTTACATACAGAAAAGTATATATTTGATCCTACAGGTAACATAGGTAATAGTTTTAGAGCCACTAAAATTTAGTATGAAGGGACATGGTAGGGTCAGACCAGTGCATTAAGAAAATCACTTTGATAGCTGTGTAGATTAGAGAGAAGAGAGAGACTTGTGTCAGGTATACCAGTTTAGAAGCAATTGTAGTAGTTATGGATGCGGGCTCCAGCCAGTGCCTGGGTAAATGAAGATATGGGAATGGATGAGAGAAATGTTGTGGAGGTAGAACCAGCAAGATTTTTTAACTGATTTGTGTGTTTAGTAAAGGAGAGTGAATGGCTGAGAATGACAGTTTGAGAACCTGTATACCTGGAGAGAAGAAAGAAAAGATGAGGAGCTCCTTTTAGGATGTGTTGAGTTTGACATCCACTTTCAAAAAGTCCAATCAGCAATTCTTGATGTGAGAGTGGAGCTCAGGGGCGAAATTGGGGTTGTTTACATAGATCTGGGAATCATCTACATAAAAGTAATAATTAGATCCATGAGGGTTGATAAGATCACTGAGAGAGTGTGCAGGGAGAGGAGAGAAGGAGGCCCAGGACAGAACGTTAGGGTATATCCACTGTAAAGAGACTGAGGCAGAGTGGTCAGATAGGTAGGAGGAGAACCAAGAGAGAGCAATGCCCCCAAAACCCAGAGAGAAGGTAATATCTGGGAGCAGAGGGTGGTCAGCAATGTCAAATGATGCTGAAGAGCCTGAGAAAAGGTGATCAAATTTATCAATTATGAGAAGTAGCAAAGGCAGAATTCAAGCCCAAGTTCTCTGACTACAGATCCAGGGCTCCTTCCTCATGAAGTATACTTCAATGTCCCCGTTTGGGTTACATCTTAAACCTGCACTTAACTGATGAACTTGTAATACTTACCACTTGTCTCATGAATTTTGGTCCCTGATTATTCCTGATTTTGTGTTTTCTTATTCACTGCCCTGCATATATATGAATATGCATCTTATCTGACAACCTAGACCATCAGTTCTGAAAAGCATTGTGTCTCAAAATCATATGCTCCTCTAACCTCCCAACAGCTGCCCAGCATAGTACTAGATTCACGGTGGCTGCTTAATATTTATTGCTGAGTTGAATTGAAGAAAGCTGTTATTTTTAATTTCATTTTATCTCAGTAGAAAATTGTCTTTCATTATCATTGTAAATGGGATTTTGCTTTTATGTTTCAAAGAGCAAAGAGGACCCCTCAGATGGCCTAACACTAATCTACAGTAAGAATCCCAGATTAGGAGAAGTGGGACCCCAGAGGATGAATTCTAGTTCTGTTACTTACTGACTGGGTGTCCTTTAGAAAGTCATTTCAAATCTCTTAGGTTAAGAGCCTTAGTTTCCTTATCTGTAAAGTAAAGAGGTTGGACCAGTTGACCTATAAGGTTCTTTCCATCCCTAATATTCCCTGTGACCTTAGGCAATGGAAGCATCATCTGTATGATAAGAGAGTTGGGCTAGATGGAATCTAAGGTCCTTTCCAGTTATAAATCCTGTAGGAAAGTGTCTTGTGTTAGCACAGGGTCACCATTCCTGGAGGAGGTTGAAAGGGGATGGGCCAAAGGCTCTGACAGCAAACTGAAGTGATTTGCTTCATCTGTCTCTAACCTGAGGGACTCCAGAAGGAGGACATTCAAGTGACACGAATTAGACCAGGAATTTACTTTAATGTACTGTCAAGTGGCCAGGTGCCTCCTCCAAAAGCCAGCCTGTTGATGAGAATACCATCACCCTCCCTGTCAGACACGTGCAGCATCTATCCCCTTTCCAAGCAGGGTCCCAAGCCAGGGTGGATGACCTCAGTCGTTTCTGGGCAAGAAGGGCTTCTTGATAGAATAAGGTCCCCGAAGGTGGGAGAGGTGTCCCCACTGGGTTGGAGTCGAAGGTTAGTAGAGGGAAAATGATGTTCATCAGAAATATCTCCCTGGGTCTGGGTAAAGTGAGGGAAATTCCCGTTTGGGAATGTGATCGGGAAAAATCCTTCCTCGGTGCCCTACCTGGACCAGGCTATAATTTTAGCTGTCAGCTATTCAGTTCCAGCAGTTTTCAGGTCCAAAGGGAAATTCCCTTATGAGTGACAATACCGGTTGTGCTAGATAGCCTTTACATTGACGATTAAGCATGGGATCTGGAAAGAGGGGAGGGAGGAGCGAGGGGGATGGGAGGCAGAGATGAGAAAGGCTCTGAGGGATTTTTACCAAAACTTGGGATCTCAGAACAGAAGCCTGAGAGAAAGGGCGAGACAAGAAGACAAAAAGTTAAGGGCTGAAGGGGGAAGGAGGCGGGGGTGGGGTGGGGGGGTAGGCGTGTGTGGCTGTGTGCGCCTATGGCTCGCTGTCTGACTAACTGGCCCCTTTCCAAGGTGATTTCCCATAAACCACATGCTCCGAGAGGCCGCTTTAAAAGGCCGAGCCCGCCTGGGCGAGTGGCGCTCAGCTCGGCTCCAGAAAGTGAAAGTTGGACTCGGGTGTCCGGCAGCCCCCAGCCCCACCGAGCCGGGCCGAGCGTCGCTGCTGGATTAGCCCCCTCCTCTGCTTTCCCAGAGGCCCCCGGAGCCGGCCCCCCGCGCCCGGCCGCCGGTGCTCGGCACGACTCAGCCAGGCTCCGCTCGCTCCGACTCCGGCCCGGGGCACGGCAGCCCTGATGACCCCGCGGGGCGCAAGCGGGAGCTGCCCACTCACGGTAAGCGCCCCTCCCGAGAGCCCCCGGCCACGGAGCTCCCACCGGCCGAAGCTTCCCCCCTTCGAGCTTGCCTCCCATCTTTCTCCTCCCGCCCCTTCTTTCTTCCTTTGCTCTCTCCTGACTTTCCCCGATTCTGAGCAGCCACTGGCAGGGAACATGGGCGCTACGCTCCTTTAGGGGTCCTTCCACCCCAGACCCCTCCTGCCACTGCTGTTTGCAGCGGTTTACGTCGCCTGTTGATCAGTTAGCTGCAGGGGTGGCTTAAAGTTTGTGCCAAGTCCGAGAGACGCAGGAAGGTATGTATCTTAAAGATGCTTGTTCTGGCCATTCTCCTCACAGGAAGACGGTGGCATCAGCGCAGTGGGTAAGGAGGGCCTTTGGCTAATAGACTTAGGGTTTGGAACCCCTCCGCGTGGTTTGGACTGTGCCCCAGACCACTGCTAAATAAGATGGGGGGGGGGCGGCTCGCTCTCCTCTTTTATCTGGCTTGCTGCCTGGTGTCTTATCTTGGGACTAAAGAAGCCAAACCGTTAGAAAGGGGGACAGGGGCGGAAGGCCACGATTCTTGCAGCTGGAGCAGGATTTGGTCAGCAGCCAAGTGAGCGCTTCCTAGCTCATAGGATGCCCAGATCGGTGCCAAGCAACCTGACTTCTGTAGCAAATAGAGGAGAGTTCAGGCAGAGAACTTCGTACAGGCAGGCAGGGACATGTCTCCAGGAGCTGACTGGTCTGAGAGCGATTGGGTCTCGTGGCCCCGAGAGCTTGCCCCCTGCTAACTCTTTGAGGGAACAGATCTTTCATGGGACAGCTTAGTCTCCCTCACATTAGTTAGGTCTGGAAGTGGCTGGAGAAAGTGGGAATAAATGTTGGTCTAGTTAGGCTGCAGTTTAAGGCAGAGTCAAGAGTAGGATTAGTGGGCACCTTTTAGGGATGTGCCAAAAAGAGGTTCTGGTATTTTGCCCTATACACCGCCCCCCCCCCCCCCACAGGCTGGTGTCTGTAGACAGGTCAGCCTAGCTCAGCTCTGCAAGCAGTGCGTGGCAGAACAGCATCCCAGGATTGAGATGGAATGAAAAGCTCCCAGGCTTCTCCTAGATTGGAGCATAGGGATGCTTAAATGTATGAGTTCCTGGTGGTTTGGGAGAAAAACCTTTCCCCCCATTATTCTGATGGAGCTCTCTCTGGAGCACCTAACACAAAGGGGATACCAATGGAGAACTGGGAAGGAAAAGAACAAGGAAGGTCTGATAATAAATAGGAGAAAAGGACAGAGAGAATCAGCATCCTGCCTGAAAGAACAAGGATTGAAAGAGAAAGAGATGGAAAGATGGGGGTGGGATTGAAAGAGGTGAGGAGCAGAAAGGAGGAGTGGGATGACATTGGTGAAAGAAGAGGAAGGAATTGGAATGGGATAGCATGTAGAGAAGCAAAGAAGGGAAACAGAATTAGGGGGATAGGGAATGGGAAGAAAGAACCCCAATGAAAGGTGGAAGGTCCAAGATTTTGAGGAGAGAAGTTGAAAGAGAATGGGCTAAAGGCTTCTTTTCACTTTGGCCTCAGCAGGCTGCAAGTTGCTGTTCTGGAAGGGTGGGTAGGGATACAGCTATCTGAGCCACTAGCCCTGCCTGTAGCAAAGATTCCTTTCTGAGCAAGGGAGTTTGGGAGGGGAGAGAGAAGAGAGCTGGCCAGATGCAGGCTAGAAAGTTAACCCTTGGGTGCCCATTCACATTTTAGTAAAGGACAAATGCTGAAGGGTAGAAAAGTGCTGGGGCTCCTTCAAATATATTCACTGCTGGCTTTGTTAGCAAAATCACAGTTACACTTAGGGCCAACCCTGGCATACAAGAGGTAGTTGATTGTCTGTAAATATGGGGGATGCTTATGGAGGTTGCTTCTCTATCCAATACACTGCCCCCCCATTACAAATATTGCATAAATTTCATCATAAGCAGTTAATTCCATTGAATTAAACATTGCCCTCTTCCTGTAGTCCTTTTCTAAATTGCAAATACTCCTTTGAAGGTAGAGAATGAGTGCCTGGCTTGCCAGTGGGACAGAGTATATCACAGAGAGGGAATGTTTTGTGGCAGAGCTCAGGACTTAGATTCAGGAAGACCCAAATTCAAAACCCACCTCAGAACTAGTGACCCCAGCCAAGACCCATCTGTGGGCCTCAACTTCAGCACTTGTAGAAATGAGGGAATTGGACTTAATGATATTTGAGGTCCCCTCTAGCCCTAAATATTTGCTCCTATGATTTTTCTGGGAGATAAGATATAGGCTTAGAGCTCTGAGGAACTGAGGTGGTGGGGGATAGTATCTCTCCTCTAACATCACGGATCTTTCAAGGGTCAGTTCTGATTGCCTTATCAACCATCAATATCTTGAATCTTTCCATAGCAGGGCATAGCCTTGGTATTCCGAAATCTTGAACAGAAATGTATTCTATAACTTCCCTTCTTTCCAGTTCCACTTTAACCTTTACCAAGTTAGTAACACTGATAGTGAAATCCCAGCTTCCATTGATACTCTGCCCCTCCATAGAAGTATCCTTAGCCTGAGATAGCGTCATGTTGGCCAAGCCTTCTACTTGTGGTCTTACTAAAGCAAGACCTGAGATTTCCAAATATCAGATCCAAGATACTGGTTCCAAAACCTGAAAAGGGGCATAAAGGGGCATAAAGGGAGATTTGCTGGATTAGTCCCTGGATTCTATTTTACTCCTGATCTATAGGATCATAGATTTAAAATCTGAAGGGACCTCAGAGACCAACAAGTCTAATCCCCCTTTTTTATAGATGAAGAGACCGAGGCCTTGAGAGGTTAAAAGGCTTCTCTAAGATCACACAGCTAGTAAATGCTAGCAATGGCATCACCTATAGGCTATGTGTCCTTACTCTAAAAGTCCATGGTATCTCAGGATACCAAGTGATTGCCCTTCTCCCCAAGGAGTACCCTCTCTTCTTCTGTTCTGGGGTTATCACCAACATTTATCACTGCACTTACCTCTTCTCTATTTGAATCCTACACATCCTTTAAAGATCAGACCATGTCCTGTTTCCTCCATGAAGTCATCTTGTTACTTCCAATGCATTCTGTTCTCTTTCTTCCCTAAATACCCACAGCACACAGTGAAGCATATATTTGGATACTTTTGGGAAAGTCATCCTATGCTAGGTTTGCATAATTCTCTCTATATTTTTCTAACATTCCCTAGTTGTTTTATGTGCTTAAATTTTGTCTCCTCCATAGAGCTGTTGTGAGGATTAAATGAGATAATTTATGTAAAGAGTGTTGCAGACTTTAAAGACTATATAAATACTGTCTGCCTATTTTCACCTACATTATAAACTCTAGCCTTTTCTTTCATTCTCTTTTTCCTTCTTTGCTTCCTCTTTAGCTCTGCCCTCATTTCTTACTGTCATATCTCTAGATCCCTCTTTCATCACTCTATCATCTTTATCCCTTCTTTCAGCCCCATCTTTCCATCTCTCACTCCTTCCACCCTCATCTTTTCCTCTAAGTCTGACTTTTGGTTCTCTGTCCATTCCTTCTGCCCTCATATCTTATGCATTTCTTATATCCCCTACAGCATATGCACTGTGCTGCACACATAGCTGGGGAGGGAGGAAGAGACCTGTCCCTGAGCTCCAGGAAAGTTCTATGTTCAACCCCCACATTTTATGTTCCTGGGGTGGGGGAAGTGGGAGTGATCAGCTTGCTAGTTGTCAGGAAGGCACACCAAAGAACCCAGGAAAAGCCTTTGTGTCTCTCCTCCCAATCCCTACTTGGAGAAAGTGGAACCCAAGATAGTAGGGGAGGTGGGGAGAAATGTCAGAGATCCAGAGAGATGAGAAGACTGTGAGGAACAGGAGGATGTCAGAAGTTCTTTGTCTCCTGCCCAACTCTCATGGAGCTTCTTCAGAGACTTGGAATGGTAGGGCAGGTGAGAACCCTCAAGGAAAATGCTAGGGAGAAATCTAGGAGTGATAAGAAAGGAAGATCAACATGATAAATGGCAGTGAAAGAAAAGCCCAGGGAGCCTGGCACCTCTGATTATGATTAATCTGTTGGGTTGGGTCTGATGGCACACCCATTGCCCTGGGGTCTCTGACAAAGGGGACTGACTGTACAATGAAACTAATTATAGACAATAATATTTTCCAGGGGAAGAGCCAGAGGCTAGCCTGAAATGGCCAAAGTAGAGAAAAAGAGAGGAGGGTTGGTATGAGAAAATACTCCAGGTTCTCCAGGTCAGAAACTAGAGCAGAGCTGGGGCATCTGTCAGTGAGGTCACAAAGAGTCTAGCACTATTCTAAGTGGTTTGAGAACAAAACAAAGGATAGACACATCTCTTGTCTTCAAGGACCTTATAATGTAATGAGAAAGATAAGATAGGCTAGTGTTGCCATTGGTAGAATGGAATGGAATTAAGCACATTGGACTCATCCGAGCAATTTAATTTTGGAACTGTAGTTAAGAAGGGAGGACACATGTGACATGGATGTGCAGAGTGAGGCTACAAAGGCATAGGGAATTTGGATTTGTGGGAACCAGATATTTTGGGGGTGGAGAAAGCAAGAAACTGATCCTACAGTTGCCAGAATCAAGACTATTATCACTTGATTTCTGAGGAAGACAGAAGATTTCAGGGGTGATCAAGAAGCAGAGGTGAGGTTGGCCCCAGTGTTATGGTTGGGTTGAATGCCTCAGGTCTTAGCTTGCAGGAAGGACTTAGGATCCCTTCTTGAATTTCCTTTGGCCTTCTTTATTTCAGACATGGCTGGGATCTTGGCTTCTTCTGGCTTGTCTCCTAGTAGCCTGGAGTTTTCCCTCTCATGGACCAGAAACTTGTAACCGTCTTATTATGGAAAGTCACCTAAGGATGCTACAGGAGCTGGTGAGTGTATGTCCAGGTTCTCACCCGTCCTCCAAACTCCTTCACCCTTTCCCTTGGAAAATTGGTGTAACTGTAGGATCAGGGGTTGGGGGAGCAGGTTCAAGCAAAGAGGAGCTCTAAGGTAGAGAGAGACAGGTGAAGACAAGTCCTTACCCATCCTCCCTTTCCCAATGGAAGGCATTGCAGCAGATGAGACATGCTTGGGGGACAGGGTATGAAGGTGGTAGGTGGCAGAGGTACAGGAGGTGAGAGAAGACAATCTTTCTGGATGTTAAGGCAAAAGTCCTAGAGTCATAATTTAGGTGGAGGGACAAACTGGGCTTTGTCCCAGGGTTCCCAATTTAGGGAGTCCTGATAGCACCTGTCTGTCCTCTACATAAAAACAGCAGAGTATAGTGCCTGGATATTGAGAATAACTGGTTAAAATAGGAAGTTACCTCCCTCAGAGTGCTCTTCCTTACCCCTTCCCCACTATCCCTGGCATCTGTCTCCCCCCACCTCTCATTTTCTCAGCCCCTACCTCCAAGTCCAAGAACTGAAAGGACCAAGTTTGAGATCTTTGGCCAGGTTGCAAAAAGTTCTAGTTACAACTTTACAATGTCAATTTTTTGTAGTCCTTGACTTTCCCCTGGCTATGCAGAGGACCAGAGGGAAGAAGGGAGCCCTGGGCGTTGATTCCCCATGTCCTTATGTACAATGTTCTGAGGATTCCCTGCCCCTTGCCATGACCTTAGTTAATGATTGCCCAGAAAAGTAACCCCAGGACTTCAGCAAACATTTCTGGTCCTTTCTCTGCCTCAGCAGGATGTCTTCCTGGAGGGAACTTCCCAGGGTCTCCAATGGGTAGTTACTCCACATTGAGTAGTGCATGCAAATGTTGACCCCAGGATGGACCCAAATGTACAGCTGGCCTGGTACTGCCCTAGAAGACATAATTTTTTATCTTTGATGAAAGGGAAGGAAGAATGTAATGTGGATGTCAGGAAGAGAGAAAGCTCTCAGACCACACTTCTAGAGGAATGTGTATATTCTAGTAGAAATACACTTGTTCTAAAACCAAAGGAGCTGAATTCAAATCTTGGCAAGGAGCTGAATTCAAATCTTGGCTCTCCTCCTTCTTATCTCTGAGACTTTGGGCAAGGCCCTTCATCTTTTGGGGTCTGTTTCCTCATCTCTAATATGAGAGGTTCAAATGAGATGATTTCTAAAGTCCCTTGCAAGATGATCCCAGGATCTTCCCTCCACTCCCCAGCTCTCCCCTTGAGTTTTAGGGGCCAGGCTGTCCCTCTATAATCTAGAGTCCTCTCCAACTTGTTCTTGGGATTTAAAGAATCCTCAGAAATCATCTAGTCCAAACAATGGATGATGAGCAAGAATTGGGAGAGAAAGATGTACAGCCAGGCTGTCCCTGTGGCCATAGTAGGACTTTCACAGAGCTCAAGGAGCAGTCCAGAGGGTTATGTGGATGCTGTTTATGAAGTCAGGCTCCAGACCACTGAGGAGGATGGTATCAGGCTGGGTCTCATTTGTACCGTTCCACAGGCTCTTTGGATCTGACTTCCCACAAACTCCCTCTTCTGCATATCCTCCTCCTCCCCAGGATTCTACGCTTTCCAGGTGATGCCCAAAGAGACTTTGTTCTCTGGGTCTCCAGAGAAGCTGCCCCTCTCTCCTAGATGTGGGAGATGAAAAGAAAGAATTTCTTGTCCTACTTTTCTTCCCCAAGAATACACATAAACCTGAGGGGGAGGCCTCTCTCTTCTTGGCTCCATTTTCCCAATGAACCCTTCTGTATGTTCAGTGAAGTTTCATTGATAGGATGATGCTAGCCTCCTCAAGTGGAAATTCTATAGTGCAGAGAAGATGGCAGGGAGAGGCCAAAATATCTTTCCTCCTCTACATTAACCCTTGCGTTCCTATATGCAGATCCCCTGAAAGACTAGGAGGGCCTCTCTTCTCTCTTGGCTCAGTCAATGTCCTATTCCTCCTCTCTGGGGTCCTCCAGACATTGATGAGTAATCACGGTTGAAGACCTTCTCCCTTCACTGCTCTTTTCCCAAAAAGATGGAGTCCTTCTCTTTCCACCTCCCCTTTCCTCATCCTTATGCACAGTAAAATGTATGTATAGGATTTTAGGATTTAAAGCTGAAAGGAACCTGAGGAATAATCTGTCCTACTCCCCACTAGGGGTGTGTGTGTGTGTGTGTGTGTGTATGTTTGTGTGTGTGTGTGTGTTTATAGTTAAAGAAACCGAGGCCTAGCATGGGTTAGCATCCTGCTCAAGGTCACACAGGTAGTGAGGAGAAGGATTTGAACCTAGGGTCTCATTCATCTTCAAGACAATGGACATTTATTAAGCCTGTTCTGTTTACCAGGTATTATGGGGATGCAAAGACAAAAATGAAATACAAGAAATACAATATTCTATAGGGGAAGACCTCATGCACACAATATAAACAAATAAATACTTATAAAATAAGCACAAAGTGATTTAGAGGGGAGAGAGCAGCATCTGGGGGGGAAGGAAGAAAGAGGGGAGGAGAGGGGTCAGGAAGGGCCTCTTAGGGGAGGGTGTGTTTGAGATGAACTCCAGAGGAAACTTGGGATTTTAAGAGGGAGTACTTTCCTGGCAGGGGGTATGGTCTATGCAAAGGCACAGAGATGAGAGATGGAGTGCTGTATGTGATCAAAGAACTGGGGGAGGGGGCGGTAGCCATTGGCAGGTGGGGAATCAGAAAATGTCTCTGGTTAGAGATGACATTTGGATTGAGCCTCAAAGGGATCAGATGCTATTTGTGTTTTACGCTCCTGCCTTGGGGAGTTATACTTTGGACCTCCTCCAGTTACTCAGGGACAGACTGAGATCTGATCTGCCGGTTCCATCTCTTTCAGATTGACAGCCAGATGGAAACGTCCTGCCACATTACCTTTAAGTTTGCAGACAAGGACCAGCTGGTGAGTGATGAGTTGGCTCAGCCTTCTGAAAGCTGGTGAAGAGCTCTCCCTAATCATGACCTTCTGTAGTTGTCGGAGTAGCAGAGCAGCCTAGGGCGGGGCGGGGGGGGGGCCCTCCCCTTCAGCAGCCTTGGCACATCCCCAGAGTCTAGGGCTGTAGGCTCAACATCAGACCCCTATTGTTCTCTCACCTCCTCAGATACTAGAAAAGAAACGAATGCAGGTTATTCTCTAGGCCATGAAAGGGGGCTGTGTTGCCTTCTGGGAATAATTTCATGTGAGCCTAGAGGACTAGAACTGGTCAAGGATTCAAGAACTGAGGAGTTCTTGAGGCTCTGAGGTCTGAGGGAGATAAACCCCTAGATTGCCACATTGGAATCCATCTAGAGGCTGATGATTTTTGATCCTGATAGGGAGGGGAAAAGACAGAGTGGGGAAAAGAGAGGGAGAGATAGAAAAAGAGAGAGGGAGAGAGGGATAGAGAATAGAAAGAGAAAAAAGGGGAGGAGAGAGAGGAAGGGAAGAAGGATGAAAAGGGAGGAAGGGAGACAGAGAAGGATTGGGGGAAGGGCTGGGTTTTGGGCTCTGCTTTTCCCAGAAACAATTTTCAGGCTCTTGTTTTTCAGAAAGATTCCATCTGCTACCTTAAGAAGGCATTTCCCCTGATCCAGGACATTTTTGAGGAAATTATTCGCTTCAAGGACAATTCTCCCAATTACAATACCTCCAGGAAGCTGCACGAGCTGTACCTGAGGCTGAGGGATGATGGATGTGTCACCAGGGAGCATGAGAAGAGAGATGAGGTTGGAAATGCAGCCTTTCATCATCCCTTCCATGCCCCTTCACCCTACGTGGTAGAACAAGCAAGGGGGAGGGAAGGAGGGGAAGGGGAAAGGCCTGAGGGAGGAGAAGGTAAAATGCAACCCAAAAATCAAGAAATGAGGGCTTGCAGGGACTGGCCATCTCCAAAGGAAAGAGATCCCTCTCTGGGTTACAGGTCCAACTTGGCTCTTGGGCTTATTGAAAAGCGAGGAATGTTGGGGATCTTCTGGTGGGCAGTGCAACTCTGGGTCCACGCTCTTCAAGAGTGAGGCGATTAAAACTTTGGGGACAGATACTACCTAGCTTTCCCTCCCCACCGTGTTCCTCCTTCAAACACACCAATCCCCTGCCAGGACCATGCTCCCTCCCCTCCCCAATGTTGTACACTTGTGAAGGATGCTGGCAGAGGAAGGAGAAAATTAAAGGGAAAAGACACAGAGAGAAGGAAGTGGGTCCCTGGCTTGGGCCCTTGGCTCTTTCCAGGTCTTGGCCTCTTCTTCCTCCTTCCAGTCAGTAGTGTTCCTCTGTGCCCTCCCATTCTTCACATTGGCGGAGGTTGCTAAAACCCTGGGGCTCCTCAGCCTGCAGCTGTAGGGTGGTGGGAGAGCTCAGGTCCTGGATGCCTCCATCCATCTCCCCTAATACATAATCTCCAGCCTGAACAGCCAGTGGCGTTATTTCCCTCATCCAGCTAATAGTCCCACCTCAATTCAGAGAAACAGAGGCAGGCAAAACGGGACTAAGAGAGAGGGGAAGATCTCTGTCCAGAACCTTCATCAGGATGTTCCTTTTCTCTTCTCTCTCTCCCTTCCCCCAGGCCTGCATTAAGACTTTCAATAACACCCCAGTCCAGATATTGGAGAAGGTCCAAAATATCTTTGTAGAAAGCAGGAGACTGCTTAATAATGACTGGCGTGTCTTCAACCGAGATTGCACCAGTAGCTTTGACAAATGTGTCAACTCAGGTAAGAGAGGGCTAGGGGATGCCGGAGGAGGGGAATGGGAGATGGGGCCTCGGAGGGGCAAGGGGATTGGGGATCCCTGTGGGGGTGGGGCAGCGCAGAGCAGTCCCTGGATGACTTAGCTAGCCCTGGGGCAGTGACTCTGCCTGAGCTCATGTGTGTGCATATGAACATGTGCTTGTGGGGGGACGATTTTTATGTGCTCCTGGGCATTAACAGTCAAATGTGCTTTCTAGTCTGTGCACACACGCACACGTGCTTGCTTGTCTGTGCATCTACAGATCTGAGGGGCCCAGGGAGTTGGAATGTTGAGACCCAAGTGGAGAGGGGGTAGGGCGTACACCTGGGTACCAGTGTGTACCCAGAAGCCTTGTGCAGGTCATGGCTATAGGAGGTGCCTGGATTTAAGACATGGGGTTCAGGTGAGAGCAGGTTCCAGGAGTCAAGGTCCTTGTCCCGGGAACCCTGCTAGCAATTCCCTGGGATGGAGATGATTCTGGAAGACCTCCACCCCCACCCCTGCCCAGGGAAGCCTTTCCTCAACCTCCCCAAGCAGGTGTTAGCTCTAGGGGCAAGGTTAGGATGAGGGGGGAGTGTCACTGTGAACTCCAGCCCCTATGCCCAGCATACATGTGCCCTCTCTGTCCTCGTCTCCACGTCCCAATGTCATGCGTGCCAGCTTACCACACCTGTCCTTGTTCCCTGTCTCAGTCAGTGCCTCTCTGGTCTCTGTCAGAGATGGGCACTGACCCTTACTACTCCGCCAGACTCTAGGGCCCCTTCCTAGGAGTGGCCACAGCCTCACGCTTCCTGGTGATGGCTAAGCACATGTCACGTTGCTCCAGCGGGCCTGGGCCTCAGGCTTTCTCACTTGGGCTCTGGCCTGTCCCTTCATACTGACTGGCCAGCCAACTCTCCCTCTCTTTCTCTCTCTCCCCTCTCATGTTGACCCCTGGGTTCCTTGAGCCCATCTCTCTGCTCTCTGGTCTGCATGCAGTGCCCTGGGCTCTGGGTGTGAGTGCCTGGCTCAGCCTCCCTTACCTGGCTGCCTTAAATCTGTGATTTGGCACTTAGAATCTCAGGGTGGCTATGGTCCTGTGCTAGATGTTCCCATAACACCCCCTCACCCCTTAACCAACTCCAGCTTCTTACTGTCTTACCTGTCTCCTCCCAAACCTGCTTCCCTTGCTCTCTGGTAACTGGACTTAACGCTTTCCATCTTTGTTTCTGGATGGGCCATGTCCAGTTGGCATCCTCTTCCCTTTTCCCTTCTCAGTAATCTAGATGCTGAGTAGGGGGTGGTGGTGAGGGGACCCCCAGCTTTGTTCTCCCTTTCTTGGCACCCTTTGGGAAAGCTGTGCTATAGGCTGGTGACTCTATCTCCTCTTCCCCTCCCTCTCTCTCTCCCCCTTTCTCCCTGTGGTTCTTTCAGATGTGGTGACCAAGCCTGATTGCAACTGCCTGTCCCCCAGAACTACCCCTAGCAGTAAGCTGGCCTCTGCCCCCATCCATAGCTCCCTCTCTCCCTCCACAGCCCCAGTGGCCAACTTGGCCTGGGGAGACTCTGAGGGGACAGAGGGCAAACCCCTCCTGCCCAGTGACCTGCCACCTCAGACAACAACCCAGGGCAGTGCCAGGCGCCGAGTCCCCCGGAGCACCTGTGGAAGCGTGGAGTCAATGGAGACTACGGGCACGCTCTCTGCTTCCCAGTTCCCAGTGGGATCTGAGATGGAGGCCGGGAGCAACAAGTCTCCCCCTGACTTGTCCGATTCCCCTAGGATAAAGGGCCTTCTCAACTCTGAACTCGACACTGACTCAGCTCTAGGGGATGCCTCAGGTGATGTCAGCCCTGGGTCTCAAGAAACAGAGGCTCCCCTTTTCCTGTTGGGAGGGGGCCCTATCCAGACAGGGACCACAGATCCAGATGAGCTCCTCGCCACTCCCTCGACGCCTGTTCTTGCACAGGGACTGCTGGCCCAAGTGAGGAATGACCACCTGCAGGATGAGGGCAGTAACCCATTGGCTGGCCAGGCCAGAGATTATTCATCAGAGGAGATGGATGGAGGTATCCAGGGTCTGGGCTCACCCACTACCCAGCTGCTGCACTCTGAGGAAACCCAGGGCATCTCCAGCTTATCCACTCAGCCTGGTTTCCCCAGAAGCCTCTCCTGGGGCATTCCCCGACCCCAAGAGGAGCTGCTGGGCAAGAGAAACACTAGGGTCCGGAGGAGCCCTGCCAAGCTGGAAGGAGGAAGAGGAGGCCAAGGTTTGGAGAGAGGCGAGGGCCCAGGCGGGGCCCACAAGGGCTTTAACTCGCTTCCTTTGACTGACACAGGCCTCAAGAGGCAGAATGTGGGAAGCCCTGAACTTCAGCCCCAGGGTTCTTTCTTCTCTGTACTGGTATCCAGCATCCTCCTAGTCCTCCTAGCAGTGGGCGGCCTCTTGTTCTACAAAAAGAGGCAGCGGGTAAGAGAGAGGAGGGCAGTTTGGAAGGAGGGAGGGGATGGGGTATATGTTTGACTTGGGGTCAATGTTAGACTTGAGGTTAATGTTTAATGTGGGATCAAAGCCTGGATTGGAGTTAAATATTCTTCTCAAGTACAGGACTGAACCTTGAGAGGTCATCTTGAAAGGGAGATGGGATATGGAAGAATATTCATAGAATCATAAACTTAGACAGGAAAGTGACATTAGAGATAAGAAGAGGAGAAATCTAGGGAGTGACTAGACTGATAAATCAACAAGCATTTATTAAGTACCTACTGTGTGACAGGCACTGCTTTAGGGATACAGATACAAAGAATGATATGATCCCTGCTTGCAGGAATCATATACTCTAATGGAGAAGACAAGTATACATAGGAAAAAGAGAGGAAGACTTCCTCAAAAAAAAAAGACCATCCCAAATGTCAAGGATATGAGGGTGGTCAAAACTCAGGTGTGGGAGGAAACTCAAAGACATTGAAGACAGAGAAGAAACAATAGGGTTTAAGTGAGAGATTATTAAAGGTCTTAGTGGGTACAATTTTTATGGAAGCATGGAAGAAGAACCTGGACAATAATAACAGCTAACATTTATATAGGCCTTTAAGGTTTGCAAAGCACTTTATAAATATTATCTCATTTTATCCCCAAAACAACCCTGGGCAGTAGGTGCTGTTGTTATCCCCATTTTACAGAGGATAAAACTGAGGCAGAATTTAAGCTACTTGCTCAGGGTCATACAGCTAGTAAGTCTCTGAGACTGGATTCGAACTCAGATCTTCCTGATTCTGGTCATTATCTATTATGACTCCTAGCCACCTAATGAGGGACATTCAAAAAGAGTTGGATAGGCAGCTCCTCTAAAAGGTTTTGAGATGATTAGTATGAAATAGAGGAGGATCAGGAGGAAATGAATAAGGGTGAACTGATCTAGGCATGTTGATATACTAGTAGTATAGCAGGGAAGATAACAGCAAGAGAGATGGGGGGGGGGGGAGAGAGAGAGAGAGAGAGAGAGAGAGAGAGAGAGAGAGAGAGAGAGATGGCATGAAAATTGGAGTTTAGATTCTTGATATAGGAACCAGCATAAAATGGGAGCTGGGGGTGCAAAGCAGGATGGAAAGCCCAAACTGGGGTCAGAGAATAAAAGGACAAGGATAACTGTGAGACCGTCCATATGTACAACTTTTGCACACTCCTCTGGCAAGCAGGCAGGCAGGCAGCTTTACAGTTTACATAAGTGGGATTAGAACTCTGACAAAACCTTTGAGATCCTTGTACAAGAAGAGTCTGGGAGGGATGACACTGGCCAGTGGAAAGGGGCACAATGTTCAGGGCTTATCCAGGTCAGAGTTCATCCTACCCCCACCACCCCTCTCCCCATATGAGATGGTGTGCTAGATGGATGGTGAGAGGAAGCTTGGGAGCTCTTCATCTAGTTCTCTTAGAAGATGGGGAGTGGGAAAGGAATTCTCTTTCCCTTACTCTGCCATTGTCTTCTACCCTAAACTAAGCCTGTTATTTCCTTTCCCCAGAACCGCCAGGAGTTACAGCCAGCAGAAACATCTATGGAGCAGCCAGAGATCAGGTGAATTTGGACATCTCTATGACTTGGGGTTGGCCACTTAGAAGAGCCCTAGGTATATTGCATGGGGGAAGGGGATTATCTGGCTATTATTTCTCTAGATTTGGAGGAGAGGCCCTTGCTATTCAGGGAATTCACTTGTTTGGTTTGAGTACCCCCTGTTCAGTAATGTGAAATGGTTCGTGTATTGTGATGGGGTGGGGTAGGGAAGAGGGAGACCATACTATGCTGTAGCCTCTTGGCCAGGAGTCTACAGCCTTTCTGCAGACTGCCCCCAAGGAGGTCTCAATATCCTGGGTCCTTTGAATCTAATAATACTAGTGAGAGTGATTTGTTCAGTAGTGTGCCTACTGGGCCCATTGTCCCCCTACTGGTGCTGAAATGTCATCCTATCTTTTTCTTCTGCCAGAAACCCCCTGAACCAGGAAGAGGACAGACAGGTGGAGTTGCCAGTGTAGAGGTCGTAATGAGGTGAGGACCTGGCTTTGAGTTCATCCTATCCTCGCCTCCCCTCTCCCTTTATGAGTACTCACACACTACTCATTATTATCAGTGGCACCCCAGTCCTTTCCCCACATTTTTGACTCTCTTCTGTCTCCCTTTGTCTTCTTGTTTCTAGCCTATGGCCAAGTTCCGCTGAGTCTCTTAAATCTTCCTTTTCTCATAGCCATTATCCTAGGCGCTTTCATTATTGCCTCTTGCATGAATCATTACCAGAGATTCCTCTTTGCTCTTTTGACTGACAGTTCCATTCCCCATTCCCCATTTCCTATTCCCTCATATCCAAACAGCAGCTAAAATAACATTCTTTAAGGACTACTTCCATCACATTATTACCCTGCTTAGGAGTTTCTAGCAACTTCATACTGCCACCCTTATGAAATCTTTGACTGCCTGTAGATAATATCTCACTAACTTCATTTCTCACTCCCTACAACTCTACAAAATTCCTCCACTTCAATCAAACTCATATGTTTGTATCTGCCCACATGTGATTGGCTCATTCCCAGCTTCATGACTTTAGAATCATAGCAGCTTAAAGCTGAAAAGCACCTTATAGGATATATAGTCTAACCTCCTCCCCTATGCAGGAATCCTTTCTCCAATACCCTTGACAGATGGTCATGCAGTCTCTCCTTGAATACTTCCAGTGACCTGGAGCTCACTACTTTGCAAAGCAGACCATCCCATTGTTGAATAGCTGTAATTATTATGAAGTTTAAAAGAAAGGGTTTTTTTTCTTAAATTAAGTCAATACCTACCTCCCTGTGACTTTTCTTCCTATAGGCCTAATCCTGCCCCCTTTTAAGCAGTAACAAATAAATGTGTTCTGTCTTCTAATTGATAAATCTTTCAAATATTTGAAGACAGTTATTATATTTGTTCCCTCCTCCCCCATTTAAATACTAAATGCTATTCTCCATGCTAAATATCAGTTTTCTCAAACATTTCTTATTTGATATGGATTACAGACTCATCTTGGCTATCCTTCTCTGGACATAGTAAATGTGTACCTTAAAATGTGCTACCCAGAACTTCACAGATGTGATCTGATCACTTCAAAATATAGTGAGACTACTGCTTTTATTGATCTGGACATTATCCTTCCACTCAGGCCACATTAAGAAAAATACAAATTTTTAAAGCAGCTATGCCACACTATTGGCTTATTCTTGACTACTGGTCAACTAAAACCTTCTGGCTTTTTTTCATATGAACTGCTGTTAAGCTAGGCCTCCTTCATCCTACATTTGGGCAATTAATTTTTTTAGCCTAAATACAGAACTTTACATTTATGTCTATTCAGTTTCATCTCATTAGTTTTAGCATAAAGTTTTGAATTTTGATTCTGTTATCCATCTTGCCAGCTCTGCATTGTCTGCAGATTTGATAAGCTTACCCTCCACATCTTCATCCAAGTCTTTGACAAAATGTTGCACTTCCTTTCCTTCTACATGCTTCCCTTTCTATTTCCAGTCTGTGTCTCTCACCTCCTTCAAAACCAGATTTAAAATGCCCCTTCTCCAAGAAAGTGTCCTTGTTTGAACCACCAACACCAATTGTTCCTTTATTTCATGACCCCTAAGAACTTATGTATTCAGTTGATACTGTATTAATTTGTTCTTATTTGGATGTTACTTTGTAAGTGTTTTGTAATGGATCTTTTATATGTAATATTTTTCTATCTCTTCAAGTAGATTGTGAGCTCCTTGAGGGTAGAGTCTCTCTTCTCTCTTGTTTTTTTTTGTACTCTTTCTGACCCAAGTGCCTAGTACAGGGCTCTACGCTTAGTGAACACTCAATAAATGTTATTGACTGACTGACCCAGGGCAAGTCACTTAACCTCTTTGGGCTTCAGTCTCCTCGTCTGTAAAATAAGGAGGTTGAACTAAATGATGCCACTCAGCTCTGAAGTCCTGTGATTCTATGACTGGCTCATTGACTCACTGACTGGGAGCACCCTTTGATGTTATGGACACATGCCCATGTCAATATCCGAGTGTGGATGGTCCAAGGGGATAGCACTAGAAATGTTGGGAACATGGAAAATGTTCAAAGCCATCGGGAAGGAAAAAAAAGAGCCAGTGAAGGCACCCTCTCCATGGTAAAGTTGTGTGTTCCCATGAGCCTCCTTTCCCATTGCTTTCCCTCTCCAGCAATAAGGTGGCAGTGATAAGAGGACTGAAAGTGAATGGGCAGAGGTCTGTGGGGGATAAGATTGCTCACTATCTGCCCCCCAACCCTCCTTAAACAGCCCTTTAAACCTTCCTGTTCCCTTGGTTTACCAGCTTGGTTTTTCCCTACCCCATGTCCCAGCCCTACCTTTTTTGAGCTATCACTCACAAGATTCTGTCCCTGTGAACTCAAGATAAGATTTGGGGTGGGGTGAGGGCAGCATGGGAACCATAGCCAAACCTCCAGTCAGTGAATCTTTCCCTCAGGTAATTCCTGGGCCCAACGCCAGCATCCTCAGGGACACTCAGTGCTAGCCCCAACATGATCATTTTTATCTTCTTTCACAGTCTATTTCTTGGTCTCAAAACATTCCAACTATAAGGGACCTTGAGACTGGGGCATGAGGAAGTGGGACTTACCCAATATATCAGACCCCCAGCAGTGTTGGTGTCCTGGCCTGATCTTAGTCTGGCTTTTATCCAATTTATGATACCACTTGGTTTCTAGTGCAGACCCACTTGATAGGGAAAGAAGAGGGGATGGGCAGACATTGTGGTCCCATCACTCCCCTCTTTAACTCCCCTTGAAATACAAGAGCTCTGTCAGCTGAGCCTGAGACCAGTTTGAAAGTGAGGCTACAAGCTGGGTCTAAAGTCAAACGTTTGGTCAGAATCCAGGGGATTTCTGCTCTGGGAACAGAGTGCTCTGAGAATGCTAGGCCTAGCTATTGGACAAGGGGAGTTGGCAGGGTGGGGATGACATGGAAGGGAGGTGAGTGCCAAATCCCTCCGAGCCCAGAGAAGCCTTGACCTCTGAGTTCTAATTCCAGATGGGAAAATGAGAATTTCCCTGTTCGGGCCCTTCTGTTGCACTTTTCAATTCAAAGCCATGGTCCTTTTATCCAGACGTTCCCTGTATTCCTTCATATGCAAAGATGGCACTTTCTAGGGTGCTGGATACCTGAGGGAGAGGGGTGGAAAGCAAAATTCCCTTTCCCTCCTGGAAAGAACATTTAGTAACAGAAAGAAAGGAAAGTGAGCCACTTAGCAGCAGGAATAATGGGAACTCACTTTGCCCCTTCCCTAGACCCCCAGTGGGCCAGTTGGAAGAAGCTTCCTTCTCTCTGATAAGTGACCTTCCCCATTGCCCCTTTTGTCTCCAGTGGCTGGAGCCTCTACCAGTGCCTGTCTGTTGCCTTTTCCTCTCTGGCCCCTGGTTTCCTTGGTGGAGACAGGAGATGAAGCCATTCTGGGAAATCGGCAGTGGTCTGGGCTCCTGCCAAAGAATCTGGGCCCTTTGTGGTGACTAGGGTGGCTTGGAAGGGGAGGGAGTAAGGGGAAGGAAGTTTTTCCTGCAATAGCCATTAATGTCCCACAGGCACGCAACCCCCATCCCCATACTACTCCGTTGCCTTCCTCCACTGGTGTCCCTAGAGACCTCTTCTTCTTTCTCTACCTCCACCCTGCTCCATGCTGACCAGCCTTTTTTCTCTCCCCTGTAGCTGGGCCCACAGAACAGTCCCTCCATGGGAGGAGAAGCCATGGGGGCTTCCAGACACCCCCCCAAGCCCGTTCTCCCAGGACCTCAACCCGCCCACCACGGAGTCCCCCGGCCTGGACTGGACAGGACAGGAGCAGGCGAAGGGGGAAAGCCCTCTACCACTCGTTCTCTGTCCTCTTACTCTTTATTGACTGAGAGAGGGAGGGAGGATGCACAAAAAGCTACAGATATTTATTATGATGATGATGATGTTGGCCCTGGAGGCCATTCATGCTTCAGGGAGTGCCAGCAAAGGCATGCTCAGAGCCTTCTGCTTCAGAGACTGACCCACAGGGCAGCCTGGGGAGGAAGGGTGACCTTCGGCCCCCTCTCTTCCTTCAGTCCCCTCCAGAATCTGAGCCTGGACCAAGGGAGAAGAGGGCTGTTGGGTGGAAAACAGCCTTTACATAGATGTTTTGGCGGGGAGCCCCGGCTGGAGTTCCTCATTCCTGCCAGGAAAAGAGCTTTTCAGGGAAATGTGTGCCCATTTTATTTATGAAGCGCCAAGAAATCCAGGCTCACCAGCAAGCCAGAGCACATCCCAAGAGGAAGGAGTGCCTCAAGGCTCCCAGGGCAGTGTAGCTTAGACTTCATTTCCCAAAAAGGGGTGCAACCATCAAGATGGGAGGAAGAGACACCTACACCCTGCCATGGGTCTACACAGAGAGCTGGGGAAGTGTCTTCACCCTTCCTCTGAACCAGTGTTCTCAGTTCCCTTTGAGTGACAATTTTGGGACTATAGCTCAGAATAGCTCCATGTCCCTTTGAGTCAGGGCTATTCCCCAAATCCTGACACCAAACAAGATCTGTGTAGGAAAAAAAAAGACCAGCAATCACTGTGTCCCAACCTACTCCCACCATGCCCTGGGCTGTGCTCCCATCTTCCCTCACAATTGTTAGCTGTGTCCTAGAGCAGCCCTGGAACAGCTGGATAGGATGAACCAGCCCTCTGATGAAGGAAGTCTTTGCACTGTGAATATTGAATCTTCTTGCTGTACTGTCCTGACTTCTCCCCATAAGCAACGTCTGTCAGTCCCTTTTCCCATTCCTTTGCCTCCTGTGCTCATGAAGTTGCTGAGCTGGTCTCATGGTGATGAAGGGATTATTCCCCCACCCTTCCCTGCACCACCATCTTTCAGTGTCCAAACACGATAGGTACCATGGGCTGGCTCCCATGGATTCAGGTTCCCTGGAGAGAAGGAAGGTGATACTCATCGGTGTATCTGCTATAGACTTCGTCTTCCTTGTTGGAGGCCTTGACTCCTATCTTACATTTTGACATTCCAAAAAGTAAAAAGATAAAACTTTTTTTTAATGACTGGAGTGGAGGGAATTTTGAACCTGTATGTATGTATGTCTATGGAGGTGGGGATTGGAATTGTATCCTTGCTCAATCTCTTTTCCTTGATACTATCTCTCTTTTGACCAATCCCCTTGTTTTCTCAACCCTTTGGGAGAACTGAAGAGCAGCCCTTCTGAATGTTCAGATTTCCTCTCCCTGCTGAACTCAATGTGATCAGTTTCTGAGTCTTGTTTTCCCCTCAAACCTTCCCTCCTGAACTCAGCTCTTCATTTTCTCTCTTTTCTCTACCCCCTTATCAACTTTCTTCCCAGTCCTTCCTGTTTCCTACTCCTCCTCACAATCTCTGCTTTCTCCTCCTTCTTTGTTTTCATGTTCATCTCTATTCAGACTCCTTTCAAGTGGGGCCCTGCCCCACTGGCTCATCTGATGCTCCCTCCCCAGGAACAGTCCAACATCTCAGTCCTCAGAGTTAGGGAAGAGAGCTTAGCTTGGCACCCTCTTGGAACTTGTTACAAAAGTTCACCACTGCTTTAGTGGCTTGGAGCCTCAGTTTGTTCATCTGTAAAAGAAGGGGAGTAACCTCTGCCCTTCTCCACTGAAGTCATTAAATATTGGAGAAGCAATGAGGGTGGGGGGAGGCAGCATCTCTTATGCCTTCTTCTCTTTTCTTTATTCCTCCTCCCCTCACCACTGCCTTACTTTTCCCCTGTCTGTCATTTTGCTAGTTTTTATACACCCTCAGAGTTTTCCTAAGCCTTGTTAAATGGGAATCTCCAGTGTCCTTTCACCCCATTCATGCTGTATCCCTAGGGCAAGGGGAGCTGGATTCCCTACCTACTACTTGGGGTGCAGGACTACGTCACAGACCTTTTAGAATCCAAATCCACTCACTGGGAGTGGTGATATCTCTGCCCTAAGAGGGAGCTCTGGGAAGAGGGTTGACTGTGAGGACAGAGCCAGGTCTACAACAAGAAGCAAGCTCCTCTTGGGCCTCGGTTTTCTGTCTTCAGCATTTTCTTTTTTGATATCTATTTACAACGAAAACTTTGAAGACATAGGAAAATATGTTTGTTTTCTTTTAAATGTATACTGTACAAAAAAGGTCAAAACAGTGAGCCCAACATTCCAGATGCTCTTAGTCCATTGGTAGCTGAGATGAATTGTTCCTCCTCCAGACCTCAGTATATCCCTCCCTCTGTCTCTTTTGTCCTCCGACTGAACCCCCACCCCACTTCCAAAGGGAAGGCAAGAGGAGCTGGGGCCTTGCACTGTGTGGTTGTTTTTATACTTGGAAATGGTGAATTATTTTATATATAAAGTCATTTAAGGATTTATTTAAAATAACTAGAAGCTGCTTGTATATTTAATAATAAATGCAGATAAAACCATGTATGTGTCGTGACAAGAATTCAGTTTGAAATACCAATGAAGCCTGGGGGAGTAAAAGTGAGCAAGCAGTGACTTCTGGGAAGAGACACAATGCAGCAAGATTCCTCTATTGCTTATGAATTTGGGTCAGGGAGAATGAGAGCACTGTTTCTTTAGGATTGCAGGCACTTTTATCAAGTGCCAAACATAACACATCTATATCCTAAAGTACCATAACACATCCATCCATAAAAATGGACAGAAACCAGTGGGGGCCCTAAACGTGCTATCTTGGAAGGTAATAAAGTCGTTGGAAGTGCTTTATATATATATATATTATATCTCTATACACACACACACACACACACACACATAAGTACACACATTTGGACTAACTTACCCTGGAAAAATGATTGGTTATATTCCACCCTAGTATCCTTATGAGGGCTCTAGGAACCTTCAAAGACTCCTTCATTTTCGGAACCTGTTCTCTGAGTGGCTCTGAGTCAAAATCCAAGCAGCGTTCTGGGCCTCTATTTGTTGAATGACTGGAGCAAATTAGTCTTGGAGCTGAAAGCAAATCATTGGCATTGCCCCTGAAGACCCCCTTATCAGGGGGAGCACCAAGGAGTGGGCAGAGTCAATTGGGAGAGACATGAGGGTACAGAAGACTAGAGGCTAAAATTTCTGGAATTTAGTTATAAGGACACTGGCTCTCCATGATGAAGGCAATGCCTTAGGTAGAGTACGGTACAAGGGTGAGAAATCTGCCTCATGTGGCCACATGTGTCCTTCTAGGTCCTTGGGTATGGTTTTTCGATTAAGTCTAAATTTTGCAGAACAAATCCTTTTATTGAGAGGATTTGTTCTGTGAAGTTTAGATTCAGTCAAGGGTCACATTTGAGGATCTAGAGGGCCACATGTGTCCTTGAGGCTATAGGTTCCCCACCCCTGGTGTGGTAGCTTCCCCAGGACAGACCAAACCACACACACCAAATGCTGAGCTGTTTGAGGGGGTCAAGAAAGTGAGCCAACTCTGGGAAGTGGATTTAGAGTTAGGGACTCTAAGCTCGCCCTCAGCAAGAGGGTAGACTGAGAAGCGATTACATTTTCCCCTTTGTACACCCATTGCCTTTCCTCAGTGGTGTTTCTTCCTACCATATTCCTACCAATGTCCTCACATCTTTCTCCTCATTTCCTCCTACTAAATCTCCTCTCAGAACAGAATCAGATCAGATCATTGACCCCAAGATGTAAAGGCTAGCTTGACTTAGTGTGATCTCTACCAGGAGTATTTGCTAAAGTAATGAACCTCTAATGTAACTATACTAATGGTACAGTTTTTTAGTAACTAAATTTAGGGGCATGTATAGGAAGCAAGGTGAAATCCATTTGAGGAATAGTGGGGCAGTGGGACCTTCTAGAAATCCAACACCAGATGGAGCTGAGACCCTGAAAGGAGCTATCCCTCTGAGGGAAGCCTTAACCATGTGGCAGTGGGAAGGGTCAGTGAGCACCTCCTGACAGAGATAAGACGGAAAGATTTTGGAGGGTCATGAGAGAAGACCCCAAGAGGGCAGTGCCAATGTAAGCTTAGAAAGTCCAAGTTTGGGTCAGGAAGAAGGACACACTATTATACTCCTGTCAGGTCTAGGGTATGGAAGGGATTGGGGTTGAGTTAGTAATCAAGCTGGAAAAAGAGCAGGATCCATCAGGGACATTTCTTTTGGGAAAGAGAGCAGAACTCACAAGTTATTTGCAAGACAGTGAAAGGTTCGGAGATGTTACAGGGAAGACTGGGGGAAGGGAGTAGTAGGGAAACTAAAGGGAGAAGAAAGGAGTTCCTGCTCAGCTTAGTCAGAAATTCTGGAAGAGTTGTTGGTTGACAAAGGGTATTTGGGAGTCCCTGGCTTCATGCCTGCAGGCAGAGAGGTTAATCTAAACCCTAAACCACTATCCGGCCAGAAGTAGGAATGGTGAATCAGAGGGGGCCAGAGAGAATTCTGAGGTTAACCTCACACAGACTGAGTGCCCTAGAGGGAAGGCACTCGGGACAAGAAACACTGGGGTCTGAGGCTGGCATTATGGGATGATTGAGAAATAATGAGCAGAACCTGAGAGTGGGGGTATGAAATGGGAAGTCAGTCAATCGAAAAACATTTATTAAGAACCTACTATGTTCCAGACACTGTGATAAGCACTGGAAATATACTGAGAGGAAAGGTACTGACTAGTTCACTACTTCTTAGATACCAAAATGCACCAATCCAACCCACCCACCACGAGAAATGGTAGCTAAGGTCCTCAAGGAGTTGTCAAGGACAGAGTAGCATAAGGGGTGGGCATCTTCTCAGGAATATACATGAGAAAGAAGTCTTATCTTTTCCTGAACAGTCATTTGATAGAACAAGAATTTGAAGGAGTAGAATTTGGCTTCCTTCTTTCCTTGCAAGGCTTCTGGGAGGTGGAAATAATTAATCTTTGTTGCCCTGAGCACTGGGCATTGTGTCACTTTCACAAAAGGAAGTAAAGCAAGAACTTTTGCCAGGTGACCACTGGCCTGGAAATCCTCATTCCAAACTTTCGAAGTCAAGGAGGAATGGGGCGACATCCCCAGGCCATTCTGAGAGAGGGACAAATGTGGTTTTGGTTATAGCCTAGTAGGTACCAAATGCAGCCTGGACACATTCACTGTCCTTTGTATGTCCCGGGTTGCCATCATTGATACTGGTATCATGTAACTACTGCCATCATGGTGTGTGCCATGTGCTACTTCAACTTCAGAGAGGTGAGAAAGCATTTGGACAGATAATATAAATGGATGAAAAGGGATCAATGGATTAATGATAATGGATTAATCACTTACTAGGTACCAGGCACTGTGAAAAGTGGAGGGGATACAAATACCAAAAGAAAGATAATTCTTGACCTCAAGAAGATTACCTTCTAATAAGAGAAGATAACCCATTTGAGGGGATGGTGGTCAGGGAGAGGGAAGTTACAGTGATTGTGAATGGAGTCACAGGGTAAGTGATGGGCATGTGCTTTCTAGAAATGGTCATACAAATTTGATTTCTATTCCTAAAGGGAGCTGTAGAAAGATAAGGGGAAGGGAGGGTATTTGGGTAGTAGTTTAGAAGGAAGGTGGCCAGAGAGAAGGAGTCAGCATGATAGGGCTGCATCAGGATAGGAATGGAAGGCTTTCATCAGTTAGGAGCACAAGCCCCTAGGGACAGAGCTAGAAAGTCTGGTTATAGGAATGGCATGAAGTTATCAGGAGGGAGGCAAGACTCAGAGAGCCAAGGCGGAAAGAGAACTTAGAGGTCATTTAGTTCAACTGCATTATTTTAAATATAACAGGGTTTTCCTGTGCATGCCCAAATCACCTAAGATGGAAGCATGTGGGACTGGGAACAATCCATTTCTATTGCCTGCATAAGTATTGTTGGTGGAGTTGTAAACTGATCCAACCATTCTGGAGAACAATTTAGAACTGTACTCAAAGGGCTATAAAACTGTGCATACCCTTCGATCCAGCTATATGGGACTAGGTCCTTATGCCAAAGAGATTAAAGAAAAGGGAAAAGGACCCATCTGGACAAAAATATTTATAGCAGCTCTCTTTTTTGGTGGTAGAGAATTGGAAATTGAGGGAATGCCCATCCATTGGGGAATGGTTGAACAAGTTATGGTATATGTTTATAATGGGATATTATTGTGCTATAAGAAATTATGAAGGGGATAGTTCCAGAAAATCCCGAGAAGACTTATTTGAACTGACTCAAAGTGAAGTGAGCAGAAGCAGTAGAACATTGTACATAGTGCTATAATAATGATAATCAATTGTGAAAGATTTAGCTATTCTGATGAATACATTGATCCATGACAATTCCAAAGGACTCATAATGAAAAATTTTATGTATCTCCAGAGAGGGAACTAATGAACCCTCAGTTCAAATTGAAGTTTTTTTCCCCCTATTTTTATATATTTTTGCTTTTTTTTGGTTTTTTGCAAGATGGCTAATATAGAAACAAGTTTTGCATGACTTCACATGGCCTTCTCAATGGATGGAAGAGGGAGAAATTTGGAACTAAAAATAAAAAGTGAATGTTTAAAAATTGTTTCCCTATTTGTTTGATGTATGTCACCAATACTAAATTCACCAGGAAATAAGGTAGAGACATCTCAGGGTGTGTGGCCAATAGAGAATGTAAAAAGGAAGCTCCAGTTTCTGACCACGGACAGAAATGACTTCTCTGGAAGTTTTGTTTTTCCCTTTTTTCTGTTTCCTTTTGGTTTCTCACCATTCTCATTCTTTATTTTAGGATCTAAGGTGGTCCCTGATGTGTTTGCTTTCTTTTTGTTTTTTCTGTATAATAGACTCTAGAAGTCCACCACTCCTCCCACCTACCCAGTGAGTATTGGCCTGGGTAAAAATTCTACTTCCCTGTGTCTCTAAGCTGGCAAAGTTTTTTGGCATCATCCTTACTTTTCCTGACCACAAACTTCTTGGATAAAGTCATTGGGAATCTATTTCCCATGCAACTAATTCAAGGTTCAATGGAGTCTAACCAGGCCCAATGGAGCAGGAAAAGCACCTAGCTAAGTGTATGCCACAAAAAAAATCAACAGACTCAAGAGAATACAGCAATAGGTCTGGGGAAGGAGGTGAAGGGGTAGAGCTTGTGATCATGAGGACTATGGGAAGAGGAGAGATACTGAGCTTGAACAAGTCAAAGGGAGATATTGCATTATTGTTGTTTGTCTCATTTTAGAAGAGGACCATGGCATCAGGAAGGTGATGCCATGACTTGCAAGTGAATTTAAGTGAGGAGCACTGGACAAAGTCACCAGCCTCACTTTCTCCCGTGAAGCCATCCGGGGTCCAATGGCAGGACATAGATCAGGATGACTGGAGATGGCTCTGGATGCATTAGGAGACTTTGACCTTTTCCCAGGTCTCAGTTTGACTGAGGCAACATCCATTCAGTGATTAAGGCTGATAAGATTAGGGCAAAAAAAAAAAAAAATGACCTGTTTCATCTAGTCAAAAAAAATCAGTCTAGGAGGGGAAGACCCTCAGGGTTTCTGGCCAAAACAGAAACAATTACTATTTACACTCACTCTGAGCCATCAGGGCCGAAATAATGACCAAGGGAGGCTTGGTCTGGGGCCTATTGCTACCCCATCAATGAGAGCCAGAGTGATTTGGGTTTAAGACATGGTCCTTAAGAAAGAAATCTAGCCAATAAACCCTAAGATATCTTGTGAGGTTTCAGTGATCAAAATTTACATTCCTTTGAGCAGAGTACCTGCAGGTAAGGGTAGGATACCCTATGTGGATAGAGGGAGAAAGGAAGGAAAAGAGAGAGGGAGGGAGGGAGGAAGAAAAGAAAGAAGGAAGGAAGGAAGGGAGGAAGGAAGGAAGGAAGGAGGCAGGGAGGGAGAAAGGACCTTTTCCTATTCTTGAGGAGGAGTTAAGAATTCAGAGAAGTCTGTCAGGAACACTTAGCCTATTCTGCTATCATCAGCATCGTTATTCCAGGGAAGCCTGACTCTCTTATACTTTGGGATGGTATGGTAAAATCACCAATAGACTTGGAATCAGAGGAATGGAGGTCAGACCCTACCTCCATCACTGCCTGTGTGACCAGGCTTAAGCATCCTCATCTATAAAATGAGGAGCTTAGACTAGATGACTTTCATCTCTAAATATATCATCACCTGTGGGAATTGCTTCCTTTCATGCAGGTGCCTAACCCATCCAATTCCACAAAGGTGTGAGACAAGGAACAGGAAAAGGTATTTATTATACATAAATGGGATGACATTTGTAATAATGTAATGTAATAAATGTAATGATAGTAACAATGAACATCTTTATAGTTCTTTATGGTTTCAAAAATACTTGATATGAATGAACAGAAAGTATCAAGTACTTATCATAAGCTATATGCTGTGCTAAATGGTAGGGATACAAATATAAAAGCAAGACATTCCTTATCCTTAAGGAGTTTATCTTGTAGCTAGGGGAAAATACATACTAGAGTATGATGGCTAGGGAAGGGTGTTTTAGGGAGTTATAAGGATTAGTGAGTGGTGCCATAGGAAGAGTCAATTGACAAGCCTTTTCCAAGCTTAATTTGATTACTGAACTCAGGAGAAGATGGAAAGGTATGTGTGGGGTAGCAGAGTGGATGGCAGGGAGATGGCTTGGATAATGGGATGGGATGAAAAGCATGGTCTGGGATGTGAAGCCAGCTAGACATGATGGCTAAGAATTTAATAAATACTTTTCATTCAGTCAATCATTCATTCATATCAAGTGTTTTTTAAACCATAAAGAACCATATAAATGTTTATGTACACCTGTCCTAGCTTCCCTAATCGGCACAGCCCCAGCACGGTAGACTGGAAAAAGAAGCTGGATTTGAAATCAGAAGACCCGGTACAAATACTTGTTCTACTACTTACTATCAGTATGACTTTGGGCCAATCCCTTAACCTTTCTGAGTCTACCTATAAAATGAGAAAGTTGGAGGAGATGACCTATGAGACGTCCCTCCCAGTACTAAAACTGTTTGAAAATGTCTCCTCTGATTTTCATTGGCCCATCAGAGGTCTGAGTCGTCACTACAATACATGGGACAACTTCAAAACTTGGATGGATCTGTGATTTCATCTAAGGGGAAGATCCCCCACCATACCTCTGTGTCTTCTCATCCTGTCCATGCCCTGTAAATCCCTCGCAGAGGATCTGCCCAATGTTCTGAAAATCTTCTTCTAGGTCATTCATTGTCAAAGTATGGTCCTAGGACCTCTTGGAATCCCTGAGATCCTTTCAGGGAGTCCTTGAGGTCAAAACTATTTTCATAATGATACTAGGATTTTACTCACTTATTTAAATACTACTTCCTCTTTCAACTACATATCTCTATGAGGACAAATTTTCTTCACACATTTCAACCATAACAATATGCCAAGATAGATTGAATGCCGAAACAGATATAAGAATCTTTTATTAATCTAGACATTAAAGAGATTTGCAAAAAATATACAAGTGCCACTCCCAAATATTTTTTGGTTTTGGAAAATAGTTATTTTCACAAAAATGTATCATTTATGGTACCATGTAATGGGCTTATTATTATTTTAAAATGATTAATAAGTAAATATTTTTAAATTCTGTTTTAATTTCTAACATGCTAAACATTGATAGAGATAATCACTAGTATGTTAGGTGAAGCTGGCATGTACTGACTCGGGGGGCCAGTTGTTAAATTTTCAGTGTGAGTACTAATATCTCAGAAATCAGCAAACACTACAAATCAGAGCTTGATTTATTGTTTTGTTGACCATATAGATTACAGAGAATTATGGAGATGTCAGTAATGTTGATTAAACTTAAAATTATGTTGGGCATGTATATATACGTGTGTGTATTTTTTTTCCAGAGCCTAATCTCTGTTATTAAACATTTACCAGCCCATCTTTGAATATAACCTACAAAAACAAAACTACTTCACAATCCTTTGCAGCGTCTCTGATAGAGTTTTTATGATACTTCCTGCAAACAGATCATTATCACTAATACTCTATACACTTCTCATGCCTACTGTGGGTCTCTCCATTGTCCTCTGTGTGACTTGAAGCTATAATTCTTTGGAAACTAGGGTATTTCATGCTTCATTGACATATATTATCTTCCAAATGATGAAGTTAAAAAGATAAGCTTTCCATTGATTGGGAAATGGTGAAACAAACTGTGCTACATGAATCTAATGGAATATTATTGAATCATATGAACAATCAATATGAAGATTTAACATGAACTGATCTAGAGTAAACTCAGGAAGCAGGAAAATAATATACATACTGACTACAACAATTTAAGTAGAAAAAACAAAGACCCAACCCTGAATTCTGTGTAATGACAAATTTGACCCCAGAGAAGAATTGAGAAAATGTACTTACTTCCTTGTCCTTTTTGCAGAAGTAAGGGACTACAAGCATGGAAATATTACATATAGTGTCAGACACAGTTATTGTTTTGGTTGGTTTTGTTAAACTACTTTTTGGTTCTTTCATTCTGTTAAAATTTTATATTTTTATTCTAGACAACAAATAGAATGAGTATTTACATATACAAAGTAGAACAGAAAAAAGAGAATTGTATACAAGGATATGAATTTCTCTCATACACATCTTGTTTTCTCCTTTTAAATGTATAATAATTTTTTTAAAGTTCCTAGTGTTACTTATGAGATCAATAAAATTTTGCTTTCAGTTTTGTTAATCTCATTTTTCATTTTCAGAATTTCCAATTTGGTATTTAGTTGGGGGGGTTTTGATTTGTTGCTTTTCTAGATTTTTTTAGTTTTGTGTCTAAT
Source organism: Bettongia penicillata ogilbyi (assembly GCA_023548195.1). Lineage (NCBI taxonomy): Eukaryota > Metazoa > Chordata > Mammalia > Diprotodontia > Potoroidae > Bettongia > Bettongia penicillata. The sequence continues at coordinate 818,629 of JAJHZJ010000460.1, read as the reverse complement.
TCATCCATCTAGTATTTCTTTCTTTTGTTGATGGAAGTATTTAGATTAATATCTTTCCTCCTAAGGACAGCTTTAAATACATCTCAAAAATTTTGGTATGTTATCTCATTTCTTTCATTATCTTTGATGAATTTTTCTATTATTTCTATGATCTGATCTTTGACTCACCAATTTTTTAGATTAAATTATTTAGTTTTCAATTAATCTGTACTCCTTTCTTCAAAAGGCCTTTTACTGAATAGAGTTTTAGTGTGTTGTGATTGACAAAGGATGTATGTAACATTTCTGCCTTTTTTTGCATCCATTTGTGAGGTTTTTAACGTCCAAGCAGTATGTGGTCAATATTTGTAAGGGTGCTAGATCCTGCTTGGAAATATATATGCTCATTTCTGTTCCTGTTCGATAGTCACCAGAGATCTAGCATATCAAACTTTTCTAAAATTTTACTCGTCCTTAAATTTTTTCTTGTTTATCTTTCTGTTAGGTCTATCTAGGTCATTGAGGCATCCCATTATCACAGTTTTACTGTCTATTTCTCTACAACTCCTTTAAATGTTCCCATAAATATCTAAATAATCTAAATATCTATGCTGTTTGGTATATATGTGTTAAGTATTGATATTTATTCATTGTCTATAGTGCCTTTAAGCATAATATTGTTCTTTTATTCATCTCTTTTAATCATGTCTATTTTTTTTTTTACTGTTGCCTTGGTCTGAAATCATGACTGTTACTGTTGCCTTTTTTGTTTTTCCATATCAAACAAAATATGCGTTTAAAATAATTTTTTTTTAAGTGGACTTTTGTTTCATTCAGAAGTTTAATGTAACTACCTGGTTCCAATTAATTTGTAATACTTTCTTCAAAGGTCTTTCATTGAATTCTTTCTTTAATTCCAAAAGACAATCCAATCTGAAGTCTTCTTCTATTTCTATTCTGGAACCAGTGTATTATCTATCCTTAATGTCCTGATTTATGCAATGATAGAGCAACTCAATAGGCTGTCCTTCCAACAATGTGTCATAGCTTGGATGAATCAAGTCAATAAGTATTTCTTAAGCAACTTTTCTTTGCCAAGTACTGTGCTCAGCACAGGAGATTCAAAGAAGGACAAAAACAAAATAGAACTGTTCCCACTCTCAGAGAACTCAGTCTAATAGAAGAGAACACAACTATGTGCAAACAAGGTATATAACAAGATAAACTGGAGATAATCGTGGAAGGAAGGTCCTAGCATTGAGGGACAATAGATATTCTTCACCTATCTGGTTTTTCTGACTTATATGATTCCTTAGGAAATTTCAGAGAGTCAATGAAAAAATTTGGTGACAATAATTCTAGCAAAAATAGGAAAATAAAAAAATAAAGCCCATAGAGAGCTAACTTTTTTGGATATTACTAAAAAAAAAAACAAACCCAGGAGCAAGATATGGAAAGAGAAATTAGATTAAAAATAACCACAAAATGCACAAAGTATTTAGTTATCAACCTATCAGAGCACACAGAGGAATTAGATAAATATAGCTACAAAACATTTAAATAAATGAAAACAAATACTTAGATACTCGTTTTTCTTGATTAGGCTTCACCAGTATAATAAAAATTATGATGCTATCTAAACTCATTTACAAAATTTATCAGTTTAACACTCTATGAGTCATTACTGCTGAAGGGATACTTTATATAACTAGACAAAGTAATGAAATTCATTTGGAGAAACAAATAAAATCTCAAGGGATATCATTATTAAATAAATGAAAGAGCAAGGAATATAGTTTGAGAATTCTTAGATCTCAAATCAGTATTCATCAAAACTGTTAGGTGCTATTTTTAAAAAATAGAAAAGGAAATCAATGGAATGAACTAAACAAGACTCAGGACAATTGAATACTGTAGTCTAGTGTTTGATAAACTCAAGGACACAAACTTCTGGGGAAGAAGTTTCTACAAGAAGTGGGAAAATAAGAAAATAATTCTGCAAAAATTAGACTTAGACCATCATGTTACACTGTGTAATGCAATAATTTCTTACTGGATTTGTGACTTAGAAAGAAGAGATCACCTTATTTTTAAAAAATTCGAAGTTATTGGAAGGAACTTTTTGCCCTTTAAGGTTACAGGGAGAATTCTTAAACATGTAACAGAGGTAAACAGAAATGTCTCCCTGTCTTGTCTCAGGTCAGACCTCTATCACTGGGTTATACCTTTGCAATTTTTTTCATCACTTCTCCTTAGTTGTATATGGTTTGTTTAGTTGCATGTAGTATGTATGTAGTTCAGTTAAGACTACTTCCCCAAATCAACTTCTCTTTCCTCACATCTCTATCGGACCCCTGCCCCTTACTTCGCTGTATTACTATCATGATAATTTCTGTCCACTTGAAACTTTCCTAGCTCAACCCAGATAAAGAAGAGGTATATGAGATCTCCAGTCCCTCAGTTATCTTCTCAAGCCTATCAGTACCCTCTCAACTATACAACTTTAATTCTTTGTAGTCATTCACAATGATAAAGCATCATCAGAAAAACACTAATTTTTTAGAAATGTTCCTTTGATTCAGGAAGAAGCTTAGTCAATGAAAGCATTATACAGTTCCCCAAATATAATCCATCCCATTCTCTACCTATTTCATTCTGTACCCAGTAAGTGTCCATTCACTGTATCTTTCTAATCAATCAATTGATAATCACTTATTAAGTATTGATTATGTGCAAGAACTGTTACAAAACATATTAGTTGGTTGTCCTTCATTGTTAAGAGAACTGAAATGACATCACTATATTAGAGTCAAGTTATATTCTATCCAATCAGAACAAAACAAGCTCGAAATGCTCTACCACGGGTCCAGCACAAATAGTCCCTGTGAACATTTGGAGTAGATTCCCTAAGTTTGCATATTTCTTGGTTTCTTTTGAGCTTACTTCAATTCTGCTCTGCTCATAGAGCCCAGGTCTTCTATTGCATCCTGGGCAATCTCCAGTCATCCTGATGAATATCTGGTCACTGGATCCATGGCTCAGGAGAAGTGAGGCTGGTGACCTTTTACAGCCCTCACTCACTCAAAGCAGTCAAGTGCAAAAGTGTCATCATTTCTCTGATGTCATGGTCCTCTTCGAAAACAAAGGATATATACAGCTTTCATTATTAAGAAAAACATTTTTTGTGTGATTGTGGATCTTAATTAAAAGGTTCTTCAATACTGCAGGGCTTATTTTATTTTAAATGTTTAAATTTATTATATTTATCATTTATTTATTGTATTTGATTTATTATATTTAATTTCTATTTATTATTATTATATTATAGCACAATCTACAAGGAGGAGGATGTAGAAGACTTTACTTTCTAAAGGGAATCTCTATTCTATTTGTACTCTCTGCTCATCATCCCCATCATGGTTGCAAGTACTTTTGGCCGCCATATCTTCTTTTATGCCAATTATGATGTTAACAATCAGAGGAGCATTCAAAAAGTCATTTCTGTTTTTGCATCTTTGAAAGTAACATTCATGGTTTTTAACATGCAAAGGAGTCATCATATTGGAGGATAACCTATAGGATAGTATTTTGTTCTACTGAATCACAATTTTTTTAGTAATTAACAAACATTAAGCATTGTGAGATCTTGTTATTTTCTACCTTTTCAGATAATTGTGTAGTTGTAAAGATGTAGTTCATGGTAGAATATGGTTCATAAAAAAGCCTTCCTACTCCCATCTCATAACATCTCTAGGATATCTTCTGTGTTTGCAGATTGTTCTCATAAAGTTTCCATAGAGATAAGAAAGTAGGCATATAGATCGATAATTACTATTTTCCTCTGGATTGTTGTAATGACTGCTATGGTTTTCCCCAATTATTCAGTATCTTTCCTACTTTCAGATACCTCGAGAATGAAACAACTTGATACGTAGTAGCCTACATTCCATGGGAAAGCTAGATTTTCTGTCACTAAAAATATTTTTTATGATCTATAAAAAGTCATATTAAAAGTGTCCCTTATAGTCTCTTGTCTGTTTAATCTGAGGGGCTCTCTACATGACCTATCCATTTCCTTAGATCTTAGGGGGCTCTAAGGTTAGGGCAGGAGAGCATAGGGTTTGGACAAAAATTTGGTGGCTCTTATGCTTTCCCAGATGTGACGTAACTAAATTATACCTCTTCCCTACTTCAGTCTTGATTCTTCCAGAGCAATCTAGACAATGTTTGGAATATATAAAGATGAACCTGGATGCAAGAGATAATTTATAAGGTAAAGTCTCCTTCCTATATTCATGTTGCCATCTTGTGGCTAGGGCAACATATGAGTTCAAAGGGTAGAAATAACCATAACACAGCTTTAATAGTCAGCCCAGTTCTTTAGCTTATGGGTCAAAGAATCATAGATAAAAGCTCTTGAAGGAACCTCAGCAGCCATTCTTAGTCAGATCATTACTGGTCAGGAATCTTCAACACAACATCCCCCAAACTGGTCATCAGCCTCTAGTAAATACCCTCCACTGTAAGGAAACCCACTACCTCTCAATGAAGTCCATACTTTGTTGCTTTTGAATTGTTCTAATTATTAGGATTACAGTCCTTTACATGAAGTCAAAATTTTATCTTTTAGGGACTAATCTATTACTCTGAGTTTTTCCCTCAGAACAAACAGAACAAGTATAACCACTCATCCATATAATAGACTTTCAGATGCTTGAAAACAGCTATTAAGTCCTTCATTGACCTTTACTTATTTAGGTTAAACATTCCTGATTCCTTCAACTTATCTTCAAATAGCTTGGTCTCTAGTCCTCTCACCATTCTGCCTGTCTTCCTCTGGCTGAGCTCCAGTTTATCAATGCTCTATTTAATTGGATCTGTGATTTCATTTATTTGGATATTTCCTAGATCATAATTCATCCATGCCTGCCCATCCTGGGTAACTGTCCATGTCCTCCCAAAAGTTCACAATAGAGGGTCCACCAAAACATGCTGGGGGCCTTCCTTACTTTCTTTTGATATTATGAGCACAGAGGTTGACATTCATAGTTGTCGACTCTATAACTATATACTACTATACAACTATGAGTGTCTACCTGTCATCCCTAACCTTTGTCATGTGTTCAACCCATCTTTTCTTTACGTCATGCTTACTCAATAATCATATATTGAGGTTTATTTATACCCACTATTTGTCTTTCCATCTTCCTCTGTTATATGCATATATATACACACATATATACATACATATATACTTACATATATTATATATAATATGCATGCTTATGTTTAACATGCTTATATGTACATATTCAATTTAATATATGCACATATGATATGTACATGTATATATTGATATATAAAATATCTTCAGTTTTTATATATGCATGCATGTATTTATACATATTCAATTTTGTATTTGTATTTGCTCCATATCTTACATTCATGCAACAACAATGAAAGAATATCGGTATTTAAAAGATAGACTTTTTTTTCTGGGAGAAGCTTAAGGTTATTAAGGAAGCACTGGAATTTCTTGAAGGTGACTCAACTGTTTCCTCTTTGTTCCTGTTTAATAATAGGCCTAATTTGTCCATTTTTACTATCTGTTCCAGATATATGTGTGCGTCTGTATACTTACGAACAAGTTTTATAGATTATCCGTTCTGCTGCATATCATAATCTAAGTAGTAGACATGCTTCATCCACTTGATCTTTGCAGTGTGGATGATCAAGTCTAACTCTTTTTTAGGGAGACTTCTGCTCTCTTCCAAGAGGCTCTGAAATGTTCTGTGACTTGATACAATGGGCATAATTTTCTGGGTAAACTGGAGCATTTGGAAAACCTCACTATACACAGGGAATCCCTCTTTAACTTGGACTCTATGCTAGAACTACTCCATCATGGTGATAAACATCTTTGTGGATCATACTTCTGTCTGTTTTATGTCTCACCTGCTGTTTATAATCATAAGGTTGTTGAACAGAGTTGTGAAAGGATTACCATCTATTAATACTCTCCCTCTCTTACACATACACACACACACGCACATGCACACGCACATGCACACACATGCACATACACACAAAGCTAGTTTCTTCTTGAAGAGTAATAAAGCTGTCCCAGCAGAGATTTGGCCTCAGGGACTATGGCTTAAGCCATGTTTTCCTTGATGCAGCTTTCTGGTGAATGTGTTGATGTGGCTTCCTGATCACATAAGCACATAAAAAGGCCCACCCACAGGGATCTGGGGATCTTCAGACTCTAAAGATGTCTTCAGACCATGGGAATTATTACATTCTGCACAGTCTGAACACATGTGTTTCCATATGGAATAATGTTGAATATCCTTTCTATGCTATGACCAAGTAAGTCTGCTTTTGTTAACTATTGAATGACCTACAAATACACCAAACCTAAGTTCATAACAGATAGGCCTGAGTTAGGGGCACCCATGGCAAGTGCTGCTTCTGTTATAACTTTCAAGTAATCTTAAACGATTTTGATGTATATGTAGGAGACACCTTGTCAGGTCTATCAGTACTCTTCCTAAACACGGTGCCTAGACTTAATATTTTCATTTCACAAAGAAGGTAGATGAGTTCTAAGACTCAGAAGGGAATCTTTAGTGGATTTTTTTTTTGTGGGAGAAGTCTCTTCAATCCCATCCTACCCCCATGCCTTTTTCTTACTGCAAGAGTGCAAAAGACAGTGTTCCAGAAAACCCATTGAGTCTGACTCATTCGTTTTCCAGAAGTTTGTTTCTGAGGAGGCGAAGATCCTCAGCTGTCAACAGCCTGACTAGGTATTTATTTCTCCTGACGATAGCTTCTGTGATTTCATTTATATCCATATGCAAAGGGCATATCACAACTGACCTGGATAACACAATAAAAATTACAGCTAGCATTTATATAACATTTCAAAGTTTGGAAAGCAATTTATATATGTATATGTGTGCGTGTGTGTGTGTATACATATGCGATATCTTTATACATATACATATACTTTATGTATGGATGTATATCTTTATCTATGAGAATTAAATGATATCTATGTATGTATGTATCTATGATCTCTCTCTTTGCTGTGTGGATGGTCAAGTCCAACTCTTTTTTAGGGGGACTTTTGCTCTCTTCCAAGAGGCTCTGAAATGTTCTGTGGCTTGATACAATGGGTATGATTTTCTGGGTAAACTGGAGCATATCAGAGAGAGATCATAGGTATATATATATATATATATATATATATATATATATATATATAGACAGAGAGAGAGAGAGAGAGAGAGAGAGAGAGAGAGATCAAGATCTATATATATTCACATATACATAGAGAGAGATCATTTGATCCTCCTAACAATCCTGGAAGGTAGGAGCTATTATTCTCCCCATTTTGTAGATAAGGAAACTGAGACTGAGAAATGTTAAGTGAGTTGCTGAGTTCCATGCAGCTAATAAGAGTTGGAGACAGGATTTGAGCTTATGTCCTCCTGACTGCAGGTCCAGTACTCCCTCCACTGGGCTAACTTGGTGCCTCTTGCCTTGCTTCTCCATGAAGCTGAGAATGATGAAACTCTCTGAAACTTCTAAGCCTACTCTGCTGGAAATTGTAAAATAATTATGGACCTGAAGTATAGTTAGTGGGGGTCTTATGACCTCAGTAAATACTCTCACAAGCCTTGGGCCTCAAATGTTCCTAAGTTTCTAGGTTTTCCCACAAGGGGAAATGGAGGCCTCTCTTGAACTTCCTTCTTCCAACAGTCTGACTGCTTGAAATTGTTGGAGGGTAAAGGTATGGTAACCTCATAGCCCACAAAATTTCAGTGTGTTTACAGAGTTTTGATCAAGTGTAAGTAGGTTTGATGAGCTGAAACCAGAGAAAAGAATATATATATATATATTTCCACTGCAGTACTTTCTTTGTAACACTGAATTTTTTCCTTCTCTGAGTTATTCCCTGAGTTATTATATGATTTTTCTGGGGGCAAACAATCAACAAGCATTTATTAAATACCTATGGCATTGGGAAGGGAATAAACATTTATTAAGTGCCTGCTATGTGCCAGGCACTATGTTACAAATACTATTATCTTGAACCTCATGATGACCGCATCAGGTTGGTGCTATTAAGATCTCCATTTTCTAGTCTAGGAAACTGAGACAGAGGTGAAGCAAATTGCCCAGGGTCATATAGCTAGTAAGTGTCTGGGGCTGAATCTGAACTCCTGATTACAGGCCCAGCACTGGGGATACAAATACAAAAGAGAGGCACCCCCCCTTGCCTTCAAGGAACTTACATTCTAATAAAGTGATATGATACATATAAAAAAAGAAGTGGTCAGGGAAGGGAGTTTAGGTCTAAGGATTCAAAGAGATTGTAAGAGACAAACTGAGGCCTGGGAAAGACCTTCATTTACAAAGGCCACGGTCTCCCACTGCATCCTGGGCCATAGATAGTCACCTTGACTTTGGTCTTGCCCCTAGACTCCAGTGACTCTGAAGGAGAGAGAGAGGCTGATGACTTTGCTAGTTCTGCCTCACTTGCAGGTCATGACATCACCCCACGTCCCCATCACTCCCATGACATCTTTGATCCTTTTCCAGAAATAAGGGCAAAGAACAACGGAAGCACAGGCCTTGCCATACCCTTCTCGGTACCAAAGGTAGTATGGATTTGATTCCAGCTAAGTCTGATGAGTATGAATAATGAATCCCTTCTAAGTGGTCTCATTATTTGAATTCAAATTCACATGGCATATTTCCACTGGGCTGGACTCAATTGCCATATTTTATTATAACTTGGAATTGCTTTAATTCAAATAGATGAGACCACTTCATAGAATTCGCAATTCAAACCAATGGGACTTTGTTGTATTGAATGAAGAACAAGATAGAAAAAAGGAAAGAAAGAAGGAGGGGGAGGGAAGAAAAGAATGAAGGAAGGAAAGAAGGAAGGAAGGAAGGAAGGATGGATGGAAGGAAGGAAAGAAGGAAGGAAGGAAAGAAGGAAGGGAGGAAGGAAGGATGGAACAGAGGAAGGAAGGGAGAGAGGGAGGAAGGAAGGAAAGAGAGAAAGAAGGATGCATTTATTAAGCACCGACTATTTGCCAGGCACTGTACTAAGTGCTTTACAAATATTAGCATATTTGATCCTCACATAAACCCTGGGAGGTAGGTGCTATTATTATACTAATTTTGCCACCAAGGAAATGGAAGGTGAGGGAGTGGGAATTATGCAGGGCAGAAGGCATCCTGTATCTGAGTGAATGGTTGGATGGGTTGCTCTAGATACAAATCAGCATTCTTAACTTGATATCTGCAAACTTGTGGCAGATCTACATTCAATATAAATGTTTTCCTTTGTGATCCTATGTATTCTATTTTTTATGTCCAGAAATATTATTTTGGGAAGGTTTTGACAGACTTCCAAAGGAGTCCATGACACAAAATAAGTTAAGAACCTCTGATACAGAGAGCTGAGGTGAATTTTTACTAGTCAGGCTAGCTCAGTCCCAGGGCAGATGGAATCTGAAATTAACTCTCCTGAGCAAAGAAGGATCTTCTCTGCGATCTATTTCTAAGCAAAATTCCCCTGCTTGTCTTTGAGATCCAGAATTTCCAGTAGGGCAACCACACCTGGTAAGCTCATTTAAGACTTCTTGAATCTCAGGTTTCTACTCTATATTACTTTAACTTTCATTTCCTCACAGGCATTATCTGCAATGAAGTATGATGCTAAACAAAGGAATATGAAAAGTGGAATCAACTCCATGGGATACCATAGCTTCAGAGGGAAGGGAGCTTGGAGATCAAGTCCCTTGTTTTACGGAAAAGGAAATTGAGGCCACAAAGACTTTTAGCCTCTCATTTCAGAGCTAATTCTCTTTTCACTATACCACATTTACTCAGAATTAAATTTCACCAGCTCTTTGAGAGCCTACTGTGTGCCAGGAACCACACCATTGATATCACAGATTGGTCATCTCTTTTCTCCACCCATTCTTTCTTTGTCTATTGTATACTTTGTGTACATAATTGACAAGGCAGGCTCATTGTGAGAACCAAGAAACATTTTTGGAAAGTGTCTGACACAAGACACATGATATACTCTACGTGCATGGATGTGTGCCCATGGGTCACCCATTGTTTTATGTTTACTCGACGGAGGACACATTTTTTCCCTAGTAAAATTTATTTCACTTACAATAAAACAACCTCTCCAGAATATGCTAGATTCACATGTCAAGCTTTGGTTGTCTTTAAAGAAATCATAAAAGCCCCATAAACATGTTATTTGTTTGCAGGCACTTTGAGACTAGGGTTAAATTCTCAAACCAGCTGGAGGTTTTCACAGAAAGAACTGGTTACCAATGGATTAGTTGACTGAGTGAAGTGTGTGTGTGTGTGTGTGTGTGTGTGTGTGTGTGTGTGTTAAGTTGACTGGCCATTTATTTTAGTCACAAGATTATAGATTTAGATATGGAGCCTAGACATCATCTAATATAATCTCATTTAACAAATGAGAATACTGAGGTTTAAGTGACTTGCTCACAGGTAGCAAGTGACAAAGGGAAGATTTGAATCCAGGACCTCTGCCTCCAAATCTATCATTCTTTTCAATAGATGACACTACCCATGGTCCTCTCACTCTAAATTTCTTTCTATAACATCACGCTGCTTTTCTGTGGAAATGCTAAATCTGATTTGTCCCCCAAACCACAGCCTGAGTAGTATAACTGGTCTAAATGTCCAGCAACACTGAGTCATTTTTATGATCATTACCAGAGAGTTTAAACCTCCTGCTCATGGGCTGCATGCAGCCCCTACATCACTCCTAAATGTATCTCAAACCAGATGAAAATGTAATGGGGAAATATTTAACAAAATTAATAAAAAATGCAATAAAACTGATGATGCTATATTTTAAAAATAAATCAGTAGAGACCCTTATATATGTATAGTGGCTCCTGTTTCCATTTGAGTTGGGTAGTAGGAGGCTCTGAATACGACTGCCCTTTCATATTCCCTGTACCCACACCTAAGAATGCTGAACTTAGAATCGGCCTAGGTTCAAGTTCACTTCACTGCTTATTGACCTGTGTCATTGGCCAGTCTCTACCAACCTATTTCCTCATCTGAAAAATCAAGAGAATGATATGCTATTTACTTTACAGGGTTGTTCTGAGGTTCAAAGGACATGATGTGTGCCAATGCAATACAATTCATAAAGTATTCATTAAGCATTTCCTTGTACCAAGTTTTATACTCGTGTGGTTGTATGTAAGATATACCTACTAAATGGACAGATGCAGTTCATAAGTAGGTATAGATAGATGTGGTCCAAGGCCTACTCCTCTCTCTCTGTAAAGGATACTGATTTCTGTCTTGAGAGAGAGTAGGAAAAGGGTCAAGGTTGGGCATTCTTTTCTCTAATCTGAGAGAGGTACCACACTATAGTTTATCTATCAGCTCCTACTAAATACAGCTTTGGGACATGGTTTAGTGCTCCCTTAGCCTGAATGCCTTTGTCAAAACTCCCAGACTGATTCTTTTGACGAGGCAAACTAGGACATCTTTTGCCTCAATTTTTACCTAGCCTTTAATCATTGTATGGGTGTTGGTTCAGACAAACTGAGACCTAGGAAAGACCTTAGCTTAAAAAGACCAGGGTCTCCCACCGCATCTGGGCCATTGCCAGTCACCCTGACCTCCGTCTTTCCATTGGACTCTGAATGACCCTGGAGGAGACAGTGAGGTTGATGACTCCGCACAGCTCTTCCTCACTTAAATCAATTCACTTGCAAGTTAAGACATCAGCCTCCTGATGTCATCAGTCCTCTTTGAAAATGAGGAACCAACAGTAACAAATTCAGACCATTCCTGATTCAGGATTTGAGAGGTAGTAGCATTTAGTGAAGAGTCCTAGTTTTGGAGACTTGTACTTCTGTCACAAATTAGCTGTGGTGTTACATTATTTCAGTCTTGTCCCACTCTTGGTGACCCCATCTGAGGTTCTCTTGGCAGAGATACTGGAGTGGTCTGCCATTTCCTTCTCCAACTCATTTTACAGATGAGAAAACTGAGGCAAGCAGGGTTGCATGAGTTGCCCAGGATTACACAGTTAGCAAATGTCTGAGGGCAGATTTGAACTCATGAAGATAAGTTTTCCTGATTCCAAGCTCAGTGCTCTGTCCATTATGGCACCACCTAGCTACCCTAAGTAGCTATGCAGCAATCAGCAAGTCTCAATCCCTCTGAACCTCAGTTTTCTCATCATCATTTCTTCTTGGGCTTTCTATTTCACCCAGTCTGGAAGGCAAGTGGTCAATTGTGGGCCTAATCTGAATACTGATCAGCTTTAACCTGTTGTTTTTCCAACCTAGGGTGATTTGTCCCTTCTTAGGCATCCTGATGGCCTTATACTCTTGGGGACTCACCATATTCATGATAGACTTAGTGGAATATCTGATTGGCTTTATCTCTATTCTAACTGGCTGCTTACAACTCCTAAACTCAAGAAATTCACCAGCTTCAGCGTCCCTAGCAAAGATGAACTACAGGAATTTGCCCAACCTACATCTAATGCTGTTCTAATCTGAGTTGACACTTATGTAATTAACTACAGGAGAAATTTGTCATCTTCCACTATTAGCTTCTACTCTCTGGTGACACCAAGCCACCTTCTCTGACTACCTGTAAAAGTCCAAAAATCCTAGAGCTTATGGGTATCTTGAAGAACTGGAAGGTTCGCCTGTGGCACCTAGCCTCTGTGTGGCATAAACTCACTCCTCCTTACTTAACCACAATCCCTGGTAGATTTAGAGTCCAAAGACCTGAGCTTGAATCCTGACTCACATGATAACTTCTTCAGATATCTGAGCAAGTCATTCAACCTCTGTCTGCCTTAATTTCTGCAACTGCAAAAAGTTGATAGTAATAGCACCTATCTCCCAGGATCTCCCAGTGCTTTCTAAGTCTTAAGTGCTACATACATTAGCTATTAATTTTCCAGACCCCATGTTTACATTCTCCCTATATTTCTGGATCTCTCCGAATTCTCTTCTGTCAATGCCTAGCACCTGTCTGCCTGTGACATCAGAGATGGCAAACTAACCAGGCACACCTGAGTGAGAATTGCCTTTTCTTCCATAACTCTATGACCTAAGTAAGCCACACAACAGTGTGGGGATGACAGGACTCCACATGTCCCACCCATCAATTAAAGAGAGTGACAGAGTTCCCCAACTGTTAGAATGAAGGATATAGTGGAGAAGGGGACTCAGGTTCTCTCTCACCTGGTTAACAGGAAGGCACCAGAGTATGAGGTAAGGCTGTTTTTCTCTCAGTTGGGTGTATTCTCAGGTGAAGTGTTAGAGATAGATCTTCAAAATTTGATTACCTCACTTAAATCCAATTCATTTGTATGTCATGGCATCACCTTCCTGACATTATGGTCCTCTTTGAGAATGAAGAACATAATGGCAAACTTCTAGAGGTCCAGAACAGTCCATTCCAGAGTTTGATAGAAGTCAAACCTGTACATGCTAAAGTCTCAAGGTGTGATCTGCTTGATTCTACCCAGCAGCAGCTCAACCAGAGGAGCCAGGATGCTGGGTCTGGCAGCAAAGGAACAACTTGACTGTGACCATGCCAACTCTTGCCAGCTCTCAGCTTTCCATCTGCAGCTCTTCTTGGTTTGAACTTCAAGGATCATAATGCCATACTTAGGATGAGTTGATTACCTGGAATCTCCTCATCATGCTGTTTAACTCAGCTTTGGATGCTCAATCCCCTCCTAACTCCCTCAACCTCCTCTCCCCTGAATTGGAGGGCTGGGGTATTGAATGCTTAACTCTTCACAGAGCTTTCCTTCATAGAGGGCTGGGACCAGGACTTTCCAGCTCACTCTCTATTTTCCATCTGCAACTCTGGTTTTGAACTCCAGGGAACATGATGCCCCTGAACCTGCTTGCCAGCTTCATTTTGTATGTTGTCTATCAGATTGTATCTCCCTGAGAGCAGGAATTGCTGTTTCCTTGTTTGCATCACCAGCACTTAGTAGAGTGCCTGGCACATAGTAGGTTCTTAATAAATCTTTACTGAATTGAACTTGTTAATGTGAATGTTTTGCCGCAACAGTTTTATATCTAAGCCTTATTCTCCCTAGGGATGAAAGCAGTAGAAGGGAAAGCATGCCTCTGATTTCAGAGGGTGATGTTTTTATACTTTGGTTTGTACTATATCTTTTTTTTTTTTTTTTTAGCAAATATCTCTTTTCATCTTAGGGATGGGGAGAGGAGGGAGGTATAGAATTTGGAACTCAAAATTTTAAAAAAATATTTAAAAATGGTTTTTACCTGTAATTGGGGAAAATGAAACATAATTTTAAAAGGTGAATGAATGAATGATTAAACAAATAAGCAAACAAATGATGGATAGATTAATGGAGTGATGGAGCATTTGGCAAAACTGTGCCCCATTCTAAGGTAGCCTCTCTGGAGGGCTGCTGCTGACTCCTTCCTTCCTGAGACAGCCATTCCATTGTTCAAACAGCTCTTACGGTTTGGAATTTTATCCTAAGTGGAAACTTGTCACTTTCCTCTTGCCTCTTGTCATTTTCCACCCATCACTTCTCATTCTGTCCTATGGAACCAAGTAGGCTAAGTCTAGTTCCACTTCCATATTTCAGAATAAGGTTAATTTTCTACATTTGGGTTAAAAACAAAAGTCCACCACAGGTTTTGGTAAAAGACTGCAGTTGGTAAGAAACAGATGTTCAGGCTTTAGGAGACTGCAGTGGCTTCTAGGTGACTCATGCTGAGTCAATATGAATCAACTCTGTGTGTGTGTGTGTGTGTGTATGTGTGTGTGTAAAAGAGAGAGACAGTGATAGAGGCACACAGACAGACAGAGGGGGAGAGAGAGAGAGAGAGAGAGAGAGAGAGAGAGAGAGAGAGAGAGAGAGAGAGAGAGAGAGAGAGAGAGAGACAAAGAGAGAGTATGTTAAATAACTAATGAGGTTACATAAATGTGACCTTAGAGCATCCAGTGATAAGACTCCATTCTCCTCAGGCTACCTCTGGAGCACTGTGTCTAGGAATGGGAGTCATTTTTAAAATTTTTTTCAGGGGTGTCATATTTTAAGGATGATGACAGGCTGAAACATGTCCAGAGGAGGACAACCATGATAGTGAGTCACCATCAGGGACCATTGAAAAGATTACAGACATTTAACCCAGAGAAGAGAAGCTTTGACAAGAACATGATAGTTGTCTTCAAATATTTAAAGGATTGCACGTGGAAGAAGACTTAGATTTATTTTACTTGGCTCAACAGGTCTGCGATGGGAGCAATGGATGGAAAGTCATTTTGAGGCAGATTTTGGCTCAGTGTAAGGGAAAACTTCCTGACAATTTCAGTTGTCCAAAGGCAGAATATTACTGGATAAAGTTAATTCTCTGCCATCAGAAGTGCTTAAGGAAAGGTTAGAGGATTGTTTTGTATGGAATTTATAGGTTAGATTAGGCTAATTCTACTCATAATATATTGTGATTTTAGTTCTCAGCTTTTACCAAGCTAAAACCCCTTTTTCTTTTTGACTTGTACCTGGAGGTCTAGGTTTCTCTTGGATTTACATTTACATTTATGAAAATAGTCCATTTCCCATCCCCACACCCTTGCCCAGGCTGTTGTCAGTAACTAGAATTCAATATCTCCTCACTTCTCTTGGAATCCCTCATTTTCTTTAAAACTCAGCCTGAGTTCCACTTGATTCATGAGGCTTTTTTGGTCACAAGTAGCTAGTCTCCACCCCTCAAAAAATATTCTGGATATCAGATCTTTAGTCAGAGAAATTCACAGCAAAAATTGTTTTTTCCAGTTAACTGTTGCCCTTCTAATTCTAACTGAAGAAACACTCAAGAAGGCCAAGCAAGAGGAAGCAATACTGCCCAATTCCCCCCACAACTACTCCAACAAAATTCTAAATCTAAGGAGAAATCACAGTGGTGCATCTTTGAAGTCCAAGACCATAAATTCATACCACAGCAGAAACTGTGAAGCAAGTGTGGGCCGAGATCACAGACTTCATCCCCAGGGCTCCAAACAGGCAGCAGGTAACAGATCAAAAGCTTAGCCTCAGGCCTAGAATGAAACTAAACCCACAGTGTGGACTGGGGTGTGAGGAGGCTCAGAGGAGATAGGGATGTAAAGCATTTTGCAAACCTTAAAGGGTTATAGAAATGCCAACTGCTGCTGCTGCTGCTGCTGCTGCTTCTGTTGATGCTAACTTCTAACACCCAGTTCACCAGTCTGATGATGACTTCATTCCCTGAAATTTTTGGTGCACTCCTGGTGAGCTCAAGTCATATTTATAGAGCACTATAAGGCTGAGCTAATAAAGGTTTAACAACTGGGGTCATGGGTGGGGGAGGGGGAGGAGTATGCAATACACTTTAAAGACAAAATGCATTGTTAGTGCTTTCTTTAAATCTACTCAATCAACAAAAACCCTGTTCTGCAGTGATAGCTGATTTCTGAGGTGTAAATGCTCACACTGAAAATTTAACAATTAACTCTTACAAGCTGTCTCCAACACACCCTTAACTATGGATCAATCACCTAGTATGTATCTTCCAGAATAAGTCTGAGCCTCAACTAATAGTGTTAGATCAGTAGGGTGGGTTGCCTAGCCCGGGTGCCTTAGAATGAATTATGGGTTCAGCCCATGGCTCAGGCTAGCAAGGAGCATGGGAGTGTCCCAGAAAGGCCAGATCAAGGACTCAGTCTCCAGAAACTATTTGTTTTTTCCAAAATAGGAACAGTCCCTAGGATTGGACCAGCACCCCAGGGTTTCTCAAAGCAGATCAGAGATTCAGTCTACAGGTCGGAGTGGGGTTAGATTAGCAGTATCCCCATAGTCTATTGGGTTCTTAGCCCTGGGCCTAGAATAGGGATCAGCCCCAGCTTCAGTCACACTGCATGTGATGAACCTTTCAGCTAACTAAAAAGGGGCTGAGGCCAACAGTCGTTATAGGATGGGACTAGACAGTAGTCTAATGGAGTACCACCCGGGGCAAGTCTGTAGCTATGTTACCTAAACACAAAGCAGGGTCTATAGCCTGGAAAGTCCAAGAGGGCAGAAATTTAACAATGCTCTTGATCTGATCACACAGGGGCTGCTGAAATACTAATTACTAATACTAATTTGTTCCCGGGGCCAAATCATTGCTATGATTCTTATTATGAGTAATACTCAGTACCTGAAGAACATAGCCTCAGATTAGATTGGCCAAGATATATAGGCCACAACAGTGCTGCCAGAAGTACACAGACTCTGATCCTAATAATACAAAGGCCCAACCTGGGAAGTAAGGCTGGAAGAATGAGTAAATAACAGGATAAAAAGCTATTACAATGCCAAAGATAATGAAGACACAAACCAAGAAGAAGAGACTAGCTCTCAAAACACAACTTGGTCACAAGATCAATTAGAATTCCTACAATAAAGGAAGTCAAGGTTTTAAAAATAACAATATAAGTGAGATGAGAATGATAGAAGAAAAAATGAGAAAAGAGGTAAGAGTCATGAAAGAAAGACCTAGAAAGGGAATGAGCTTATCACAGAGATGTAAAACCTTACCCAAGTAATAGACTTTCTGAAAATTAGAAATGGCCAAACAGAATTTATTGATTCCATGATGACAAGAAATATTAAATCAAAGTTGAAAGATGGAAAAAATAGAAGAAAATGTTAAGGAATCTCATATAAAAGCAACTTACTTGGGAAAAAAATATGAAGAGATCATTTAGGAAAAATTGGGCTCAACTATCTAAAAGTCATGACACCCTCCACCAAAAAAGAACGTAGCTATCATCTTTCAAGAAATCATAAAACTATCCACATTAGAACAAGAAGGCAAAGTGAAAGTAGAATCCATTGACCACCTCCTGAAAGAAACCCCAAATGAGAACTCCCAGAAACATCATAGACAAAAATCCAAATCTTCTAGGCCAAAAAACAAATACAAAACACTACTGCAAATTGCCAGAAAGAAAGCATTCAAGTACCAAGGAACCACATTAGCACTAGACTTAGCAGCTGCCGCTTAAAAAGGAACAGAGGACACAGAACATGATATTCCAAAAGACAAAAAATATGGGCTTATAACAAAAAATGATTTATTCGGCAAAACTGAGTATAATCCTATAGGAGGAAAATTTAATAGAGAACTTCAAAAAGTTCCTGATGAAAATGTAGAGCTAAATAGTAACTTTGAAACATAAAAATGTAAGAGTAAAGAGAAATATAAAAAGGTAAATTGTGTAAGTGAATAATTGGAAAAGATTTGATAGAGATGAAAAATTTACATTCTAATAGGGTGGGCAGGGCATGACACAAATGGAGGTAGCTGGGTGACCCAGTGGTTAGAGCTCTGGGTCTGGAGTCTAGAAGATCTGACTTCACATCCAACCTCAAACATTTAATAGGTTTGAGATCCTGGGCAAATCCTGTTTTTCTCAGTTTTCTCAACTGTAAAATGAGGAAGATAATAATAGTACCTACCTCCTAGAATTGTTGTGAGGATGAAATAAGATAATATTTGTAATAATGCAATGTTGCAATATTGTTTCCTAGATAAAAAGTGCTATATAAATGATAGCTATTAAGTATCCCCTCAGAACCTTGATGTCGGTAGAGAGCTAAAGAAAGGTTTAAATAAAACAGAAGGTCTTTGTTATGTTTTAATGATCTTAAAAGAAGAACGGAAAGAGAGGACAAACAGAATGCACTGGAGAGTAAAGGAAAAGTAAAGGGGTGGAGCTTAATACTTTATATAATCAGGGGATGCAAGAAAATGATGATAGAAAAATGGCAGAAGGAGTCGGTAGAATAGATGACACTTGAATTTCACTTCTATCTAAATTAGACAAAGGAGAAAAGAATAATAACCTCAACTCAACAGAGAAATATAAAAGAACTAGAGGAGTAAATAGAGAGAAAGAAAAGGAAAGGTAAATTTAAGGAGGGATTACTCATAAGCAAAACAAATCCTCAACTCAGAGAGTGGGGCTTATAAAAGGGATTTAGAAGGACAGAAAGAAGAGCTAAGAACCTCTGATTGAAGTCTGAATGAAGTGAAAGAAACAGGACACAGAAGCAAGATGTTATTGTAGCAAACACTAGTCTCAAACATTTGGAGGTTCAGAATCCCTTTACACTCTTAAAAATTATTGAGGACCCCAAAGAGCTTTTGTTTGTGTGGGATGTACTTATTGATATTTACTGTGTTAGAAATAAAAGCATCTTAGCATTATTATGAGAATAGATTTGACTTCCTGGATCAAGCAGAAGGTGTACTTCTAAGCCACAACTATTTTCTTCTTTATGAAGAGGTCATGGGAAGCAAAGAGAAGTGAAAGGCATAACAGAATAATATAGAGGGAAATACAAAATTGACAATCATAACTGTGAAAGTCAATGGGATAAACTCACCCATAAAGCTGAAGAGGAGAGAAGAATGAATTAGAACTGGGGTTGGCAAGTGGTCCAACAGTGAAATATAGGCTGCCCCCTGTTTTAGTTGGGTTCTCAAGATAAGAACAATTTTTGTATTTTTAAATAGTTTTATCATGTCTAAAAATGTAAAAAACTATTCTTAGCTCACAGACCTTACAAAAACAAGGGGTGTAAGGGATATGGGAAGATGGATTTGGCCCACAGTCCATAGTTTGCAGACCGCTGGATGAGAAAGGAGAATCCAAAAAGATGTTTATAAGAAACACACCTGAAACTTAAAGACTTCCACAGGGCTAAAAAGTAAGGGACTGGAGCAAAATTTATTATGCTTCTGCCAGATTAAAAAAAAAGCAGGAGTAGCAACCATGAGACCAGATGAGGCAACTGGAAAGATAGATACATCCATTTTTATCCCCTGGTTATCCTGCTTATCCTTGGTTTTATCAAGGATGCTTGCCCTATTCATGGTTATGAAATGTAGCTTCTTCCCGATTCCTCTAATTTGCTTATAATTATATGATTAGATAATATATATTATATAGCATACATATATGCTTATGATTATATGATTCTAATTTTTATCTTAGTGAACAAGTGCTCTGTAAGGTCTGTGAATCTCTAAGTTAAGACTTAAAAATATAACTTGGTGATTTAAAAGTTTATAGCCCAAAATTGTCCCTTTTGATAGTTCTTTAATAATTAGGTTCCAAACTGTAATTAATCCCCTCACACCACCCACACACTCACACCTATGTGACATTTTTTCTTCCTAACAAAATGTAAGTCATTTGAATAATTTTCTTTTTGTCAAAGGTACCAGCGTCCTGATAATTCTAGAGATGTTTTTCAGAGAAATGTAATTTTGATTTGAGACCCCCTGCAACAATCCATAACACATATTTGACCAGTATTTGACCTTTAGGCTTCCAATAGGCTTTAGATATTCTTCCCCAAAATAGATATAATAAATATCTTTATTTGATTAGGCCAATATTGGTTATGCTGCCATCAATGTGATTTATAAATGTATGGTTTTCTTTGTCGTATCACCAGAGGTCTTCTTAGTTAGCCTGCCTCCATTCTGGAATAACATAGTAGAGCTGAGAGGGGCGTGGGATATCATCTTGTCCCACATTCTCATTTTACAGGGAGGGAAATAATAAATCATATCTATATAACACTTTAAGATTTACAGTAAGATTCTCTGAGGTACGCTGTATGGGTATTATCTCACCTTGGTGACACGGAGATGTTGGTTGAAGTGGTTTGCATCTTGAGGAAGGTGAGGCACAACTCATTTAATAAATGCTTACCATGTGTCAATCTAAGTATTGGTGACATAAATATGAGCAAAAAGAAAGATAATCTTTACCTTTGGGGACTTTGTGAATGAAAGAAGATAACACACAAAGGGGAAGTGGAAAGAAAAGGGAGAGAAGGGAAAGTACTTTTGTGTGGGCATGGTGTGGAAGTCCAGAAAGTCTAAAACCTAGCAAGAAGGGGAGTGAAGCTTGACCAACTTGACTCCCCTTCATGACAGAGGTCCCAGGAGGAACTTACCAATGGGAGAAACAGGCTGCCATGGTGCATAGATGTTTCAGGGTGAGGAGGCCCCAGGTACTGAGGAAGGTTCAAAGGCAAAATGTGGTGTTGAAATTCAAAAATTCCCAAAGTCTCAGAAACACAGTTGGGAAGAGAGAAAATAGACTCAAGGAATATAGCTTGGTAGAACAAGCAGAAAGAGCTGCTGGATTTAGCATCAGAGCACCAGGGTTCAGATCTTCACTCTGCTATTTATTTGTGTGAACTTGCATTTGGGGAATTCATTTTCTTCTCTAGACCTCAGTTTCCTTATCCGTAAAAGGAAGAAAGATCAGTATTCTAGATCAGCGGTGTCAAACTAAAAGAGAAACATATCCTTGCATGCTTACACATTGACTTGAAAAACCACAAATTAACATTATTAATGTTATATTGTATTTTTATTGATTTTGTTAAACATTTTCTTTTTTTTTTATTTGGTAGTGTTTTTTTTTTAATGATTTTATTTGTTTTCAGTTTTCTACAATCATTTTCATATATATTAGATGTTTTCCCCTCTCTCTCCCTTCTTCCCATCTCCCTCCCCACTCCCTCCCAGAGATGGCATGCAATTTTATTTAGGTTCTACATATACATTCTTATTAAATACATTTTTACCTTAGTCATGTTGCATAGAAGAATTAAAATGAATGGGAGAAACCATAATAAAACAGAGAAAACAAAATAAAACTTAACACAAGAAAATGGTCTGCTTCATTCTGCAATCCAATTCCATAGTTCTTTCTCTAGATGTGGAAGGCTTTTTGCCTCAAGAGTTCATTGGGAGTTTTTTAGGTCCTTGCATTGCTGTGAAGGACTAAGTCTACCAGAAAAATTCCTCGTACACTGTGGTTGTTGCTGTGTACAAAGTTTTTCTGGTTCTGCTCCTTTCACTTGCAATCAGGTCATATAAGTCTTTCCAGGCTTCTCTAAAGTCTTCCCGTTCATCATTTCCTATAGCACAATAGTATTCCATTACATTCATATACCACAACTTGTTCAGCCATTCCCCAATTGATGGACATCCTCTTGCTTTCCAGTTTTTGGCCATCACAAAGAGAGTTGCTATAGATATTGTTGTACATGTGGAACCCTTTCCCATTTTTATGATCTCTTGGAGTATTGCTGGGTCAATGGGTGTGCACATTTTTGTAACCCTTTGGGCATAGTTCCAAATTGCTCTCCAGAATGGTTGAATCAGCTCACAGCTCCACTAACAATGAAGTAGCGTTCCAACTCTCCCACTAAACGTTTTCTAATTGCATTTTGATCTGGTTCAGGCTTTACTTGGGAGTTTTGCTAGCATCATGAGGCCCTTCATTTGAGACTCTGGATTGGAAGATCTCCAAGGGCTTTGTCTGTTTCAAATCCTTGTTGTTCATCCTTCGTTTCTGAAGAGGACCAGTGACATCACTGGGGTGGTGTTCTGTCCTATAAACCTGCTCAAGGGCACTTAAGTAGGATTTAAAGTTTTCAAAGTACTTCACAAATAATTATCTCATTTTATTCTCACAACAGTCCTGGGATGTAGATGATATTATTACCCTCATTTTACAGATAAGGAAACTGAGGCATATAGTGGTTAGTGGGCCTCGTCTAGCTAGTATGTGTCTGAGGCTGGATTTGAATTCAGATCTTCCTAAATCCAGGTCTAGTGCTATCCACTGAGCTATCTAACTGCCTCTAACTAGGCCTTATCAAAGCCAGAATTCTAACTGACCTATGTCTTCTGGATCAAGTTCAAGCATTCTTTCTACTCTCCCCTCAAACTTAAATATGAGGAAGTAGAGTGATTTGTGAATGGTTACACAGTTTACACTTATCAGAGGCAAGATTCAAACCCAGTTTCTCCTGACTCCAAACCTAGCACTTTCCCTCAAATACTGCACAGCCTCTTGAAATTTAAAGGAAAGCAAAATGAGGATATTAGATATATTAATGTTTATACAAGACAGTGGAAGCTGAAAGCAGCCATGGACTCTGGAATAGCTGGGAAGTTATTTCAGAAGGACAAGACCATCAGCCAGAGAGAGAAGGAGGAGAAAAGGGATGCTGTTAAGAAGAGGTCAAATCATGGCAGACACTGAGGACAGAGGCAGAGGGGATTAGTGAATGTCTGGGAAAACTGGCATACTAGAAAAGAGAAGAGAGAGCACACAGGCTTCGTTTTCCAGAAGGAAAGATATTTAGAATCAAAACAAATAATTTCAGAACTGAAAAGCTCTTTCTTTTTACCTTTTCCTCCTGGCCTCCCTAGTTTCCTTCAAGAGTCAATTCAAATACTGTTTTTGAAAGATGCCTTTCATGGTCTCTCTTCTTTCCCCCAACCTGACCTTTTGTTTGCGCTCTCTCTCTCTCTCTCTCTCTCTCTCTCTCTCTCTCTCTCTCTCTCTCTCTCTCTCTTTCTCTCTCTGTCTCCTCTTTCTTCTTTCCTTCCTTCTTTCCTTCCTTCTTTCCTTCATTTCTTTCTGTCTCCTTTCTTTCTCTCTCCATTTACATATATATGTAATATTTACATAGCTTTTTGCATGTTTTCTCCTCTATGATGTGAGATCTTTGAGACACGGACAATGTTTTTACCTTCTTTGTGCAGCCCCTTAGGCTCTGAGGGTCCTTATCCTAACTGCCACTTGTAATGATAAACTGAGTTCCCCAGAGAAGGCTACATCTCTCCCTCAGGTGCTTAAGGGTATCACTGAGTGTTTATGGGGTCCTTTCTAATACCATTGGCTTAAGTCCCCATTTCAGTGTGTTCTCCCAAACATTAATCACTGGTTACAGTTAGTATCTCCCGTATCCTCCAGTGATCAATACTCCAGTATCCATTACCAAATCAACCTTTTGCAAAGGGATATTTATTGAGAAGATATAACAGGTCCAGAAGGAGAAACATTTTCCTCCAATATCCAGGGAGCACTCTCTCCCCTATTCCACTTCAGTCCTAGAAAGAGTGCATCAAACTCAAAGCAGTTTCTACAAAGCATTCATCCACCAAGTTTACTTCTGAATGCGGCATGGCCAATAGATACAATACACCTTCTTGGCTGCCTTCAATTCACTGCTAAGCTGGGTCAAACAAGTTTGGGGCTTCAGTCCTCATCATGCTCTACTGCTTAAAAATCCTAACATGGACTCTCTTTCTAGTTTTCTGGTGGCTTGGTCTCCTGACCTTTTAAGATGACAAGGTTGCAGCCTATTCCATTCCATCTTTAATATTTCTTCACCTAAGGCAAGAAAGAACAGACATCACTGGGACAGAAGGAATAGGTCAGTGTGCTCTGGCCAAATGTCCTTAGCCTAGGTGGAGAGATGAATGCCCAAGGTCCCTCTCTAGTTAGGAAATATGAAATGACTCATCCAGGTAGTACCTGTAGTTTTAGTTCTAGCTTAGTAGCCAATCAAAAGGCTTCTCTTCTTCATATGGTAAGCAGACTGCTTGTACCTGCCCATACTCTAAAGTCCACATGCAGCTTATATCAACAGAAGACGTGTGCATGCTCATGAGGACTGGGCTCATTGACCAATCACTCCCTTCCCCATCCTGTTAAGTTCCCGATACATGGTAAACACTAAATAAACAGTTGCTGATTGACTGATTGATTGAAAAGGAACTTAGAGATTCATTTACCCAATCACTTAGAACTTTCTTGTTCTGGAAGAAAAGAAACTGATAAAAGGAACTGAGAAGAATCCAGAGAAAGATGTAAGGCATTTTAAGGGCAGGAATCCTTTCCTTTTGACTTTGCATAACCTATAGAAACTCTTGGGGTCTTCATCCAACTCCCACTTCCAATGACAGCCAAGTTCTGACAGCTCAACTAGCTTTATAGCCCTCTCAGGGTTCAAGTGGATGTTCCTGAGGAGTCAGAAATACTCTTCTAAATCTGTTAACTCCAGCATCCAATCTAATGTTGCACCCAATGTTAATCATCAAAACCACTTGACAGATGGTGTTAATTAATATGAATATGAAAGAGATATTTACTGAAAAGTATAGTAAGAGTAGAAACACAAAAAACATCATTCCTGGAGCAGGAACGTACTCTCCTCTTTGCCACCTCAATCCTTAGGAAGAGTAAATTCAAACTTCAACTGGTTTCTGCAAAACATTCATATCATAAAGGTCTCTTCTGAATATGACACACCAGTTGGCAAAGTAGCTCCTTTGTTCACAGGACACAGTAACTTGGCATCAATCCCTTGCTGGACTGAGTCAAGTAGGTCACTCCTCAGGGATGTGTGAATGTCTAAGGCTCAGCTTCCAACAAGCTCTAGTGTGGATACCATTTCTGGACCTCTCTGGTTGGTGACTCTTCCAACCTTTTGAAACTCAGAGGTTTGTTGCCTCATCTGTTCCTTCTTTATTATGCCATCACTTAGCAGCATGAGAGAGTAAACACAGCAGAGAGAGAAAAACGCCATGCTCATGATCGTATCAACCCCAGTGAAAAGAGTAAGCCATTGGCCCTCTCTCTCTTTCTCTTGGCCATTGACACTATCTCTCAGCATTGGCACTATCTCTCTTTCTTCAACAGGAGGCCTAGATCAGTAGTTGTCTCAAACAATACTAAACATGAATTCTCCCAGGCCTGGGGCCCTCATATGTCAGTCCCCACCAAGATCTAAACACATAGTAGGCATTTGTTGCTTATTGAAACAATAGAACCACTAAGTGTGGATTTAGCTGGCTGTGGAAGAGGAATAATTTTGATCTCAAATGGAGGGATAAGTGGAAAACCAGCAAGAAAGTACCTTAGGATTAGCACTGCAGAAACCCACTTGTCAGCCTGGGAATCAAACCTGCGGTAGTAGTCTATTAAGAGCCTGTCTCTATCAAGCTGGAGCAATGGGACAAGTTTTTTGAACCTGTCTAGCTTGTTACCCCATTTCCGCACATGATAATAGAATGGTTTATGCAGCTGTCTAAACACTCTAAACAGCTGGCTGAGCATGTGTGGTGCTAAAGATAGACTACAGAGAAAAGGACACTGCTAGGGAAATGAAGGGGAAAACCAACCACTCCAAGAATGATGGTTGGATACAAACTACTCTCCAGTCCTGGGGGTGATTGGCAAGGGGGAATGGGAACTGTCCCTTGTTGCCCTGGCTTTGTTTTGTCACTAATGATCATATATTATTACTTCAGGGATTTAAGATGTCACTGGTACGAATACTGTAACTTCTAAGGGAGGGTGAAGAACCTCATCTTACCTAGTAGGCAGTCTTTTAGACGAGCATCCATCACTTTTCTTTCAATCTGGTGATGAGCCTCTCGGGACTTAACTAGGTGGCTTACATTTCATGTCTGAGCCTGCACTAATACAATTCTGTCTTGTTTTACTTTTCCTGAGCTTTGCTTTAGCAGATTCGACCAGCTCCCTGAATAGCACGGGACAATTACTTAACTGTAAGCAGGCAGAGAGCCTCCTGTTCTTGCTGTAACTGGCTCCTGACATTTCTTTGCCCTTTTCCAATGTTTCTTGGCTTCAGATCTACGACTTCAAAGTCTACTCAAGGTCACATCACTATTCTCTAGTTGTGTGCATCCAAGGTTAAAAGCTCAATAACCAGCTCTATGAAATAATAATGATGATAACAACATACGCACAACACACTTTAATCAGCTTTTAAATACAATTAGAATCTGATGGGGGAGACAATATGCAAACAAATATATACGGAGCAAGCTACATACAAGATAAACAGGAATAATTAATAGAGGGAAGGCACAGGAATTAAGAGAAGTTGGGGATTACATTAATAATTGCAATTAAATGCAGATTCATGTAATACATGATCTGCATTACATTTTCTCCATCCTTTTCTTCAGTCTAGACAATTAACAAAACAATAAATCAATTACCACCTTGAGGGAGAACAGGAGAGAGGTCAAAGTTAGGCATTCTTTTCTCTGGTCCGAGAGGGGTACCAGACTAAAATTATGTACATCAGCCCCCACTAAACACAGTTTTGAGACTTAAGACTTAGTGCTCCCTTAGCCTGAATGCCTTTGTTGAAATCCTGCGTTCTGGCCAGAAACCCTGAGGATCTTCCCTCCCAGACTGATTCTTTCAAAGTAGGCTATCTTTTGCCTCCCAATCTTTAATCACTGTATGGGTGAGACCTGGGAAAGACCTTAGCTTAAAAAACCAAGGTCTCCCACTGCATCTGGACCATTGCCAGTCCTGATTTATGTCTTGCCATTGGACTCTGAGTGACTGGAGGAGAGAGTGAGGCTGATGACTCTGTGCAACTCTTTATCACTTAAATTGGAAATTCACTTGCAAGTTAAAACGTCACCCTCCTGATGTCATTGCTCCTCTTCAAGAACAAAGGACAAAGAACAACAACATCCCTTCAATGGTATTTCTTTTAAACCCCTTTCAGGTATGGGTGCCTACAGGGTGAGATCTCAAATGCGTTGAGATGCTTTACTTTAATAAAGAGTAATTGAATGAAAGGGGGCAGCGAGGTGGCATAGTGGATAGAGTATCAGTCCTGAAGTCAGAAAGATTCATCTTCTCAAGTTCAAATCTGGCCTTGGACACTTACTAGCTGTGTGACCCTGAGTAAGTCACTTAACCCTGTTTGCCTTGGTTTCCTCATGTGTCAAATGGGCTAGAGAAAAAAATGGCAAATCACTCCAGCATCTTTGCTGAGAAAATCCCAAATGGGGTCACCAAGAGTCAGACATGACTGAAATGAATGAATAACAACGAATTGAACAAAATGGGGATATTTAGCTGGGAGAAAAACTTGGAATAGTCAGGCAAATGAGATAGTTTTCAAATGTTTGAAAGGCTTTCTTGTGGATAAAATTTAAGACTTGTTCAATTGGATCCACAGGATAGAATTAGGAACAATGGTAAGAAGTTATGGTCAAAAAGATTTTTATTTAATGGAAAACTTCCCAGCAGTTAGATTTGTCTCAAAATGTAATGTGCTGTCTTAGAGGAGTAAGGATTTCTTCATCATTACTGAAAGTATTTAACCAAAAGCCAAATGACTACTAGATGGGACTCATGATTGGAATAAATGTCCTGTGGATCCATATGCTTCCATTTAGAATCACAAACCTTTAAGGGTAGAGGAGATCCTGTAAATACCCAGGGTCATCTATTCTAAGATCTTTCCCAACACATGAATCCCCTCTACAACATCTCTATTCAATAAAAAAGGAAAATGACAGTTGTTGGAGGATATGAATAGTAAGATATGAGGATAGTATTGTTGAAGCTATGAAATGATCCAACCATTCTGGAAAACAGTTTGGAACTATATCCTCCATTCTGCTCACTGACTTTCCTGACCTCCTTTAAGTCCCAACTGCAATCTCATCTTTGCTTGAAGTTTTCCCCATCTCCTCTTAATTCCAGTGTCTTCCCTCTGTTAATTATTTCCTATTTATCTTGTATGTAGCTTGCTCTGTATACATTTGTTTGTAGGTTGTCTCCCCCACTGGAGTGTAAGCTCTTTGAGGGTAGGGATTGTCTTTTGCCTCTTTTTGTTTACAGTGCCTGGCTGAGTGGGTGCTGAATAAATGTTTATCAATTGATTTATAGATATCCATAAATTGTGTATACCCTTTGATACTGCAGTGCTAATACAATGTTTATCCCAAAGAGATTAAAGAAAAGAGAAAGGTCTCCTTAGTATAAAAATATTTATAGCAGTACTTTCTGTTGTAGCAAAGATCCAGAGACAAATTGGGTGCCCAGCAGAGGGTCAGTCAACAAGTACTTATTTAGGTACTTTTTATGTACTAGGAAGTATATTAAGACACTAAGTATTTAAAAAAAAAAAAAAAAAAGGTCAATAACAATTCCCACCCTCAAGAAGCTCACACTTTCATTTACCTTTCAGGCTGTATGTGACACAAATGAAAAGTCATCTCAGATGGAAAGGACAGGACTCTTGGAGAGGCTTCCTGCAGGAAGTAGAATTTTAGTTTAAAAGGCTAGGAAGCCAAGGAAGTCAGGAGGCAGAGGAGGGGAGGAAGAGTATTCCCAGCATGGGGGGACAGGCAATGAAAAGGCATAAAATTGAGAGATGAAATGTCATGTTTGAGGAGTAACCAAAAAACCAGTGTAGCTAGTGCAGAGTCCTTGAAGAGGAATAAAATATAAGAAGACTGGAAAGATAGGAGGGGGGTGGTTATAAAGATTTCTAGTGGTAAGTGACTGGCTCTGACAAGGTTGAGGGGTAAAGGGGGGATCCCCAAATACCGACAGTCCGTGTCATGCTCGGATGAATTCGACTCAAGCCTTCTTAAAGCCAAAGAAAACAAAGTTTATTAAAGATTCGCCAAATTGGGTTGCCTCCTAAGGAGCCTAAGCATTTGTGATGCTTGTATTCACAAGTGGGCCAGATAGAATCCCAGCTAGACAGTCTGAGTTGGATTGAATCTGAGCGCCTGCATGGAGGCAAGATGGAACTTAAATACAGAAAAGAGGATGGGAGAGGGGGGGGCGGTGTCTGGTAGTCCAGGGTGATGGGAGGAGGGGTTTTGGAAGGGTCTTGAGGAAAAGTCCAAGGAAGGAATCCAAGGAGGGTCAAAGGCTGGAAACAGCTGGAGGCTATCAGGAGATATCAGACAGTGGAGGGTTTGGGTGGGAAGCAGGTGGGACAATCCAGAGACCTTGATAAGGGGCAGTATGGGAATGGATACAGATCTTGATGTAGGCTAAAAGCTAACTTTAAAAGGGCCAGTAAGATATTACTCACAGGAAAACTTTAAGTCCCTGAAAAAAGTCCCCCAACTCAGGTTCTTTGTCATTCAGGCCTCTGTCTTCACTTTCAAGGTCATCTGGTCAGCAGCCTGGGGAATGGGGTTTTGATGGGATCAAGTGTGGGGGGTGCAACAGAGACCTGAGTAGAATGATAATGAAAAGCCCATGGGCTTCCTGAGACTGCCGCAACAAATGGGAAGATTAGATTTGAGTAAGAAAGGCCAGATTAAGTGGGAAGATTCAAAGGGAGCTCAAGGAGGCTCCCAGAGTCTGAACCCCATCAGCTCATGATCATATAAGCAATATGTGTTACAGACAGGATCCTGACTGAGTCTAGGCTTATGTCCACTCTGTGGATATATCTCAGCATATTTTGTCTGAAATAAATAACCTGTTCTATTGTGGTACATGAATGGAATGGAATGAGATTGCACAGTAAAACGATTTAGACAAATCTGGGAAGACTTAGCATGGACTGATATCGAGTCAAGTGAGCATAATTAGAACAACTTAGACAACTACAGCAATTGTAAAAGACTTAGAAAAGCTGATTGACGCGATGACTGACCATCATGACATCAGAAGACTGACAATCCCTCACACATCCATCTTGGCAGAGAGGTGATGGGTAATGATACAGAATGAAGCCTATGTTTTCACAGCCTGTAAGTGGATTTCTTTTGTGTGATTTTACTTACTTATTGTAGGAATGGGCTTTCAGTTTCCTGAAAGTAAGTGCTTTTATTACTACAAAAAAGAGAAAAAGAAAAAGCATCAAGGAATCAGTCATTAAAAAATAAACAGAAAAGAGCAGAGGTATGGTCCCATGGGGACACAGACAAGAAGAGAAGTGTTAGGACTACCGTGTTAAATTTTAATTATACCCATAAAAAGGGTATACTTGGTAGAAAAAAAAGATAAACTGCATAAGAGTTCCCATTTTTCATATACTTCATTTTTGTCATTTTTACAGATAAAAATGTTCATATTTAAGTTAATAAAATAAAAAAAATAAGAGTAACCTCTGTTTCAGGAACTCTAGGAACCTTATGTTTCAATTTGGGGGTTTATAAAGTTCTTTATTTTATTTTATTTTTTTTTGGCCCAGCCCTATCATTTCTTTGTGGTAAAGCACTCCCAGTGCAGCAACTACCTCTGTGATACAGATCAACCACTCATTTATCACTTGCTCTGAAACAGCTGCAGGGAGTTACCCAGAATACTCTGACGGTAAGTGACTGACTCGTGATCACATAAATAATACGTGTTACAGACAGGACTTGAACCTGTTGCAGACGGGATTCTGACTCTGAGTCTAGGCCTCTGACCACTCTACCTGTGGATATATCTCAGTGTGTTTTGCCTGAAATAAATAATCTCTTCTCTGTAACTTTGGGACAGGGATGAGAAAGAACCTGTTTCTCTGGAAAATAATTAAGCCAAGGACATTGAGTTCTTTGTGGATGGATTCCCCACTAAAGGCTAACTTTAAAAGGGTCAGTAAGATATTACTCACAGGAAAAGTTTAAGTCCCTGAAAAAAGTCCCCCAACTTGGTTCTTTGTCATTCAGGCCTCTGTCTTCACTTTCAAACTGTTTCCTGTGAATGTTTTGTTCCCAGGGTAGACCAACAGTTGTTGATACGCATTTTGGCTACAGGCATATTGATTTTAATGATGTGGTTGTTTTATTGCCAGCTGATGAAAAATATCTTCTGCTCCTTTAAGGGCTTCAGTGATTGATTATGCAACTCACATTGATATTTTCCTGACAGTTTTGCCATCAAACCTGCTCTGTTTCCCCACCTCGTTTGCTGTAACATCCCACATCTTGGGATCATGTCCCAAGAGTGGATCAAGAAAGTCTCCTGTGTAGCGTTTCCAGGGGTTCAGTTCTGTTCTTGGCTTCTTTGTCTAGCAAAGTGAGAAGAGCCTGGCAAAAAGATAGAAGATGTTGAGTCGAGTTTCGGCAGACCCCAGTTCTTGGCCCAACTCTGCCAGTAACTTATTTCGTGACTTTGGGAAAGTCACTTTTCTATGGGTCTCAGTTTTCTTATCTGTAAAATAGTGGGGACTATCTTTAAGGTCCCTTTAATTGAAGGTTGTCCCCTTCCCCACCATACTATGGAGGGTTAAATGTCAGCTAGACAGAATTTATAACAGTAATAGCTAAAGGGAACCTTGGAAGTTATGTAGGCTCACACCCTCAATTTACAGATGAGATTTTTGGAGTATTTACCATTTGGTGGAGGTAGATTTCTTTAAAAGGGGGAAATATTTACACCGAACTACAGCCTTGCTATGAAGGGAGACAATAGCTAGTAGTTAGAAGGGCCTAGGTAGAAAACCAGGATCCGCTATCCATTTCCAGCACCTTGTTATCCTCTACAAGAGTAAGTACAAAGCATACTGGGTTGGGAGTCAGAAGACCATAGTTCAAATCCCGGCTTTGAGATTTACCAGAAGTATGACCGTATAAAAATAACAACCTTTTTAGGACTCAGATTTCTTCTATACAAAGTAAGGCCAAGAAGTTTGACGAGATGATCTGCAAATCTGAAATTCTGTCCATTTCTCTTCTATGAGTTAGCAGGCTCTCTTAGGGGAAGTGACTTAGGGTCATTCAGCGATTGAGGGCGTTCTATGTGCAGGGCCTGGAAATACTAAGGAAGGAGAGGCTAGCTGTCCTCAGGGAGCCCCCAGCCCAGCTTACTTGGGAAGACTGAAGACAGGCACATCAAAGTAATGACACTTACAAGGAAAACACAAACATAAAAACTTGTCAATATGATTCCACAAGGAGGCCCCACCTCAGCTTCTTTAGATAGCATGTGAAGACATCTCATGACCCCAGGTCAAGTGTAGAGATCTGAAGGGATGAGAACTGCTCACGTGGGTGGTCTAGACTTTACAGGTTGTTATGATTTCTCTGTCCAATGCTCCCCTTCTCCCCTTCCCCTCCCCACTACACACGTATAAACTCCTCCTTGTTTTTCCCCTCAAGAGTCTGGATAATAGTAACACTATGTACTCAGAGCTCATTTCATTTAGGACTCCCAGGTCCTTTATAAGCCTTCAAGATTCCCAGCCCCCTTCTTAGACATAGGGAAAACTGAGATCCAGAAAAGGGAATTACATTGCCAAGAATTTAGGAGGGTAGGGAAAGTGGGTGATTGTTGATATCTGTGGGAGACCCTGTTAGATTGCCGTTTTCTTAAACCAGAAAGGCTACGTTGACCCCTTGTAGCAGGTTCTATTTGTAGTCTGAAAGAGGCATTAGCTCATGCTGGATGCTAAGGAACTCTGCTCTCACTGCTGCAGAATGGGACAAATGCTGAGAAGGAAGAAACTTAACTCTTTCCCCCGGGGATGAGGATGGGCTGGCATCTGGATGGGGCTTGCTAGAGACTGAAGCCAAAGCAGAATCTTGGGGCTCTGGGGATTAGGAATAGGGTGGGGAGAGGGGGAATGTTCTGTGGAGTCTGGTAGGCAAAGAAGTTGAGGAGCACGCAGGCAGCCTCTCTTTCCCCTCCAATCTGGTACAGCTGGTGAGAGGGCTAAGGAGAGGGTAAAAGGAGAATGAAATGGTTAATAGTTTGTTGAAAAACAGGGAGACTCCCTCCTCCAGGGGCCCAGCTGGCTGCAGAGTTGTGAGCAGAGGCTCCAGCGGGTGATGCAATGCAGGCCCGCCCTGCACAAGCAAAGGCAAGGGAGGCTAGGCTTCTCCCTCCTCTCTCAGGAGCACCTTGAATTCCAGCACAGCTGCCAGACGTAAGGGACAGGGGTCTTCACTGGGTCCCATGTGTTGGGCAAGATTGAAGAATTATTCCTCTACTTCCCCCACCCTTCAACTTCCAATAGGTCAAACTCTGATCACCCTTATCCCTTTCTACAGTCAGCCACTTTGATTACCACTCACCACTCCTTTTTGGTGTGCTAGCCCAGGGCAAAGTACCAAAAGGCTATGGAAATGCTTGTCTTATTTCACTAAAAAAAAAAAAAAAAGATACCTACTGAGTTATCCCAGAATATTTGCCAATTCTTTATTTCAGTTCCCATAAAGTAGGTGTGTAAGCTCCTGTTCCAATCCTGGGTGTAAATGTGCATGTGAGAAAGCAACAGAAGGTTTCTCAGCTCTCTGCTCTCCTGATACCACCTGCTCAGCTGTCCTGCTCTTCCCTAGTCTCTAGAGAAAAATAACTAGACAAGGGTGTTGGGAAGACAGAGGAAGAGTCCAAAAAACTCTTGGCAAATCCAGGAGATTTGGCAAGCTGCAGCTGAACCCTGGCTCCAAGTTTTTCCTCATCACCCAGCACTGATAAAGTGTCAGGGACAGTGAGGATGGAATAATTTTGTTGAAGAAAGCAGATTTAGCAGCTGCTAGGTATTAAGCATATAAGTAAAGACCTGGAAGGTTATCTGACCACCAGTACAGGAATTTAGGACTCTGGATTTCCTTTTGGAGATCTGGCAGAGGTCTGGTCAGAAGCCAAGCTTCTGACAGGCTTTATAACTTCCACCTTGGCTCAGAAATTCTTTCTTCCTCTTCTCTTACACATACACACACACACACAGGCACACTCATACATACCATACTTATCCCTCTACCTCTACTTTATTCAGCCCATAAAAGCATAAAAAATAGGATAATAAATTGTAAGGAAAAAACAGATCCCTTGAAGGTGATTAGTTGCATTGTATGTCACTGGGTTATCTTATCAGTCATAACTTTATTAGGCTGCTATGCTGAGAATTAGATAGATTTGTCTATTTATCCATCTACTTATCTGTAATTGTAAATCCTGGAGCCATATAAAGCCATGACTTTGTTTTGTGATATGTATGTGCATGCAGATGTATATGTTTATAAAAAAAGATCTCTGAGAGAGTTCAACAAAAAAGGCATTTGAGGAGACGGTGGGGCTACTGTCTGACCACAATCTGCTGAGGTTTTTACACTTTACCAAGGCCTGAGAAAGGAGCAGATGCTCCCAGCTGGGGCAGCTCCAGGCCCCAAGGCAGAGAATCCCAATCTCAGTGCAAACAAACACTCAGCACCAGCAATAAAAAGGGCTTGCAGTCTCTACATCCTCGCCTGTATTCCGGGAACCCGGGCCCAGGCAGTTAACCCTGTGCCAATAACCAATCCCTCTGTTCAGATCCATAGCAACAGCTTCTCTAATCCCCTTGCCCCTTCAAAGCCCTAGGCTTTCCAGCCTAGTTCCAAAGTCTGGCTAAGAGATTTTTTTTATCAAGAGAAACAGTGAGGGATAGTAGAAAGTAGGCAGAGGACTTGGAGACAGGAAGTTTTTGTTGTTCTGTAGTCCTCATGTCCAACTCTTCATGACCCCATTTGGGGTTTTCTTGGCAGAGATACTGGAGTGGTATGTCATTTCCTTCTCCAGCTCATTTTACAGATCAGGAAACTGGGGCAAACAGGGTTAATTAAGTGATTGGCCCAGGATCACCCAGCTAGTGTCGGAAGCCAGGTGAACTTATGTCCTCCTGACTCCGGGACCAGTGCTCTATCTACTGTACCACCTAGCTACCTCTTGACACAGGAAGACCTGGGTTCAAACCCTGCTTCTAACACAAGGAGCTGGGTGAACATAGGCAAGCCACTAAACCTCTCAGGTTAAAGCAATCTTTGAAGGCTTAGAGTATCTTCCACACTGGTGGTTCCCCATAATGATAAAATCATTGGTCTAAGTATATAAACATATGTACAATAGGGAGTTTCCTGTGGCAATCTTTCTCTACAAACGAACAGTAGGAAGATTCTTTGTGACCTACCTAGCAGTAAGTACCTCCACTTCCTTTTCTCTTCTCTGCAATCTGGTTCCTCATTCAGCTGAAAACTACTCTCTCCAAAGTTGCTAATGATCTCTTAATTGCCTAAGCTAATGGCCTTTTTCCAATCCTCATCCTTCTTGACTTCTCTGCATCCTTTAACAGTGTGGGTCACCCTGTCCTCCCCAATACTCTCTTCTCTCTGGGTTTTTCATTACGCTGATCTCTCCTGGTTTTCCTCCTCCTTTGCTGGATCTTCATGGTCATGCTCACCATGGGTGTCCCCCAAGGCTCTGTTTTAGACCCTTTAGCCTTCTCCCTCTACATTATTTCACTTGATGATCTCATCAGCTCCCATGGGTTCAATTATCACCTCTCCGCTGGTGATTCTGAAAATTACTTTTCCAGCCCTAACCTCTCTGCTGACCTCTAGTCTGACATCTTTAAGTTTTTTTTGGATGTCGCCAACTGAACATCCCGGACATTTTAAACTCAACAAATCCAAAAACTGAACTCATTTTCTTTCCCCCCAAACCCTCCCCTCCTCCCAACTTCCTTGTTACCATCAAGGTCCCCACCATCCTCCCAGTCATCCACATTCACTTTTTCATCTCTCCCCATCCCCCATATCTTGCAAGTCTTATTGGTTTTACATTTATAACATCCCTCATATATGCCCCCATCTCCCCTCTGACAATGATATTACCCTTGCTCAGGCCCTTAGTATTTCACAGACTATCACAATAGTCTTCTGGTTGGTCTTCCTACTTCAAGTTTCCCCCCACTGCAGTCTGTCCCCCTCAGCTATCAAAATAATCTTCCTAAAGTGCAGATCCAACTATACCATATTCACCTATTCCCATTTAATCAGCTCCAGTGGTTTCCTATTACCCCCAGTTTCAAATATAAAATTCTCTAATTGAATTCTAAAGCCCTTCATAACCCCTTTCTACCTTTCCAGTCTTCTTATATCTTATTCCCTTCATATATTCTCTGATAAGTGACATTGGGCTCCTTCCTGTATCTCCAACAAGACACTCCATCTCCCAATTCTGCATTTTCTTTGTCATGCCTAGAATTCTGTCCCTCATCCTACCTGCTAGTTTCCCTGGCTTCAAGTTTCATATAAAATTCCACCTTTTACAAGGAGACTTTTCTGATTCCCCCCCCACTACACATACACTTTGCTAGTGCCTTTTCTCTGAGAATACCTCCAATTTTTCCCATAAATAACTTGTTTTTATAAAGTTATTTGTATACCACCTTCCCCATGTGAGCCCCTTGAGAGCAGAGGTTTTTCACTTTCTATCTCCATCACTTAACATAGTCCTTGGCACATAACAGGTGCTTAATAAATATTTTTGACTTGATTTGATTGTGGTGTTAGAGAGTTACCTGAGATTTTTAAAGGTAAAACAATTTGCCCAGAGTCACTCATTCAATATGTATTAGAGGTGGGTTTTGAGCCCTGGCCTTTCTGGCTTTTTGACAGTCACATGATCTTTACCTGGTCAATATTGGAAGGAGTAGCAGGGAGGAGAGAGAAAGAGAGAAAATTCTATTCCCCCAAGAAGGGCAATTCTCTCTCAGCAGTCTTTTACTACTAGGAGGAGGAGGAGGAGGAGGAAGAGAAAGAGGAGTAGTCATCCAGGATTTGACCACTTGACTGACCTAGTGGTGGGATATGTGATCCTAACCCAGCTTGCTGTGTTACAGGCTCAGAGATGTGCTTGAGTCTTTCAGCCAGTTATAAGAAATTTCCTTCATGGGTCATCTGCTTTCATCCAAGGTTCCAAATCCCTATGGTCTTTTCACATTTATTAAGGATTTAGTCACACCCAGTTTTCCTTTGATTACATAACTTGGAATGGGAGTGGAAACCTTCACTTTGACACAATATTCTTTCTGTCATGTCACAGAGATCACTTTTGAATCACAAGGATGACACGTAATCTGGGCACTAAACCCTTAACTCTTGTTGTGTCCCCAAGGTGATGCCTTCCTCTCTCTGGCACAGTGAGACCCTGCTCCAGTACATATTTGATCTTGCTGCTTTCGAGGCCCTTTTTCCTGCAGGCTAACACCTGAAGCCATAGCCCTATTTTGCCAAATGAATTTGAAAGCTTTCTCCTGACTTGCCCAGTGGGTAAGCCCACCTCCTCACTAGAATGGGGCTCAAGAAGAGATGAGTTAGGGATTTGGAAGGTAGTGGTGATGAGCTAGGTTAACTGAAAGAAGGAAGTAGAAGAACAAGGACATAAGGGAATTAAAGCCTACAGGTGAGTTTCTCCTCCTCTTCCTTTCCTTCTCCTTCTCCTTTTTCTTCTTCTTCTCCTTCTCCTCTTCCTCCTTCTCCTTCTTCTTCTCATCCTCTTCCTCCTAGAAAATACTTTGTCTTATTCTGCATATTTCCTCTTATGTCTCAATTTTGTACTCATTATGAGCATGGTTCTCCAAAGTATAGGTTGTCCACTTGAACCATGGGACACAAATTAGGGCATGCCACTGTACTCCCCATTCTCCCATTTCCAGAGTATAAACTAAGTCTAACCTTTGCTGTTGTTTTTTTTCATGCTTGTTATTTAATTTTTTTGTTACATTTTTGAGTTACTAGTTGATTTCCTTCCTCTATCCCAACCCCACATTAGAAAAGGATAATATTTGATATAGATATGAGTCCATACAATACATACTTCCATATATCAGTTCTTTCTCTGAAGGTAGATAGCATTTTCCTTCATAATTCCTTCATAACTTATTTGAATGTTCACATTATTCTGAGTAGCTTAGTCATTCACAGTTACTCTTTGAACAATGTTGCTGTTATTGTATACAGTGTTTTCTTGGTTCTATTCCATTCACTCAACTATTGCTTTTACTTGTAAGGAGGGGAGGGAGGGGCCTGGGATTGGCCAGTGAGAACCCAGTCCTTATGAGCACGTGCAGTGTGTTTCATGGTTTCAGTCCCCACATGGACTTCAGAGCATGCACAGCTATGACTATTTAAAGATTTTCTAAATATATGGTAAATAATTGCACTTTTGATTGCAAACTGGATGTGTATTTGAAAGATACTAAATGGCCAAGCTTTTTCCTCTTTCCTCCCCAGCTGTGTGATAGGGTAAGAAATATGGTAAACCTCTGGGTCAGGAAAGAAGACTTAGACTTTAATCTCCCCAAAAGTGGCCATGAATATGGGCCTCTTTTCTTTGCTCCTTTGCATTTGTTCATTCTTGGTCTTAGATAAAATGGGATAAGAGTAGGCTGCAACCTTGAGAACCTCAAAAGTTTGGGAGACCAAGCTATCAGAGTCTAGGAAATGGGATTTTGTGTCTACTCGGGTGTGTGAGAAGCAGAAATCCCAAAATCTCATCTTGATCCAGCTGAGAAGTGGATAGAAGGCAGTCAAGAAGTAATGACTACAAATCATTTATTGGCTATCCCACATTCAGAAGTGAACTTGGTGGGGGTAATGTTATGTTGAAACTTCTTTAAATCCTAGTCCATACTCCCCAGCTTCCCAGTAACTGAAGCTGTATAGGGAAACATATGTCCACAAACGTTAAGAGTAAATGTTTGTACTTCTGGTTATGTCTTCTCAGTACATATCCCTTTGTAAAAGTGTTATTCATTGGTTAAATGAAACTAGGGCACTAGGTAATACTGGTGGTTAAAATAAGGGAGAACACACTACAATTGGGGTTGATAGAATTAGAAAAGACTCATCCCACCCCCCACCCCTTCAGAAATCTCTAGGACCCTGAGCGGGATATATAGCCTTGCTCAGTGTTCTGACTCTTCTGTGAAAGTTTGGATGAGGACTCTTGGAGCTTATATTGACTATATACTGTTAGACAAGTTTGATGTATTGTAGTTTTGTGAACTGATCTTTTCGCCCTTCTTTAAAAACCTTTGTCCAAGGAGATAGGGAGGGAAGGAAGCATTCAGAAATTAAACTGCTATGAAAACAAACTATAGCAATAAAATTAAGATTAAAAAATTAAGTAGCAGTTTAAGTTGGAACTGTCAGAGTAGACAATGGTTGGGGGAAAGTAGGGGCAGAGAAAATATTTGCAGATAAAGAGGGAGAATGTATCTATCTAAGAATGCTTTAGATCCAGTCCAACAATCCTGCTACTGTATCTGTTTCTATGGTTACTACCTAGTCACCTCAGGTTAACTTGATTCCCTTCCACAGAATAACTCCTAGAATTGATGCAGTGAGTGGCTAATGGGGACTGAGAGAACATCACAAAGCTTGTCTATAGCAGGTAGGTAGCAACTTATAACAGCACTTTTTCTCAGTGGGGTTGAAACGACTAGAGAATTGGGGTCCATATAGAGGTCTTTACTTGAATGTTCAGTCAAGGAAAGAGAATTGAACATAGAATCAGGAGACCTGGCTTTGAATGCTGGGTCTGCCACTGACCTGCTATGTGACCTCAGACAAGGCACTTCATGTCTCTGATTGAGCCTTGGTTTCCTCACCTGCAAAATGGAGATAGCAATTATTGTACTCCCCTGTTGAAGCCCTATTCCAGTGCTTCATGGTGTAAGGGAAGTGATGCTGGGTTCCTGAAGGCAGTGCTGGGTTCCTGAAGGCAGTGCTAGCAAACTCAGGCAGGTCTTAAACGAAGTTGGAAAGACTTTGAGCACAGGCCTGGCAATGACCCACGTCTGTCATCTGAGGACAACCAGGCTATATTTGTAAAGGCTTTTCATTAGCCTGAACTCAGAATGATGGATTTTCAACCATGGCAGCTCTTGAAAATAATCTGGAAGAACACTGAAGGGCTGAAATCTGTACTGGTGGATGGAATGCTCACCATGAGTGAAAGGAGTACCCATGCTAAGGAAATCCTGACTGAGAGACTGAAGGAAGCAGTACCTGCACAATCTACTTCATAGGATTATCATGAAGAGAGGACTTCATAAGCTATAAAATTGCTGTTACAAATCCAAAAGCTCCTTCTCCTCCTGTTCCTCCTTTTGACATTCCTCCTAGTCCTTCGTTTTGCCTCCTCCTCCTCTCTTTCTTCTCTTTCCTCCTTTTTATATTCCTACTCACTTCCCTTTGTTTTCACATAAAATTTTAGAGTTGGAAACTAGCTAGATGGCAAAGTGAATAGAGTGCCAGGCCTGAAGTCAGGAAGACTCATCTTTCTGAGTTCAAATCCAGCTCAGATACTTACTAGACACTAAGTATGTGAACATAGGCAAGCCTCTTAACCTTTGCCTACCTCAATTTCTTCATCTAAAAAATGGGAATAATAAATAAGAAAAGAAATAAATGCCTCCTAACCTTCCCGTTAAGAAACAAGCTTCAGGTTTGCTCTATTTCATTTATCTTTTTCAGGTCTTGGTGCTCAAGCTATAGTGTCCTTGGAGGCAGGAGCTCAGTCCAAACGTTACTGCCAACCAAGCAAGGAAGCCTTAAGAAGCCAGGATGCTGGGACACAAGCCCAGAGGGATTTTTCACTTGGAACCTATCTAGAAACTGAGTTAATCTGTGAATCTAATCTCCCTTTCCAGAAATTGAGATGGTGTAAGGGAGATTATATCTCCCAGGTGTTGGAAGGTAAGGAATAATGGTACATTTTTTCTTCCTATATCTTTGAAGTAAATATTCCTTTTAAAAAACTAATCTGATTATTAAGTGGCTAAATGGAACTGGAGCATAGGGGACCCCTAAGATTGGAAGAACACAACTGGTAAGGACTAGAACTAGTGGGAGATATGAGATACTAGAAGTCACCAATCTGGTCTCAGATACTTACTTTCTGTGCCACCCTGGTCAGAACATTTAATCCTGTTTTTCTCAGTTTCCTCCTCTGTCACATGAATTGGAGAAGGAAACAGCAAATCAGTTCAGTAGTATCTTTGCCAAGAAAACTCCAATTGGAGTCACAAAGAATTGTATACAATAATAGCAACACAGGCCCCAAAGAGTTCTGGAGAACTCTAGAGAAGGGGTGAAATATAACATACATGACCCAGTTTGCTCATCTGCAAAATGAGGGGCTTGGACTGCATGACTTCTAACATCCCTTCCAGTTTTACGATCATTGTACAGCTACTTCACCAACAAAAAATGTGAGACCTTGATGAGGGGAGCCCTTGGAGGGGTGGGAGCAAGTCTCCTAGGCAAAAATGTATTTAACAAACTTGGTAAAGCCTGGGTGAATATGAGTTCATGCACACACACTCTACATTGCAGCCACACTGTCATATTTACTGTTACTTGCACATATTTTTCATTCCTCTGTCCGCCATTTCTGGAATGCCCTCCCTCCTCACTGCTGCCTCATGGAATCCCTAATTCTTTTCAAGGCTCAACTTAAGTATCATCTCCTACAAGCGATTTAATCCCACTTCTGCCCATGTCTGCAGAGATTATTCCTGAGGGATGTCCCTGGTGTCCATTGCATACACAGAGGAAGAGGTGATTCCTTATTGATTGAATTAATGCTGAGTAGTCACCCGGAAGAAGGACTTGAGGAGATGTGGTTAGAGAAAGGCAAAGCATGAAGCTCTGAATGCTAACAAGAGCGCCTTGGAGCTACAGACATGTGGAAGAGCTCCAAACATATCACTCGATTTCAGTGCTTGTCACCCTAGAGACTGAGGGTGGAGAGCAGATTCCTCGGGTGAGATTGTTCTCGTTCTCCTTGGTTGAGCTGAAGTGTTTTAACCAGATCCCAACTGAAGAACCTATTTATATATTCCTTAGTCTATTATAGCCTCTGTTAAAAACCCCTGGTTTCTGTTTACTGTTTTTCATGGATCAAAGGATTTCCTTTCTGTTCCTTATTTATGATGATCAGTTGCACATGCAGTCTTCAGTGGGAGGGATATAAACTAGATATTAACCTGTTAACCTTCCTTTTCAGAGCAATCTGGCAAAGTGGATACCTAGTTCCCTCAAGGTGTTGTACCTCCAGACTTAGAGAAGTATTCAAGGTGTTGAGGATAAATAGAATTCTAGCCCTATATAGGCTAGGGACAGAGCAAATGTCCAGACAAGGCCTTCTTTCTGATCTCTTTAAAAGCAGAAATTACAGGGTCCTTTGGAAGAAAGGTGAACCAGATGCCAGATCAGATATCTATCCATATCATACCTGAACCAATCTTTATATATTTAGACCACCTATTATGTTATACATTTATAATTGTCATAGAACATATTTATGTTCCATGGCATATACATATTTTATATAGTATACATAGCATATATACTATGTAATACATAAAAATATATTTAGACAACATATTTAGATTTAATTCTCTCAGTTGCTAGGGCCTTCCCCTTCCCTATCTCTGACTATTTATATGTAAATGTCCTATAGGGCAGCTAGGTAGCTCAGTGGATAGAGTAGTATTCTTCCTGAAATCTGACCTTAGATATTTATTAGCTGTGTGATCCTGGGCAAGTCACTTAACCCTTTTTGCCTCAGTTTCCTCATCAGTCAAATGAACTTGAGAAAGAAATGACACACTGCTCCAGTATCTTTGCCAAGAAAACCTCACACAGGGTTGGACATGACTGAAAAATGACTGAACAACAAGAAATGTCCTGTATGAATTTACATGTGGATATTTTGCATACCTGTTGTAGAATATACAATGCTTGAGCCATGTATACTGTCTCATTTTCATGTTTATAGTTTCAGTTCCTTGCACATAGCTTAGAACACTGTAAGTGTTTTAAAAAATGTTGATTGATTGGTGGCAGAGGTGGTTGGCCATGTCTCTACCAGCATTTCTATTTAATTCAGTAAACATTTATTAAGTGAAGCGCAGTAGGCACTAAGAATGTAAAGATGAAAAATTAACAGGACCTTCCTTCAAATATCTATGTTCTGTGTTAGGAGGAGGGATATGATATGTGCAGAGATAGGTCTGATACAAGATAAGGAGTGATAGGGACAAGAAGAGATCCAAACCAAATGATCTAGAAAAATTTGAATAAGGCAAAGTCGGTTGGACCTGGAGACATCAGGGATGCTACAAGGAGGAGATAGAATGCATGCTAGTTTTTGAAGAAAGAAAATAGGATCACACAGAACCAAAGGATCCCAGGTTTAGATCTCAAAAGGACAAAATCCAACTTCCTCATTTTGCAGATGAGGAGAGAGATCCTTGGTTGGTAGCCCCTGCATATAGATTTCACATATAGAATAGCAACAGTTAATTTTAATGGGAAATCTAAAAATGGTGATTCTTAACATTTTTCTGCATCTAGCCCCTTCCCACTAGGGAATCATTTTTTTGTTTTTGTCTGTGTAGCACTCTGGGCTGCTTCATAATCTCAAGTTGGGTGCTCAGAAAGGGAAATAATCTCAGGGTTCACATGTCTCCCATGTAGCACCACCTTTCTAAAGCTATGGCTTTCAAACCCCCAATGATGTGTTTCCCATTAATTAACCCATTATAAGCTATCTAGTAGGTCAACTAGGAAATTCTAGGCTACTCATGTCCTTTTTCCTAAAGAGTAGAACTCTGCTTAGAACTTGTGGATTCTTCTCCACTTGCCCTCTCAGGGCCTCCACTCTGAAGTCTGTCATTCATTTCCTAACGTGAGGTGAGAGAGTCTTTCTTTTCAACAGCA
Source organism: Bettongia penicillata ogilbyi (assembly GCA_023548195.1). NCBI lineage: Eukaryota > Metazoa > Chordata > Mammalia > Diprotodontia > Potoroidae > Bettongia > Bettongia penicillata. The sequence continues at coordinate 774,422 of JAJHZJ010000460.1, read as the reverse complement.
CTTCCTGATTCAAGGGTAGATCTCTTCAGTGAAAGACTTTAACTTATGGTGACCATTTTGTCTCTTGTTATTTCTTCCTCTTATGTCTCTTTGTCACTAACCTATTTCAGGGCCTCATTACCTTTTACCTGAATTTCGTGCGTCATGTCCCTTCCTAGTCCAATCCATACTCCATACAATTGCCAACATGATTTTTTTTCTGCCCCCCATGCCTACAAGTGTGTCTGCTTGCCATGGCAAGTGGGGATCCCATCCTCCAGTCAAATCACACAAAAATATACAAATTTATTGTGAAGATGATTCTACTCACCATCAGTATGTGAAATATGTGCATGTTTATGAACAACATGAAATCCAGTAGACTTGAAAGATGAACAGCTCTTGTTGTGAGATAACTCAGCAGGTATCACATCCAAATAGCAAATCCCTGAGTGTAACAAGACTAGAAAATGAAGGCCAGCTTACCAGAGCTGGATAAACATTTTTCTGGAGTGGCCACAGTGATGTGGAATGCTGTGAAGCTGATACAAGTTTCATAATCAAAACGAATCTAATCAAGTTTGTATTCCAAAAGCACTGAGTGATAGGCTTGTCACCTGTAGGAAATTATCATACCACTTTCATTAGTGCCCCTGCCATGACAAACCCTGATAAGATCAAAGAAAAATTTTATGCAACCCTAGAGACTCTCATCGTTAATGTGTCAAAAGAAGACTAGTTTGTAATTCTATATGACTTTAATGTCAGAATAGGCACAGACTGTCAGATGTGGCAGGGAGTCCTTAGGAGGAATGGAGCTGGACAAAGTAACAGCAATGGTTACATACTTGAAGACTTGTACATCTCTTGACTTTTTCATCACTAGCTCTGCCTTCCAGTAATCTAAATAGCACACTGTTGGCAACAATGGAGCAGAAAAGGGGTAGGCAGTTTTCAGAGATTTAGTATATTGTACTACCTTTACTCATTTGGGTCAGAATACTTGCAAACATTAAGGTTGGTTTGATGAAAATGATGGGGGCATTCAAAAGCGGCTAAATGAAAAACCAATAATTTGAGGTTTACCAGCAGGATAGTTCATCTGTGTCTAGGAAGACAATATTTAGCTCCATCAAAAGTAAAGTACAAGTGAAGCTTAGAGAAATGCAAGATTCTTGGCTCAGTAGTAAGGCAGATGAAATTCAGTTTTACACAGATAGTAGCAATGCAAAGTTCTTTTATGATGCACTGAAGGCCATTTATAGGACGAAGAACTATGGTTTGTCTGATGGAGCCACACTGATTGGTGATAAGGAAATGATCCTGGAGAAATGCACTGAACACTTCCCTAGTGTTCTTCTCAACAGAACATCATCAATCAGTGCTGAAGCCATGGACCATATACCTCTCTGGCCCAACTTCCAATTGAATAAGAGGTTTTGAATGCCATTAGGTTCCTTTCATGTGGCAAAGCACCAGGTGCCACTTCTGTTCTAGCTGAGTTCTATGAGGCAGGGGTTTCACTGCTCATGCAAAAGTTGACTGAAATTTTCTGGGTTAAACCACAAAAGAGAAGCTTATCCCATAGGAGGTCCAAGATGTCTCCATTGTCCATCTCCATAAAGCAAAAGGAACTAGATTGTCCTGTGACAATCAAAAGGGGTCTCTTTCTTGGTCCTTGCTGACAAGATTCTTGCCAGAGTCCTCCTTAATAGGTTGATCCTTCACCTGGAAAATGATCATCTACCTGAGAGCCAGCATGATTTCAGAAAGGGCCAAGGAATGGTTAATATGTTATTTGCTGCCTAACAACTCCAGGAAAAATGCCAGGAGCAAAACAGAGATGTCTGTATACAATGTTTGTCATTCTGTCCAAGGCTTTTGATACTGTCAGTCATGAGGGCTTATGGAAAATCAAGGCAAAATTTGGTTGTCCAGAGAAGTTCAGTATCACATATCAGTTTCATGATGGAATGCTTACATGGGTTCTGGATAATGGACAATGCTGTCATACTTTCCCAATCACCAGTGGAGTGAAGTAGGGCTATATACTTTACCCATGCCTTTTAGCATGATGTTTTCAGCCATGTCAGACACCTTCAAGAAGGCACCAAGGTTAGCTACCACACTGACAGTAAACTATTTAACTTGGCTATAAGCCAAGACTAAAATGGAGGAAGAGTTGGTGTGTGACTTTTTGGTTCAGATGATTGATTGTGCATTGAGATGCAACAAATTATGGATCAATTCTCTGCTGCTTATGCTAATTTTGGTCTAACAATGAACACTAAGAAAACAGAGGTTTTAGGACCTATGGATGGGTATAATCATTTTGGAAAGAAATTTGGAATTATTTACAGAAGGTGTGAAACAGTCCTTGCCCTTGACCTAGATATACCACTGTTAAGCCTATAACCAGAAGAAATCAAGGAAAGATTGAAGAGGTCTTATATTTACAAAAAAGAAAGGAAGGAAAGAAGAAAGGAAAGAAAGAAGGAAGGGAGGGAGGTAAGGAGGGAGGAAGAAAGAAAGAAAGAAAGAGAGAGAGAAAGAAAGAGAGAGAGAAAGAAAGAGAAAAAAAGGAAGGAAGGAAGGAAGAAAGAAAGGAAGAAAAGAAAGAACAGACATCAGTTACAGCAAATGTAGAAATTTTTGAATGCTCTGGATAACTTCACTTACCTTGGGAGTATACTTTCCAGGGATGTACAAATCAGTATTTGGGAGGCTCCAAAGGAAAGTATGGGAGAGAGGAGGTATCAGCAAACTGAAGGTCTACAGCACCTTTGTTCTGATGTCATTGTTGTATGCCTGTGAAACTCAGACAATATACAAGCATCATGCCAGAAAACTGAACCACTTCAATTTGAATTGTCTTAGGAAAATTCTGAAGCTCATCTGGCAAGATAAGGTATCAGACATTGTGTTCTTTCTCAAGCTTAAAGGCCAACTATTCAAACTCTATGGCAGAGAGCGCAACTTTGAGGGGCTGGCCATGTCATTCAAATGCCAAACATACATTTGTCTAAAAGACTACTTTATGGAGAACTCACTCAAGGCAAGCGGTCAGAAAAAGTCATACAAGGACACTCTCAAGGTCTCTCTGAAGAACTTTGAAATCGATAGCCAGATATGGGAGCCACTGGCAAAGCACCGCCTAAATCAAAGAAGGTGCTGTACTCTATGAGCAAAGCAGAATTGCCGTAGCTCTAAATGAAACATGAGATACACAAATTTCGAGACATCTCCACTCCAAATTTTCATATGGACCATTTGTGCTCAGTCTGTGAATCTTCCAAGCTTGCATTGGTCTGTTGAGCTGCAGTGGACACACTGTATCTTGACCCCAATATATTGAGGTCATTTAGTCCTTTTCAAGAATAAAGGACAACTATTACCTCTAGAACAAGAAGAGTTCTTAGTTTATTTTGTGTAACAGACCCCTTTGGCAGTCTAGTAAAACCTATGGACTCCTCAAAATATCATTTTAAATGCATAAAATAAAGCATATAGACTTACAAAGACAATCAATTATACCGATATTTAGTAATCAAATATTTTTTTAAAAAACAAGTTCATAGAGCCCAGATTAAGGAAACTGCTCACAGGATCAACTAGGAAATCCTTTGTTTGGCATTTAAAGTTCCTCACAACCCAGACCCTATTTTTCCAACGTCCTTACATTTTACTTTCCCTCCATACTCCTTGTTCTAATCGTACTAGCCTCACACACAATATTCCTGTCTGTGCTCCTGCATTTGTCCCTCATTCTTGGGATGTCTTCCCTCCTAATCTCTGTTTTGTAGGATGCCTGGTTTACTTTAAGATCCCACTGAAGCACCACCTTCTGCAAGGTAACTGGGACTGGCTTGAGGAGCACTCTGGGAAGGACAAGGCTGAAGTCAAGAGTTGAAGAATTGTGAAGAATGGATATGTTTTTCATCTTAAAGGAGAGAAACCAGTTGCACAACATGTTTCCTCTCCAAAGCTTGCATCCAAAAAATGCTGGTCCTCTTTGCTTTGGACCAGTAATTTCAAACTTCCGTAGAAATGGGAATCACTAAGCCAAGCCACACATAATGATCCCTACAGGCTGTATATTGACATAGAAAACCACAAATACACATTATCTATGTTTCTTTTGTATTTTTTAGAAATTTCGTCAACGATTTCTCATTTACATTTTAATCTGGTTCCAATATGGAAGTGTTGCAAGCAGAGTGCTTGACACTTTCAACTTTGACTGAATCTGGTTTGAGTGAGAAAATCCCTCAAAACTGTGTCCCTTCTCCTGCTGAAGGGAAGATATGGATGAATTGTAGGCTCATTTCAGCAGGAAGACATTAGAATACCACTGGTTGCTGTGGTTGCCCTGTCTCTCCAGATCAATTGCCTTCTACTCCTCCCCATTGAATGCTTTGTTCACTCCTCTCTTTTTCTGTTCTAATTTGTTCTTTCTGACAATTATTTAAAAAAAACCCAACTATTTTAATGTGCTAGCCTTGTTTGAGGAACACTGATAGTAGAAAGGGAGAAAGGGAGAGGAAGGGAGAGAGAAAGACAGAGAGAGACCGAGAGAGGCAGACAGAGAGAGAGAGTGAGAGAGAGAGAGAGAGAGAGAGAGAGAGAGAGAGAGAGAGAGAGAGAGAGAGAGAGAGAGAACTAGGCTGGAATAAACACAACAGACCCATTCTGGTGGAATGACATATCCTTGTCATTCGGACAAGGATAGACATATCCTTGGAGCCAATGTAGCTAGGGAAACTAACCTCCAGAGCAACACCACCAGTATTACACCATTTTAAAAATCAAGTCAAGACAGAAGCAAGAAAATTATTACTAAAGAACAGAGATAGTGATTTAGCACAACCCAATCATAATATTCTAGCTAGAATAGGATCCTAATAGTGAGAACAGAAAGATGGATATAGGAGAGAGATGATGAGGCATGAGTTTTCCCTGGCTTCCTCTACACCTGGCACTCAACCCTATTCATCAAAAGTGATGCACTTAAGCCTCATTCTGTTACTCTGAATTTATCTCCAATATGTTGATTTATTTATATATTGTCTCCCTCATTAAACTGTAAACTGAGGACAGGGGCTGTTTTTGCTTTTTCTTTGTGTTTCCGAAGCTTAGAACAGTGCCGGGTATATAATAAGGGCTAAATAATATCTGTTGATTGATTTATTCTACTTTTGATCTATGAAGATAAATGATAGGGAAAAGGTCTAGAGGCAATTCAGGCAGTGGGGGCAAATTAATATCTCTGATGGCCTTGACTAATTTACCTGATGCAGAATGACTTGCTCACATCTGAAAGGGATTCACTTGATAGGGCGTAGAATGATCAGTTAGCATCTTTAAAGGATTGATCTTTTACAAAGTATAATGACAACCAGAGTGAACTACCCAAATATCTCTGTTATTTACCGCTTACAATATGCAAATCTGATGAAATCTGAAAGGGGTACACCCTTACCTTTGATTTTTGCAGGAGTTTTTTATCCTTTTTGTGCTATGGATTCCTTCCTTTGGAGTCTGATGAAGCCTATGGGCCCCTCCTCAGAATAATGTTTTTAAATAACTAAAGGAAATTCTAAATTTTGATTGGAAGTTAGTGAAAATAAAATATATTTTTTTCTAATCTAAGTTCACAGATTGCCTCTTCCACCCCCCAAAATCTGTTGATGGGACCCCTTGGGGATCTTAACCAAGGTTAAGAAACCCTGAGTGAGTCACCACCATATTGGGACTCTAACCTCTCAGTCCCCTATAGACTACATAACAAAGTGAATATCACATTAAAGAAAATAAAAATGAGAAGACAAAAATGGCTGCACTTAAGGAGTTGCACTGTGCTGATCATCTCCTCCTCCTTCCCCCACCGAGTGGTCTGTTTAATCTCCTTTATGTTCTGATTTTTAGTCTTTGATATACATTTTTTAAAAACTCAAAACCACATTAACGACTGTCCATTTTGGAACCATAAGACAATTTGAAGGGCCTTAAGGGATTGAGTTTCAAGACATCTGAAAGATGAAAGGATTCTTGAATTTTCTGGCAAAAATCACAAGTCTTATTATTGCCAAAAACAGGTGCCCATGCCCATAACTAGTGACCTGTCTACTTTTTCATTTATACAAAATAATAACAATAATATCATTTATATGGTGCTTTAAGGTTTACCAAATGTTTTTGAAATATTATCTCATTTTATCCTCCCAGCAACCGTTGGTGGTAGGAGTTTGTATCCTCATTTTACAGTTGGGGAAACTAAGGTTGAAAGAGGTTAAGTGACTTGCCCAAGGTCACACAGCTAGTAAGTGTCTGAGGCTGTATTTAAGCTGAGGTCATTCTGACTGCAGACCCAGTGCTCTACTGACTGTACCACCTAGGTGCCACATATCTAGGACTATCTACACATGTCTAAACCTACCTAGGTGCCTAGAGCACAGAACTTGGAGCCAAGACAACCAAGACAATCTAGCTTTAGATATTTATGAACTCTATAACAATGGGCAAGTCACTTCACTTCCCTCAGTCTCAATTTCCCCATTTATAAAATGTGAGTAATTATAACCCCTATTTAACAGGGCTATCATGAGAATCACATGAAATTACATATGTGAAGTGCTTTACAAACCTTAAAGCACTATATAAATGCCAACTAATATTGTGTTGATGATAGAGATGATGATGATGATGATGATGATGATGATGATGTTAATGTCTCAAGGGAAGGATTCTAAAAATTGAAGGGGAAAGGAAGATGTATATTTAAGGCACAGAAGGATGGCCTATGAGAATGTACACAGGAAAGAGAGGATCCATTGAATGCTGGGAACAACTGATATCTACTTTTACTAGAATGTCAAAATTCATGAAGTCGAATCTTGTGAAAGAAGGTTAGAAAGATAAAGTGAGAACATGAGTCATCATGGATTCTAGAGAGCAGAAGGGTGGGTTATCCAGATAGGGGAAGGAGAGAATAGGCTTTTACTAAGTGCCTACTATGTGCCACATATTATGCTACCCACTTTACAAATACAATCTCATTTGGTACTCACATCACCTTGGAAAGTAGGTGCTATTGCTATTCCCATTTTACAGTTGAGGAAACTGAAGCAGAATGACTTAGCCAGGGTCATACAGCTTATACATGTCTAAAGTCAATTTTGAACTCAGGACTTCTACACTCCAGGCCTACTACTCTTATCTACTGCACCACTGACCTGCTTAGATGTATCTATACTGGATGTATCTCTACTGGTTCACATATTTCCTGATCATAGGATCATAACAGCAGAGTTGACCTTTGGGGCAGTTATCCCTAGGTTGCCACTTCTGTCTCACCATTGGTTCATGAGACTGTTTATTCATTTATATCTTGATCTTTCTTTTCAGAAGGATTAAAGTATAGGTAGAGGGGTAGGGTCAGGAATGTGTGTGTGTGTGTGTGTGTGTGTGTGTGTGTGTGTGTGTGAGAGAGAGAGAGAGAGAGAGAGAGAGAGAGAGAGAGAGAGAGGGAGAGAGAGATCTAATCAGTCATTCCTCAATGTCCACAGAAAGGCCTGGAAGGACTCTGAGTGTGGGAGTGTTGCTGTGCCAGAGGGAGGCTGATCTCTCAGCTCCTCTCTCAAGACACTCCATCTATAACTTACCAGCCCTGGGAGTTCTTTGATCCTTTGATGCAGTTCAGTGGGGTGGATTCCAACCATCCATGTCCTCTACAGCCCACTGACTTCCAGGAATGCCCCAGCACCCACCTTTCAGAGCCCTCATAGAGGACTTGGTTTTCCTTTAATTCTGTCAGCTTACATTTCCCTGAAGAGTGGATCACTAGTTCTTCATGGCCCACCCCCTTTTCTCTTCTGAAATGACAGGGAGATTTTAAGGTTGACTCTAGGTCATAGTGTCTGGCCAGACTAGGAGGTACTCAGGTCCTAAGTGCAGACTTCTACACCCTTCTCTATTCCTGGCTGTGTTATTTATATTGATTCGTGTTGATTGATTGCCTATCCTCAACTTGAATGAAAGCTAGTAAGAGTAAAAAGTAAGCTGGGTCTCTGCCAGGGGTTTGTAGGGACTAGAATTAAGAGGTTTTGGGGAAGGCTTCCAGTAGCAAAAGTGTTATATGTAGATTTATCATCATCATCATCATCATCAAGACCTCAGTAACCATCTATTCCAACCTTCCTTCCTCATGAATTGTAGAAACTGAAGTCCACAAAGATGACATAGTGACTTGCCTAAAGTTGCACAAATGGTAATCAACAAAACTGGGATTTGATCTTAGGCCTTCTGACCCCAGGACTAGTGCTAACGGTGTTACTGCTCTTGTTGGGGCGGTTTTCTCTCTCATAACTCCTCACCTCTTTTTATTTACTTTCTACTACATTTTACTACTGCTACCCTCAGCTGTTTGACCTCAGCTAAGAGTTTCAAGATTAAATTGACACTTTCCCGGATGCCTGTAGTATCCTTATCTCTGGTATAGCTCCTAACTAAGAAAAGTTATTCTAAAGAAATGGGTGAGGAAATTCAATTTAATTCAACTAATATTTATTAAGTACCTCTCTGGGACAAGGGCCTGTGCTGGACCCTGGGGGCATGAAGATAGATCTCACCGAGGCCCTGTTCTTACGGAGTTTACGACTGCAATGAGAGGAAAAGATCCACCCTGAGAAAAACTGCGAAAAAGAAAAGTTGTAGTAAGGTGTGTGTGTGGGGGGGGGGGGGAGGGCTTAGAGTGGAGAGAAGGTGGAGAGTGGGAGGGAACTGATACGATCAGGGAAGTTTCCCATCAACACCATGAGCTTGCTAGAAGAGGAGACTTTGGGATTTTTATTGCATTTTCCTATGAAGGTTTATGCATTCTCCACTTAGTATGAAAAGATTGGGGATGAAGTATTGTGTAATGGACAATTGAGTGTGGGACCACCCTCAGCACTATATAAAGATAAATGGAAAACATGCACTACTTTCAAGGAGTTTACAAAATGCCTTAGAAAGAAATCTTCATTACAAAATACTGAAAATATTTTACTATTTTATACTTTTCCTTTTCAGAATAGATTTGGGTTCCAGGAATGAACTCTCCCTTCTAACTCACCCAGAAGAAGTTAATAATGGCTACCTTGGACAGAGGCAAGCAGGATCTTCAAATTCTCCCTCACCCACACAGCCCTTGGACATAAAGTTCCTGGTCTCAGTCTTGAAGAAGTAATGGACAAATTTTAGCCTAGAAATAGCTGCAGTGGAGAGGGGAACCACATGGTCCAACTGGTGGGAATTTTGAACCCCAGCCTCTTGGATAGAGGAAAGGGGACTTCATAGGCAGACCAATCCTGCAATATAACCTTCTAGAAAGAGAAGGGGGAGCTTTTGGGGAGTATTAGCATCTTGAAGAGACATGAGGAGGTCTGAAGTTGTCTTCTAATGGGAGACAAAGAGATTTTGGGCAGCACTAGCCTCTCAGAGAGAAGAGGAGAATGGCTCTTCTGACCCTGGAAGCTGCAGGAGAAACAGGGGTCATGAGGTGAAAGAGCATGAGACATGAATGTTGCCTTCTGCTTTTGCCATTAGTTACTCAGACAGTACAGGCTCAATGGTAAATAGGATGAGGAAGGAAGTGGGGAGGGTTGTCTCCTTAGTAAACCCAAGTTTATTCCCTTCTGAAGGAAGTCCAAGCCCTCAGAGTAGCTTTATGAGTAGCTTTTATAAGCATTATGCCTTTGTGGGTCTCTGAACTAATACAAGACTCAACAAAAATATCTGGGAGTTGCCACACTATAATCCTTAAGTTTGTTTCACTTCTGAGGGGAGCTTGAACCATAGAGTCTGAAGCCCTTCCTGGATCACTGCCATGTCATGGTGGCATGACAATCCCTATTTGTGTAGCTCAAGGAGCTATACCATGCAGGGTTACCCAAGATGGATAGGCCAAGATGAGAGTTCAGACACTTGAGAAGGAAAGCCAAATCACTCCAGTATCTTTGCCAAGAAAACCCCATGGACAATACTAAAATGATAAAAGAGATGCTGTTGAAAGATGAATCCCTCAGGTTGGAAGGTGGCCAATACACTACTGGGGAAGAGCAGAGGGTAATTACAAATAGCTCCGCTATGAATGAAACAGCTGGACCAAAACTAAAAAGCCTCTTAGCTGTGAATGTGTCTGGTGATAAAAGTCCAATGCTGTAAAGATCAATATTACACAGGAATCTGGAATGTAAGATCTATGAATCAAAGGGAGCTAGATGTGGTTAAACAGGAGATGAAAAGATTAAATATCAACATCTTGGGTATCAGTGAACTTAAGTAGATGAGAATAGGTTAATTTAACTTAGGTGATCATTACATACATTGATGTGAGCAAGAATCCCTTAGAAAAAATGGAGTATCCCTCATAGGCAATAAAAGGATAAGAAAAGCAGTACCATAATCTCAAAAATAACTGAATGATACCTGCTTGAATCCAAGCAAACCATTCAACAGCATAGTAATATAAGTCTATACTCCAATCACTGATGTCAAGAAGCCCAAAGATAAGCAGTTCTGTGAAGACCTACTTCTTCTAGAAATAACACCCCCCACCAAAATATCACATTTATTGTAGGAGATTGAAATGTTAAAGTAGGAAATTAAAAGGTAATTGCAATGATAGGCAAGCTTGGCCTTGGAGTAGAAAATGACACAGAGCAGAGACCAATAGAGTTTTGTCAAAATAATTAGCTGGTCATAGCAAACTCTTTCAGAAATCCAAAAAGCGACTCTATGCATGGACACCAGAAAGTCAATATTGAAATCAGATTGATTTTATATATATACATATATATATAATACACACACACACACACACACACACACACACACACACACACACACACACATATATATATATATATATATATACTTTGTAGCCAAAGATGGAGAACTTCTACATAATCAGTTAAAGGATGACCTGGAGCTGACTGGAGCTCAGATCATGAGCTTCTTATTTACAAAATTCAGACTTAAATTGAAGAAAGTAGGAAAAACCATCAGACCATACAAGTATAACCTAAATAACATCCCTTATCAATATGAGGTGGAAACGATGAATATATTTAAGGGATTAGATCTGGTAGCTACAGTGTCTGAAGAACTATGAACTGAGGTTTGCAATATTGCACAGGAGGCAGCAACAAAAAAAAAATCCCAAAGAAAAAGAAGAATAAGAAAACAATATGGTTGTCTGATGAAGCTTTACAAAGAGTTAAGGAAAGAAGGAAAGCAAAAGGGAAAGATGAAATGGAAAAAAAAATACCCAGTAGAATGCAGAATTCCAGAGAATAGCAAGGAGAGATCAGGTTTTCTTAAATGAACAATGCAAAGAAATAGAAGAAAACAATAGAATGGGAAAGACAAGAGATTTCTTTAAGCAAATTAGAGATATCATGGAAAAGTTTTGTGTAGAAATGGGCATAATAAAGATAGAAATGGTAGGAATTAATACAAGAAGAAGAGATTAAAAAGAGGTGGCAGGAATACACAGACAAGCATGGTTACTGATCTAGAGCCAGACATCTTATAAAATGAAGTCAAGTGGGCCTTAGGAAGCATTGCTGATGATAAGGCTAGTGAAGGTCATATGGGATTCCAGCTGAGCTATTTAAAAATCCTAAAAGAGGATACTGTTAAAGTACTATACTCAGTATGTCAATAAATTCAGAAAACTCAACAGTGACTTCTAGATTAGAAAAGATCAGTTTATGCCCCAGTTTTAAAGAAAAGCAATGCCAAAAAACATTCAAATTAGCAAACCATTGCTCTCATGTCACATGCCAACAAGGTTACACTTAAGGTTCTGCAAGCTAGGTTTCAACAATATGTGAACCAAGAAAGACCAGAAAAGCAGACCGGTTTTCAAAGAGGCAACGGAACTAGAGACCAAATTGCCAACATTTTCTGGATTACGGAGAAAACAAGGGTGTGTTAGAAAAACATCTACTTCTTCTTGATTGACTGTACCAAAGCCTTTAACTGTGTGGATCACAACAAAATGTGACAAGTCCTCATCAAAAAGATGGGAGTACTAGATCATCTTACTTGTCTCCTGTGGAACCTGTATGCAGGCCAGGAAGCAAGTATTAGAACCAAACATGGAACAACTAATTGGTTTAAGACTGGAAAAGGAATACAACAAGGCTGTATGTTGTCACTGTATTTATTTAACTATATGCAGAATATATGATTTGAAATGCCAAGCTGAAATTACATTTGCTGGGAGAAATATCAACCATCTCAGATATGCAAATGATGCCACTCTGATGGCAGAAAGTAAAGAAGAATTAAGAAGTTTCTTGATGAGGATGAAAGAGGAGGAAGTGAAAGCTGACTTGAAGCTTAATATTAAAAAAAAACCAAACCAGTAAGATCTTGGCAACTGATCCCCTCACTTCCTGGTAAACAGAGCAAGAAGAAATGGAAGCAGCGTTAGATTTCACATTCTTGAGCTTAAAGATCACTGCAGACAGACTACAGTCATGGAATTCAGACACTTTCTCCTTGGAACGGAAAGCTATGGCAAATCTGAACAGCATACTAAAAAGAAGAGACATCATCTTGCCAACAAATATTCAGTCAAAGCTTTGTTTTTTCTAGTAGCAATGCATGGCTGTAAGAGTTGGATTATAATGAAAGCTTACCACCACAGAATTGGTGCTTTCAAACTGTGGCAATGGAGAAAACTTTTGAGAGTCTTTTGAACAGCAAGGAGATCAGATCAGTCAATATTGGTAAACAAATTAATTCAGATCATTCACTGGAAAGTCCACTACTGAAGCTGAAGCTTAAATACTTTGGCCACATAATGAGAAGACAGGATTCATTGGAAAAGATGTTAATGCTAGAAAAGATTGAAGGCAAAAGCAAAAGGGAATGGCAGAGGATGAGATGGATAGATAATGCCATGGAAACAATAAACATGCATTTGGACAGACTTCAGAAGATAATAAAGGAGAGAAGGGCCTGGAGTGCTATAGTTCATGAGGTCATGAAGACTCAGACATGATTGAGTAAATGAAAAATAACATATAATCTGAAAGACTCAAGACCAGCCCTTCCACCCCCACCCTACTCCCAGAGAAAAGGCAAGACTTGCCATAGAGGGAAAAGTGTATTGACTGTGAATGTGTTCTTTAGATTTTTTCTGCATTTTTTTTTTATGGCATGGCATGTACCTGATATAGATATTATTACTTGGGGTGCCTTTAGGGGTAGAAGAAGCTTTTAGGCATTAGCTGTATTTGAGGCATATTTTAGATTTGTTCAGAGGTAACTCTGGGTGGAGGCAAAGTAAGATGAAGATAAATTGATTTCATGAGATCATAGATTTATAGCTGCAAGGTATCATACAGATGTGAAAGGAAGGGAAAGGGAACAAGTATTTATTAAGCACCTACTGTGTACCAGGCATTGTGCTAAACACGTTACAAATATTATCTCATTTGATCTTTACAACAACTCTGCTAGCTAGGTGCTATAATTATCCCCATTTTACAATTGAGGAAACTGAGGCTGAGGGAGGTTAAGTGCCTTACTCAGAGTCACTATACCTAGTAGTAATAAGAAGAATGAATAGCTAACATTTATATAGGCATTGTACTAAGTGCTATACAATTTTTACCTCACTCAATCCTCATAACAACCCTGCTGGGTAGCTACTATTATTATCCCCATTTTGCATTTGAAAAAACTGAGGCAAATAGAGGTTATGTGACTTGTCCAGGTACTTCACAGATGTCTAGTGTCTGACAGTGGATTTGAACTCAGGTCTTCCTGACTCCAGGCTCTGTGCTTTCACCACAAGTTGTACCACTTCTTCATTGTAAAGTTGAGGAAAGTAAGGCCCAAGGGAGGTTAAAGAACTTGCCTAAAGTCATACAGGTAAGAAATTGGTCAAGTCAAGATTTGACTAGTACCTCTGACTATAAATCCAGCATTCTTCCCACTGCATGCTTTGGTAGAGTAGCTCCCAAGGTTGAACCTACTCTCTGTAAGTTCAGAGTTAGAGATACTGGTCCATGGGTTACAAGTGTAAAGTTATTCAAAGAAAGTACCATAGGAAATCTGAGGAAGGAGATACTATCTTCATCTAAGTGTGGTGGTGAATAAGGCATCCTGGATGAGTTAAGCCTGGAAGGATGGGAGAAACTTTAACAGATAGAGATAATCATAGTAACTCAAATTTGTATAGCACTTTAAGATTCAAACATCATTCTGCGTTAATAAAGGAGGAAACAAGCACTCATGGAGATTAAGTGATTCCTCCAGGGTTACTCAACTGGCAAGTGTCCCAAGCCCATATGTTAACCTGAGTCTCCTAATGACAAGTTGGTGGGAGGAGGGAGGAAGGAGGAAGTTGATTCTACTCATGGGCAATAATGTGAGCATGTTAAGCAAAGACTTGGGAAGTAAGACCAAGCAGAGGATAGTTCAGTTTGGCTAGAATGTATATGTGAAGGTAAATAGTATGGAAAAAAAGTTTGGAAAAAGGAAATTTGAATCAGAATATGTAAAACCTTGAATGCCAGGATAAATGATTTATTATATAGGCAATATATCATTGACCATTTTTGAGTAAAAGTGTCACATGATAATCATGTAATTGTATGTCTAACCCCAACTAATGAAACCCCAGAAAGCCCAGAGAAACTCATTGACTCAGTCAATCAAAAGTATATTCCAGATGTGAACAAGTCTTTAATTAATTTAACAGAAGTAAAATGCTTTGTTTTGATATTGGATAAAGATGGGAAATATCTTTTGATTGTTCAAAATATTGGACACATCTCTAGGCCTATGTATAAGACTTCAAGACAATTTGGAATCAACAATTCCAACAGCTGGCCCATTTATGAGTAAAGGAACTTCATCCAAGTTTCTGAAAGAGAATTATTTTGGGGCACGTGTTTTTCCCTTTCCCTCAAGGTCAAGTGATCCTGAACTTCTATCACAAGCTCTCACCAGTGGCCATAGTCAGCAGCTGTGTCCACTAGAGCCATAAGAGTTGGGAAGTAATCAAGCAGCAACCTTGAGATGGACATAGTTAGTAATTTTGTAAACTTTTTACAATCTGGAGAGGTCTTAGGATAACAGCTGGTATTTTCTTGTTTCCCAGCATCTAAACAGAATCTGGTGAGAGACTGTAGGCAGCAGTTGAAAAGTGACCTGACCCAGCAGAGGAATGGCCTAAGAACAGACTGGCTCAACCTAACAGCAATGCCTTTCTCTCTTTGAGGAGCTAGTCCAGCAGACAAGATTTGTCCATTACCGATGCCATTCCCTGCAGTGAATTGCATGAGTACTACACAATAGAGGAAAAAAATTTCCAGTAGCCAAGAGTTATAAGGTATCTTTTTGCTATATGTATTTCCTATGCATGTGTCTCACTTGTTCTCTGAGTTGGAACCCATTCTCCCCAAGTGACCTTGTGCTTATAAAGTGATAGAATGTCCCACTCTCTCCCTCACCCCAGCTTAGAGGGATTTTAGTACCAACTGCTCTTACAATGTCATATAAGTAAATACCTTTTCTAAAAAGTTAATTGAGGATACTGGCTAATTATCAATGGAAAGCACACTGGTAGGGGCTCATAGTTAACAGTGTAGTGTTAGAAACTCAACTTCTTATAGTTATCCTTAGAACTTTGAGGGGGATTATAGTCAACTACCCTCTGTGGCTGAGAGTTATGGGAGTTGGTCCCAGGGTATAATTCAAGCATATAATATTGTATCATAGAAACAGAAAGACTTTAGTCAACCCCTCATTTTATACATGAGGAATCTGAGGCCAAGGAGATTAAGTGATTTAATCCTTTTTTAATGTATCCTTGATCCTTTATCAATGTAGACTGGCACCTGAAACTTACAGTTTTTGAAAGTTGCTTTGAACATTGAAAGGTTAAATGATTTGCCCAAAGTCTTACACCCAGTATGTGACAAAGGTAGAAGGTGAACTCAGGGTTTCCAGACTCTGAAGCCTGTTTTCTATCTGCTAAGCCACACTGACTCTGCATGCTGATATACAGCAGAGAAGAGATTTGAACCTAGGTTCCCTTACCCTCACAGCCATCTCTCTTTTCAATCACCTTATATGAAGAAACTCATTTAACCCCAACTACTCTCAAGTTACTTTAAACCAGCTATTCTCGAGGTATGGCCTGGGGATAGTAGAGGGGTCCCTGAGACTCCAGGGGGTCTTTGAGGTCAAAATTAGTTTCATAAGAATACTAGAATGTTTTAATTTTGAATTCAGTAAATATCAATCAATATAACCCATATACAGCTCTTCTTTTTTAATTAAATTTTCATTTCTAACACAGTAAATATTGATAGCTATAACCCATATAAAAGCTCTTTGGGGTAATTTTTAACAGTGTAAAGAAGTCTTGAGGTTAGAAAATTAGAGAATATAATGGATGACTTAAGGCTGCTTTTTATGGGTACAACCTCCCACCCAAATAGAAACCTTCACCATCCAATTAAGTCCAGTAGAGCATACACTATGATCTCCTTTATCTAGGGAAGCAGTCCCTGTGCATTTATGCACCTATGTTCTTTCTCTCCCATTTGACAGGTAGGATTCAGAAGAGCAGAAATGATGCTGTAG
The DNA here is from genome assembly GCA_023548195.1 of Bettongia penicillata ogilbyi. Classification (NCBI taxonomy): domain Eukaryota; kingdom Metazoa; phylum Chordata; class Mammalia; order Diprotodontia; family Potoroidae; genus Bettongia; species Bettongia penicillata. The sequence goes on along the minus strand of JAJHZJ010000460.1, from coordinate 757,790 downwards.
CTTCTCTAGGTCTTAGGACCCAGGTCCTTTGGGTCCTCTGTAAGTTATGTGTTGATGATTTCACCAAGCATGTATGTGTGCACTCAGCGCCCACAGACCAGACGGGACCAGACCAGAGGAGACGTGGAGCAGGCTGATCGTGCCTCGTGCTAGGGTGGGGTACCCGGTATAAGGCTCATCCAAGTCGGTGACTTTCTCCTCCACTCCCCACCCTTTCTGGTCCTTCAGACCCTTTCCCAGTGGGCTGCAGAAAAAGTCAGCTCAGCCTCTAGTTGTAAACAGGCATGGGCGGGAGGACTGTGGAGAAATAAGGCTTAAGAAACGGGGAGAGGCAGGCCCTGCCCATGACACAAAGAGGGCCATTGGCTGGGGCCGAAGAAGTGACCTCTTGGTCTGAGCTCTCTAAAGCGGAGGGGGGCAGAAAGTATGATCTTTCTCCAGCGCCCTGTGCCTCCTTTCCTCCACTGTGCCCTTGCATTTTTACTATCTATACTTGACATATTTTATATAATTAGATGCTAACGTGCGGCTCCTTCAGAGCCTGGAAGCACCTTGAGGGCAGGGTTGTTTTGTTTTTTCATAGCGTCCAGCACACAGGAGACGATCTGTAAAAGTTGGCTGACTGATCGACTTTCCGAAACTGGCATGACCCGGGTGGGGAGGGGTTGGGTCCCCTTGGACTGAGAGAAATCACCAGCTCCCAACACCACGCTGAGCCCTCCTCGCCCTCCTCCGCCTGCAGGACTTTCAGACACGTGCATTGTAACCCCGCCCACCCGGGGGCAAGGTGCTTCTGCGAGGGCTCAGCGCGCCACCTGGTGCCTCTCCAGGGTCGGTTCACTCTTCCCCTTGGAAGGCCCCAACTGCCGCCTGGGGGAGGGGAGGAGGAGGAGGAGGAGGAGGAGGAGCCGGGGCGCGGATTCCAGCGCCGGGCGCGTGCGTGTTGGCGTCACTCGCGGCCCGCAGGCTTTCCCCTCCCTTCCCTTCGGCGCCGGCTCCCCGGGGCTGCCAGTCCTTGACGCGCCCCCCGGCGGCCTCTGCCCTGACCGTGCGTAGTTGCGTGCGGCGCGCGAGCGTGCGGCGGAGGCGGCGCGGGCCGAGAGTAGCGCGCCGCTTCTGTGGCTGGCCAGGCGCCGCGGAGCGAACGGGGTGCCGGCTCCGCCACCTCAGCGTCCGCTTCGCCGAGCCCCGGGCTCCGGTGTCCGCCTAGTCCCGCGGGAGCGGCAGCTTTGGGCGGCCCGGCGTGCGGGCAGGCCCGAGGGCCGGGGGCGGTGTGAGCTGCGAGCGGGGACCGCGGGCCGGCGGGCGGCATGTCGGTGCCGGATGCGATGCCGCTGCCCGTGGCCGGGGTCGGAGTCGGCGAGGAGCTGAAGCAGGCCAAGGAGAAGGAGGACGCCGAGAAGTACTCGTTCATGGCCACCGTCACCAAGGCGCCCAAGAAGGTGCGGGGGCGGGCGGGCCCGGAGGGGAGCGCGCCGCGGGTGGGCCGGGCCCGGAGCCGGGGGAGCTCGGGGTGACGCAGCCAGGGCCCCCGGCGCTGACGTGTGCGGGCCTCCCGCCGCTCGGCCGCCCGGGCCGCGCTCGCTCGCTGCCCATTGTCGCTCCGCGGGCTTTGTCCCTTCCCCGCCGTCGCCCGCGGCGATCCTCTCCGAGGCCGCCAGGTCGAGTTCCACGATCGTGCTTGACTTCCCGCTGCTCCCTGGGCCGGGGGCTCCCGGACCCGTATGGGGGCGGGGCGGGCGGGCAGGGGAGAGGGTCCGGCCCCTGGACAGCCTCCTCCACGGTGTCCGCCCCAGTCCTGGCGGCGACAGAGCTGACCGCCCCATTCAGGCCATTGGGGTGGCTTTGGCGGGGGGGAGGGTTGGGCGGCGGACCCTGGGAATCCGTCTGGGGGATGCCCCTCGCAGTGTAACCCGGAGCCAGAGTGAAGACCGCTTGCACCCGGCTGGCGAAGGTAATGGTGAAGAGACCAGCCACCATCCCCAACCGTGTTCTGCAAGGTCTTCTGACTGTGAAATTAACCTTTAGAGGTTGGTAACTACAAATACTACTACCATGGATCGGGGGGTCCGAGAGACCCACTTTGTGCCTCCCCAGGACTGAGCTTGTGGCAGGGGTGGGCGGTAAGGAACGATGCATTGATCATTCCTTGTTGCACTTACTGAGGCCGAACAAGTTTAATAGTTATTTATTTATTTGATCCGTTTGTTTTTGCGTCTTGGCTCGTTTTTTGGCCCTCGGGTGAGATCAATGGATTTTTAGGCCAATTAACTCACTGACTGGGAGGATCTGGGGGGACTGATGCAGGAGCGCAGCCGCCCGTTGTGGCTTGACTTTCCACTCAACCCTGGCCTCAAAATAAAAGAAGTTGCGCAGAAGAGAGGTGACTTTCTGAGGCTAATGGAGCCTAAGTCAGTGCTTTCAGCTCCCTTATAAAGACAAAAATATTTCAAGGCTCTCTGTTTTTAAACCATCCCCGGGCTGCAGTACTTGCATAAGCTCAGCAAAGCAGGGCTTGCAGGAAGACTAGATAGTAACCCTCTGAAGCTTTTGCACCTGATCCTGTTTAAAGGAGCGAGCCTTCCCATTTTGTTTTTTGGAGGAATTCTATTTTACAATTAAGAAACTGAATTAAGAAGCACAAAGCCTTCATTGTGTGTGCTATATCTGTTCTCCAATAAGGTCTTACTCGAGGAAAGCCTATGTTTTCTTTAAAAAGGATTGAGGGAGTTGTTCTTTGTGTTCTCTGGAAGCCTAATCTTGTTCTGTGGGGTTGTAACCCTTTGTATTCTATTTTATTCATTGGAGTGACTGTCCCTTTACAAATAGAATATTTATTTTTAGTTAAAGCATTGAGATGAGTCAGTGGTAAAGCTGTGGAGGTACCTTAGAATTATAAAGCCAGAAGAGAACTTAGAGATCATCTAGTTCAACCCCCTCACTTTGCAGAGGAGGAAACTTGGGAAAAGTCATCCAGTTACTTAATGGTGGGTCTGAAGCTAGAGCGCAGGCCTTCTGGATCCCAGCACAATGCAGTGCTGGCAGCCTGGCAACAATGCCTCCCCTGGTATCCCATCTTCCTAGAACCTTGTTCTTCCCTTTAGGCCCTTTGAATAGCTGTCACAGAATTAGGTGCTGTTGCCCTTTTACCTGACAGGCACCCTGGAAATCTCAGTTGCCTGAAAGTTTACCTGGGCTACTTGTAACTTACAAGTATGTTTACTGAGAGTCATTCTCTGTTTGAAAGGGCTGGGTGGTAATACACATAATCTAGTGATCCAGGATAAGTGTTCCTGATTTCAGACTCATTAGCAAAAGGCTACTCAATCTCTACCAGATATGTGGTGGGTTTTCATTTGCTTGTAAACATGCCCTTATGGTTCTCATTAACTTTGCCCTTTCTGAGTTTTATTATTCAACTTTTATGCAACTGTTTAACACAGAGTGCTTTATGATGACTAATTATTCTTCCCCCTAGTGATAACCAGGAGCATTCATTTTGTTAATGGAGCAGTTGAGGACTGGTTCAAGGTCACATACCAAGTCCAGCAGAGCCCTGGTGTTAAGAGCTTCTCAGTTTTACATCAACCTCTGTCCAAGTTACTTTTGTACCTCTGCCATGTTTGAATAACTTGATTTCCTTCTCTTTGGAAAAACTAGAATAACACAAGCAACATAATAAAATTAATTACCAAATCTAATGGCCTGTTTTCAATCCTTGACTTTTTTTTAGCATTTGCCACAGCCAGTTACTGCTTTTTACTGTGTAACTTTCTCCTTCTTTGACTTCAGAAATACCAGGCTCTCCTGGTTCTGACACCTTTCTTATCTCAACGGTTGCTGTCCTCTTCCTGACTTCAGTATGCACAAGGTGAATGTTCCTCCAAGAGTCTGACCTTGGTTCTGGTTTTTATTCTCTTCTTTGATAGTATCATTGACTTTAGTGACCTCAGATGAGGAAATAGGCACAGAATGGCTAAGAACCTCAATGCAAAGGCTCTCAGATGTGTCTGTATGTAGCACTGCGTTTCCACCACCACCACCCCCCACTCCAACCTCCCCACCATCTTCATCTCCTTTGATTTTTTTTCTCTGCATCTTTGCTGATTCATCATCTACTTTGGGCTCCCTTCAAGATTTTGTCCTGGGAACTCCTCTCATTTTACACTTTCTCCCTTGATGATCTCATCAATTCACAAGGGTTTAATTGTCATCTCCTCTTAGATAACTCTCCAACATATAGTATCTGATCTCTCCTGAACTCCAGTCCCACATCACCAATTGCCTGTTCAATACCTCTTCCTGCATGTTTCATTAACCTCTCAGATTCAGCGTGGCCAAACTGGAATTTATCATCTTTCCTGCTAAACCCTTCCCTTCCATCAAACTTGACAGACTTAGGAAGGGCACTACTATCATCCAGTCACCCAGGTTCCTAACTTTAGAGTGATTCTTTTCTTTCTCCCTCATCTCCCCATAGTCAGTTACTTGCAGAGTCCTATGATTCTAACTACAAAATATTTCTCAAATCATTCATCATTTCAAGTTTAGGCTCATCACCTCTCACCTGGAATGTTATAAAATCGTCCTTAATGACTCCTGCTTTCCATCTCTTAACTTTTCAATCAATTCTGGATTCAGCTGTCACAATCTTTCTAAGGCATGGATCTAACCACATGTCACCTGTTGAAAAGTTGTCAGTCATTTCCTATAATAAAATACAAACTTAGCCTGACATTTAAAGCTCTGGCTCCCGCTTTTGGCGTTTCGTCTCCTATCACATATTTGTACAAGTTAGGCCTCATGCCTGGAACTCTGCTTTTCAAGATTCTTAATCTTTTTTTTTTTGAGGTTCACTCTAGTTATCTCCTCTAAGAAGCTTTCAATTCCCCACCTTCCTCAGTTGTTAATGCCCTTTCCCTTTTCAGATTAATCTTCTGTGTACTTATTTACATGTTTTATTGCTGCAGTGAACCCTGAGAACAAGTATCTTTTCAATTTTGTCTTTGTATGCATAGTGTTTTACACACAGTAAATTGAACAAAAATTTCCTACAGAACATCCTAATCTGGTATCCCAACTAACTCAAACCCAACAAGTCTAAAACCAAAGGGGTATTATCTTTTCAGATTTTACTGCTTCTGTCCATGGTACCAGTGTTCCCTTATTTTTCTCATTCAAGAGAGGTAGCATGATGTGTGAGGTGAAAAGCACTGGAGTCATTGGATTTGTATTGAAGTTCTGCTGTCAGCTTCTTATTAGCTAGGCGATCAGTTAACCTATGTATCTTCATTTCCTCCTCTGTAAAGTGGGGCTAACAATAGGGCTAACAATACTTGTGGTATTTAATCTCTATTGTGTTTGAAGCTTTTCAGTTGTCTCTCACATCACTCACCAAATGATTCCACTTTGGCATTTTTTTTTACTACCATACTTTTCCTCTTCTCTGTTCCCACCCTACTACTACTCTAGTGCAATTCTTCATTTCCATCTACTTGGACTGCTGCAGTAGCCTAAAAACTTCTGCCTCTGTTTCTTTTCCATCTAGCCCATCCTTCATGCCACTAACAGACTAATATTCCTGGTGCTCCAGCATACATTTCCAATCTTATTCCATTTTATTTTCCTTCACACATTACTCAGCTTCAGCCAAACTGGACTACTAATTATTCTCCATACATAATGAACTATTTACTATGTCCTCTATTTCTGTTCTCTGTTGCTATGAACCACCCTTTCCTTATGCCTGCCTTTCATCATTATTTTCCATCAAGGCTCACTTTTCCTGAACTTTGGGGTGACTCTCTCTGTTATCCTTTGCCTTGTCACATTCTGCTTTATATTATAATTAATTTATGTACATTTTCTACCCTCCAGCAGAATTCTTTGTGGAAAGGAACTGTCATTTAAAAATTGATTGTGACCCCATCTTCTGGCAGAGGACTTTGCATATTATAGGGTTTTAAAGTAGGAGTAAAAGATAGAAAATAATATGCTGAACTTGACCTGTATTAAAATCCTAACATTAACCCTAGCCATGTGTCATGTCAAGTCATTTTGCCTTTGTAAGCCTCTTTCCTCATCTGTAAAATGGGGATAGTGCTTATAGAACCCTACCTTACAGGATCATTGTGTGGTTTAAATCAAAGAATGTATGTGAAGCACTTCACAAACTTGTGCTTGCTGTATAATGGCCAGTTGTTATTAAATATTGAAATAGAAATCTGAGTATGTCACTCTACTAAGCTCCCTTATCAGTGATCCAGTCAAGTTCAACTCTTGTTTCATAGTCTAAGCTCTGCACAGTCTTACATTACTTACTTTCCCAGGCTTATCTTATGTTCCTCTCCTTTCCAAATATTCTAACAGACAACTGGACTGAAGATTCTTTGTCTTCTGAACAGGGCCTGCCCTATTCTACATTGATGCCTTTGACTTGAATGTACCCCCCCCACACACACACACCTTTGTCTCTAACTTCCTTTAAAGTCCAGTTCAAGCACTAGATTTTTAGTGAAACTTGTCTGGTCTTTCTGTTGAGAATGGTGTTCCCTGGACCTCATAGTACTTCATTCTGTACCTTTATGATATCAGGTGGTACTATGTATTACCCAATTCATATTTCCCCTAGTAGATTGTAAGGTACATGCTGTCGGGGACCATTTTTTTCTAAATTTGTATTTATACACAGAAGATGTTAAATAAATATATGTTGAATTAAACTAAACATTGGAACAGAAGTCTCTAGACATTACCCCCAGTTTTCACCAAGGGCTTTTCTGTGGGTCTGTACCTAGTAATAATGTTAGTCAAACTAGATAGTACCCAAGTCTTCTCTGGTCCTGAAATCCCTTAGGAGTTAGGGGCACTTCTGGGACTAACATAAATATAAAGGTTTGTGGCTTTCCCTACTAGTCATGGACAAACCAAAACTTTTCACATGTACGGTGTCAAAATGAACAGATCTATAGTTTCATATTCCTGCTCTGATCTCCAGATAGTTGTGGATGTGATTGTCAGGAAGGAGGAGAAGGTTAGTGTGGATAGACATGGTGGTTATATTTATCTTTGAAGTTTCAGGTAGATCTCAGTGACCACATTATTGTGTTTGTGTGTGTGTGTTTGTATACACATATATACACACATATGTGTGTGTAGTAATAAGCATATTGATACTAGTTTCAGAAACATTTTTAGAAAGCATCAGACTCAATCAAGAGACCTGGATTTGAGTTCTGTTTCTGACCCTTTGTGATCCTGAACAAGTTATTTAACTTCGTTGTGCCTTAGTTCTCTCATCTGTACAATGGGATTAATAATTCACTATCTACCTCACAGTACTGTTTAAACATTAAAGTACTATTATTTTCATATTTCATGGCAGAGAAAGTCATGATTTTCTTCTGATCCACACAGCATAGTGCACTGAATAGTTTATAATCTTTGTCCCAGTAGTCCCACAGAGAAGTAGAACAGTATTGTCCTTGGGCCTTCAGATACTGACATTATGTCAGATTCTTATAACCAAATCCTAAGATTAGATGAAGAAGGTTTTGGACTCATTCAGGTTCCTCTGGTCCAGCAGTGACTGGGGCTCAGCCAGTTAAACCTCAGGACTTAAACTAGATTGTCCTTTAAAAGATAGGTAGGGTATGGTTGGCTTGGAGTATCTACCCCATTGCATTTTCTGCACTGTGTAATTTCTAAACATTTGTGAGAACAAATCTGATTAATACTTTGTGTTGTAAATCTGATGTGTTTTGGAGGGAAAGATAAAAATGATTGAATAGACATATAACTTATATGGCATGTTATACTAGTTTATCAATAGGGTCAGCTACAGCTTCTGAAAAGGATCAGATTCAGTCCTGATAAGTGCTATTTGTATGCTAGACCAGTGGGTATAAGCCAGGATATCATTAGGTCTTAATTGAGGATTTTTCCTTAATGAACTCTGCTGGCTGTACCTTTCACTAAAGTACATCTCAGACTGGTGTCCCTATGTGTAAGACCTCTACAATTTGTCTTAGGTATCTTCTATCCAGAGATGATATGATAGGATGGTTTATTCCTGCTCAGTTTTCTTCTTAGAGTCTAACTATCTCTGTTTTTAATTCTTATCTGTGACCAGAGTCAGTAATTGATTCTTTGTACAGATACAGAACACCCTTCTTTCCAATAATAGGTTAATGCCGTAGGCTGAAGTTCAAACTCTTTGGGGTAAGTTGTCTTGCAGAAAGGAAAATCTTCATTTTTTATTCTCAGCCTAGATTCCTGACTATTTGGCATTCAAAGTCCTTCTTAACCTCCCCCCATCCTTTCCAAGTCTTCTTTCCAGTCTTCTTACATTCCCTCTCCATTCCTGCCCCCCCCCCCCAATCAGTTTAGTCTTAGCTATTCCTGGCTAATTAAAAAACAAGACACTGTATTTCTGCTTAGAGCATTTTCTCTGACTGTCCCCATGCCTAGAATGCTGTCCTTGCTCATTATGTCTGCCTCCTACCTCCTCTGGCTTCCTTCAAGTCCTAGCTAAAATTTCACCATCAGGAAGTCTTTCCCACTACTTCTAGTGCCCTCCCTCTCATAATTGAATCCTACTTATCTTATATATAACTTGTTGGTACACATGTATTTGCTTGTCTCCTCCATTAGATTGTGAGCTCCTTGAGGTCAGGGACTGTCTTTTGCCTCTTTTTGTATTTCCAGTGCTTAGCACAGTACCTGGTACATAGTAGATGCTTAATAAATGCTTAGCAACTCACTCTGGCCAGTCACTCTCTCTCACCTAAGTGTTTCACACAGGTCACTCAGTCATTAAACATTTATTGATCACAGTTCATCCAAGTGGAACTTACTTTTATAAAGTGGCAGGGATGTGAAATTGCAGTGGGAAGATCTAGATTGGGAAGGGACCTCAAAGGCCATCTAGCTCCTCCTCATTTAAAGTCTAGCAGGGTTAAGTGTCAGGAGCATGACCTTCTCCATGCCCTCCACCTGAGCCTCTGCAGCACTGAGTACAACACTGAATAGGACTGAAAAGACATGAGTTCTGTTTGAGGCTCTGCTATCAGCTTTGGCTGCAGACTATGGGCATATCCTTTAACTTTTGCAGCCCTTGGTTTTCACATTTGTGAAATGAGGAGTTTGGACTAGGTGATGTCTAAAGGGCCTTCTACATCTAACTTCTCCACAAAATTAGATCCCTCCCATTAGGAGTAACTATACAACTAATCTGTTGAATAACCTAATTTGGTGTATAGTTAACAGTTCCATGTCTTTTTTGGCTGGAGGTGTCCATTGGAGGTCCTCAGAGATGTATACTTAGCCTTGGGCTCTTTGACAATTTATTATTGACTCAGATAAAGGCATATGTGGCAAACTCTTTAAGTCTACTACTGACTTGAAAATAAGAAAGATGACTAACTGGATGAAAGGGTCAAGATACAAAAAAGATGTTGGCGGGCTTGAGCACTGAGCTTAATCTTAATAAGGTGAAATTCAGCAGGGCTAAATGTAAAGTCTTCCACTTGAGTTTAAAAAGTCATTGTTACAGGTACAGATGGGGAGGCATGGTTAGACGGATATTTGTATAAGTTGGGTGTAAATTAGCAGTGCGGTGTGACAGCTATAAAGCTAATGTGGTTTGGGGCTGTGTTTGGAGAGACTGATTCCAGAGTAAGAAAGTGGTAGTTTCACTGGGCTTTAACACACCTACAGTTAACTGTGTTCACTTTTGGTTGCCACAGTGATGCCTCTTTTGTTGACTGGCATTTGATGACCAGCCTAGGAAGTACCAGGAGGCCTATCACTAAGTTGGCTGACAGGTTGATAAATTGATTTGATCACAGCAACTGTAGAAAACCATTCTCCAAGTTTTAGAGCACCTGTGATGTGTTGATTGAAGAGATTTGTGTAAAATTTTACAGATGTGTAAAACTGTGGTTCACAGAATTTGTGAAGGAATTAACAACTGAGTGCTTCCCCACCACTGTCAGTAGTAGACACCTCTTTGCTCACTCCTTAAGTCGCCACTTAACGCTTTGGCCGACTTGTCTCCCTTGTCATTTTGCTGCTTGACTCTCTCTTTGATAGTCCTTTCCTGCCCATCCTTATTATTCTTTATTTCTGTCTGCTTAAATATTTCTGAAATACACAAAACAGAGATGTTCTAGTTACTTTATGCTTCTTGACAGCAAACTTGATTGTGCAAAGGAGAGTATAAGGCACAAAATTTAGACACCTATGGGTGGAGAAGGGACTTGTAACAGTAACAGTAAAAATAGGAAAAGTTCAGGCAGGTGTGACAAAAATTGCTAATAGATGTCTGGAAGACTCTGGTGCAGCAAAAAATTTTTACCGGACTAGTGTTCCATGTTTTCTTGCTTCCAAAGTTCTTGAATTATAGTTACCCCAGGGAGTATTTGGGATGTCATCCTTTTAACATGTACCCCCGCCCCCAATCCTTACTTCTAGTTACCCTGTTTCTCTCCTCAAAGAACTGCTAACTCCTAACTACTTTTTAACATTTCTTGGTTTAGGGATTTTTCTGTCTTTGGCAGTTTCATAATTCATACTATATTTTATGCCCTGTATCATTTTAATTACTTTGTACCTCTCTCCATATGACTTGTTCTTCAAGGCACTCTTGATGGTATCTTATTTTGGACTGCACCTGTGATTTCATGGGTTTAGGGAATTCTTGATGAGGAACATCCTCAACCAATGCAGACAGATGGGCACCTTTCCTGCAACTGTCAGAGAGGTGCCCAGATCATTGAAAGATAAGGTGACCTGTCAGGGTCACACAATCTGAGTCAGGGCTTGAACCCAGGTCATCTTGCCTCCAAGGTCTGCTCTCTATCCTCTAGGCCACCCTGCCTCTTTTCTGGTATCAGGGAACTGCTGCCTTAGCTGCATTTTGTTAGTTGTGATAAACTGAGGTATAAGTAATAAACATTTGTTGCCCAATAGGATACAAAATGAAAAAAGTTTGACAGCTACAGGTATAATATGGCATTCATAGTTGTAGAGGAGGATATGAGGAAATAATAAGCAGAAGTATGTTAAAATGACTCTCACACATCCAGAGGAAGCCCTTTCCCCTGCCCCCATCCCCCTTTCACATCATGAGAACCTGCCAGACAAATGCCTTGTTTCCCTGCCAGTATGACTTTGTCACTTGACCTGAGAAGTGCTTTGTGCTTTCCCATTCCAGTTCTGGCCAGTTTACTTCTCTTTAGAGGTGCAGTCTGTGCATGGTTGTGTAAAGGAAGTGAAGCTTAATCAGAAGGGGCTCTGAGCAGCCCATGCTTCCATACTGTTCCTCACAAACTTACTTGAGGCAGGATTTCATGTAACCTAAGCTGCCCAGCTATAGCAAACTCTGATAGCCTTACATTTTTTTCTCTTTCTCATGAACTCGTAAAAGGTGGCATCAGTTGAAATCCCACTGAACCTGTATACTCAAGGTTGCAAAGAGAACACTGATGTGCTGCTACTGCTTTCCACTGTGGTACAGACAGCTCTGCTCTGTGTGGGGAGGAAGAACAGGAAGGACTGGGATGGATTGATGGGCACAGTAACTACCCTCTGAATGAAGCAGTATCTGGGGAAATAGCCTATCTTTTTGGATCTCCTTTTACCCATTTTAGTATTTGAAAGATCTTTAATTTCATCTTTGTGGTCACTCCCTTTACCAATTTGGATTGCATCCCCTTCATACTTTGGAGTATGTAGCCCAAACATATACTTGCATATATCTATCTGTCTCTATCTCTGTGTGTATATGTATGTATCTCCGTATGTGTGTGTATATGAGTACCTTCCTTCCACTAATGAAAGGCAGCTAAGACTCACTTGACTTGTGACTCTCTAAAAGGATTCCAAGCCATATAATTACTCATTTGCAGTCCCTGGAATCATTGCTTCTGGATATGAGAATGAATTTTCATTCGGCATTTTCCCTTTCGGGCCTTGGAACACCAGTGAAGTTCTCCATGTATTTGCTATACATTTGGGATTGTTCCCAGTTTCCCCGGAGCCTCATTAGCGATGCCTTGAGGGTTCATCTCAGGAACTGAAGTAGTGCTGATGCTGGCATTTCAGCAGAATTTTTTTTAAGTTGTTTTGTATTGCTGCCTCTGCATTGCTCCTTTGTATGAGATCTTTGGATCACCCCTGGGGTTCTAGATTATAAATGTGACAGATTCACTGTACTAAAGGAAAATGAATACATAAAATATTTTTGCTTTTTCATCTGAGAAGTAATTGGTTTTCCAAGGGGTATAATAGCATCTTCTTGTTTGACTATTGGTTTTCCTCATAACATATACTATATATCTAAATCTTTCTCTTGATTTGACTATTTTTTTCCTGGGCTTTAGTTTCTGCAGTCATGTGTGGTCTTCTGTGGAGCTTGACTTGGCCACACTATCCCTGGAAGTGGCTCACTTCTCCTTATCTCTCTCGCATATTAAAATAATAACAACATTTGACTTTGTGTGAGTGGGAATTAACTTGTTCTTTGTATTGGTATCCCTAGCACCTAGCGCAGTGCCTGGCTCGTAGGCATTTAATATGGACTTGTTGATTGATTGATTCATAGGTATGAAGTGAGCCATGCAGGTGAGAGAGTCCTATAAATTTTCAAGTGGCTCAGCAGAGTATTATATCCTGCCAGAGGACAAGAGGCTTGGAAGGTGCATTTGACAGTGTAACACCCACCATGATATGAAAAGCAACTTGGTTTTCCCTAGACAAAAATGGGAACATAAAGATTGGTGACAAAGGCTCTTAATTGGGGTGAGGGGAGGGGAGTGGATCTGTGAGAAAAGTAGTAATTGGTGATCTGGAACCAGTGTAGTAGCTTGACCTCTTGGATTGTATGTTGGTCAGTGAACTGCAGAAATGGCTGCATTTGCGTAACTGGCCAGAATTGCTCAGATGAACAAACTTATTCAGTAACCATCATGTTTGTAGACAAATCCTGATCATGTTGGTTCAAGCTATTGTATATGCCTTGGATATCTTTGATAAATGTGTGTGTGTGCACATACATACATAGCATTTTTTTTTTTTGATCAGCAGTATTCTGGAAGATGGACCAGTCCCTATCTTAGACAAGAGCTGAGAGTGTCAAGAAACCTTTGGCACTTGAGGGTTTTTTTTTTTGTTATGTTAATTTTTATTTAGTTTTGCCTTTTGTACATGGTCCAAGTAGCACTTGGAGCGAATGGACTTCTAGGACTTCCTGCTTTGGAAGAAGAATTCAATACTTTCCTTTACAGATGGCAGATGTATCCAGTTGCTCTGGTAACTAATTGAGTTTCTTCTCTGTGACCAGGTGGCATCCAAGTTGGAGAACACTGTTTGATGCCTAGTGTCTGGGAACCAGATCTTTGAGCAGGCAGAACACGAAGGTTCCAAATTCACATCTCGTGGAAGACAGTCCAGCTGTCCCGTGGTGCTGGACCGGATGAATTGTGAATGTTAAATACATTGATCAATACAGTGGCCTTGGTAACAGGCTTGTGGCTGCTGTAGAATCTGTTTACTTCAGGTTTGCAATGGAAAGGAGAATAAACTGGTAGGGGAACATGATGTTCTGATTGTAACAAGCTGTATTGTAATACCAGAGGAAGAAGCAAACTGGAAGTGGCTGACCCTGTGGGCATCTCTATGCCAGGATTTCCTAAGGAGAAATATGAATATTCTGGGTGGTTTACTGCCCTTGTCTGCCAATTGTAAATGGATTGGGATTTGGAGAAGTAAGTCTTGGTTGAGCAATGGAAGTAAGAAAGGAGTGCTAGAAGTCCAAAGACTAGATAAAGAGCACCAATTTGGGGAGGATACCTCTCATTACATTCCTCACTTATGTTATTTGGATCTGGAAATTAGTGAAAAGGTTATATCTTGGCCCTGCCAGTCAGCCAAAGGAACCCCTCCAGCCTCTCAAGTAGGGGGTTCAGAATTCTGCACATTCTCTTCTGGCTCCACAGGGAGAGGATTAACTGAATACAGGGCATGTTTGGAATGAGTTCACTTTGCCAATTCTTACAGAAATTGGATTGAGTTATTGTGAATATAGTCTTAGATCTCAGACAAATTTTCTCAGTAATGTTCTTTTAAATCTTTTTGGATAGGTGTGCTATCTGTTTCTGGCAGGTGGAGTAGATTCTCTGGTATCCCTGCCTCTTTTTTCCTCTCCTTCCTTCACTAAAGTAGAGATTTTAGATTATGCAGCAAGGCCAAAGGTACTAACATGAATTCGTTTTCCAGAAATTGGGTAAAATCTGGACTGAAGGTCACAATACAGATACTATGTTGGTGGGCTTTTGAGGCCTTTGAGGTCTGTAAAAGGTGAAGGTCATTCCCAAAGGGGAAGAGCCTGAAATGACTCTATCTCATTCCATCCAGCTCATTTTTCCCCTCTAGTTTTCTGTGCTGTGAGATGCAATCTAAAGTGGCATCCTTATGACATGAAGGGCAGTCCCCAGTTAATGACCTTGCTAAATCTGGAAGAGACTAAAGATGAGCTTAGAGTGAGTGGTAATTCATCAGCTAGAGATGAATCACCTAACCTACCAGTGTATACTGAGAGTACAAAAAAGGGAGTTTCTTTCAGGGTGAAAAAAGCTAGATAATCTGGGAAACTTTGTCTTATTAGTGTGAATATTAGCATGTCTCTGGAAGACATGATAGTTATTATCTTGATAGAGCAGGCAAAACCTGCCTCTGATTTCGTTCAGTGTGTGACATACCACGGAGGCACTGGAGCTTGTGAGGATGGATTCTATGGAAAGACAAAGTCAGATTTGGAGGTTGAAAACTCTGAGCCCCCTCAATATTATATCCATCTCTTCTCATTACTCTACACTCTGGTCTTAACTTAGCTTTATAAACTGCCTCAAGATGGTCTGTTTCAGTCATCTTCTGGTTTCTGTACCTTAGGGACTAAGTGGAATTTTCTGTGCTCCTGGACAGACAGCTGCATGCATACTGTGTTTCAAGGCCAAAAGTACTTTTTGAGGGGGAACCTAAGCCTCTGCTAAATACAGAGGATGTTTGGGTATAATTGTTTCTATTCCCTTCCCAGAAAAATCACAAGGTTGGGGTGGGGGCTTGTATCAAGTTCAAGTTGGATTTCAGCATATGTATTCTAGGATTATAGATCTAGAGCTGGGGAGGACCTTAGATTATAGCTAAATCAATTTATTTTTCAGATAGAGAAACTGAGAGCCAGAGAGATTTAGTGTCTTAGCCAGGGCCACAGAGGTAGTAAGTAACAGACATAGGGTATAAACTCAGGTCCTCTGACTCTGGAGCTAATAATTTCTCTCTTTCTTCCATACTATGGGAATGCTACTTTAAATTTTCCAATCTCACAGAATGTAAAAGGCTCTCATTATTTATGTTTTGAAATGGCACTCTCTAAATTAAGGTAGATTATCATTGTTTTCTTCTAAAAATCATTTTAAAAGATTTCTCTAGAGAGAAGTGCTGCTCCATCAATGACTCAAGGGTGGTCTCAGACTTTGGGTGGTAATAATAGCTAACTTTATTATATCTAGGATTACCAAGGGCTTGATGTTATACATTGTCACTTGATTCTCACAGCTCTTCTATGAAATACACCTTACAAGTATGAATATACTTATTTTTACAGGTAAGGAAGCTAGCCAAGAGGAAAGGCACTGTACCAGAAAGAGGACTGGATTTGGATTCAGGGGAAATGGAAAGTTGAAAACTGCCTCTGACTGGACCATAGGCCAGTAGCAGAAGTAGAAGCTGAACTCTAGATAAGATGACTTGTTTCACATTCTCTTGTATTTTTTCATTCTTATGATTTTGTTTTGTTATTTTTTCGGTGTCTTATATTGTTACTAGTTTCCCTTTACCTAATTTTAGTTTTCAAGAAGTTATTTTCTTAAGTTTTTGATTCTCTGTTTGCAGTTGGTTGACTTCATGATTTCTTGGATTGCTCTTGTTTTTTTTTTAATCTAATTTTTCTTTGATTTCTTGTTGATTTTTTTAAAGTCTTTTTTAAGTTCTTCATGGAATTCTTTTTTTTGGGACCACTTGACATCTCTCACTGAAAAAGGAGTGGGTTTTTTAGCTCCACTCTCTTCCTCTGAATATGAACTCAGATTTTCTCTAGCCTCATAGTAGCTATCTATGGTTGGGTTCTTTCTCCTTTGCTTACTCATTTTTTTTAAATTTTGTTTTTAGCAGCTATTATTATAATCAAGTTCTAGTCCTGAGATGTGGGGAATGATGCCCAAGCCTCAGGTCCTTCTTACTTTTATTTTCCGAGCTCTGTCCCAGAGTAACCTTGGGCACTCCTCTCTACCCCAAAACCATGGCTAGAGTCCCCAGCTATGCTGTCCTCCAAATGCTCTTATTCCTTGTGGTCCCACTGATGGCTGCAAACTACAGCTGTCCTTTCTGCCCTAGAACTGAAACCAGGAAATCTGCTCTCCTGCAAGTGCCCATAGCTAATAGGCTCCCTCCCCTCCCTCTGTTATGGCACTCAGCCCATTTGTCCTAGTTCTTTATCCCCCACAATTGCAGACTAGCAGCCCAGGATCACATCTGGTCAGTGTAGCTGTGTTTGGAACTCCTCAACTGTGGAGGGTCCTTCAATCTTCTACTTAGCTGTCGACCCCCTCTCCCCTCCATTATCCATGAGGTGAAAGTTCCTGAGGTTCAGGCTACCTCCCAACCCAGCTGCCCCGCCAGGACCTGTCTATTGATTTCAAAGACTGGGTCTGGAGGTGTTTGCACTTCATTCAGACGAACCTTCACCCCTGGAAATCGAGTCTTTTCCAGGGTCTTCTCATGTTGTCTTAGGAGGACAAGTGCTTCCCCCTCCACACACACACTTTTGTTTATTTCTGCTGCTCTATATTCACTCAGAGGTGATGTTCTTTCTGTTTTTTGTGAAGGAAGTTTGGAGAGCCAGAAGTTTTCTGATCTAATCTGCCATCTTCCCAGAATGTTCTTCTAGATAGGGCTTTTAAGATTTGTAAAGTACTTTCATGGGTAGTCTCCTTGGAATGCACAGTTAACCTTGTTAATTAGGTGCTGTATCAGAGAGATGAGGTGACAACTGGCTTGGAATGGCCTTTCCTGATGTCAAAGCTTAGTGCTTTTCCTATTGTACCACACTGCCTCAGCCCCTGAAGCTGTTAAAGTCATTCTCTTCTACTTGGGTGAGCCATTTCTGAAAACATCTTGTAACTTGACATTATAACAAGATACTAGTTCTGTGGAAAACTGGGGAGACAGACTGGCTGACACCCAGTTTTGATCACCTTATTTCATTTAATGTTTTGAAAATAACTTTTTTTCCATTGTCAAACATTTGGTTTTTTCCCCATTTCCTCTTCCCTTCTTTCAGGGGTAGGGAGTGAAAGTGGGGGAGTGGAATCCCTTGTAAACTTAAGCATAATCGAACAAGACAAATTCTCACATTGGCCATGTCCGAAAATTGATGCTGTATTCTGAATAGTAGTTCATCACCTCTTTGTTGTCATCAGTCCTCTAGAGTCAGTGATCATTGTGTTGATCAGAGTATTTCATGTAATATTCAAAAAAATACTTCAACATAAGATTATTTAATGGAATTAATAGTGTGATCAAAACTCTAATAGAGAAAGGGTCATTAGGTGGTAGGAGTGGGATGTAGAAATGATGTAAAGGTACTAAACGGAGTTACAGGATTGTAAGATCTTAGCTCTAGAGGTAGTTAGGACCTCAACAGCCTTCTGGTCCAACTCACTCTTTTTACAGGGGGAGGAAATCAGGGTGACCTGCCCAAAGTCACATAATAACTCTTATCAGAAGGAGAACGAGGTCCTTTCAAATCCAGAGCCCATATTCTTCTGTACCCTGGTATTTGCAATTTTCCCCAGTAAAGCATAAACTCCTTGAGGGCATGGACCTTTTTATTTCTACCTTTATGTCCCTAAAGCCAAAGATGCAGCCTGGCACATTTGAAAATAAACCTTGTGGCATCAGTGGTGGTAGCTACATGTCTCAAACTCATCTAAATGCCTTTGACATGCTACTAATACCCAGGTCTTACTTGCAAATCTGTTATAAAATAATTTGAGATTATTATTAGTAGTAGTAATAATTAGAAAACTGTAAATCTGAACATTTATCATAGTATATAAAGTATGCATATATGTGCTGGTATAATATGAAACTGTGTAATTGAGGTGGTAAATCCAAGGGCAGATGACTTCATTTTCTGTACTTCATTTTTTAATCATTTGACCTTTTCCCCTCAACTTGATTGCATTCAGTATTTGCATTAAATCACAATTTAAATGGAAAAATGAACCAATTGAGAATTTTCATTGTTTGTAGTGTCTTCTCAATAGAGTATAAGCTCACTGAAGGTGGCAGCCTTGCTGTATACTTTTTGAATGCCTCAGACACTAGTTAGACCTATTCTTTTCAGATGGAAAACTTTCTCCAAAGATGAACTCATGCCAACTCCAACCAAGTTAATATTTGGAATGAAAATATATATTATTTATTATCATTTGTTGTTAAAGTGAAATTGACAAGAAGACATGCAGTTATCCATTTGTTTTAAATGTTTCCATCTTCTCTAAGAATCCAGTGATACCAGGTGACCTAATTAAACCACCCAAATCATGTCCTATTGGTCCCTGAAGAAGCTGTAATGGAAATATTTTAGTCTTATTTTTTTTCCAACCTATTCACATTTGCAAACAGCAACATTTTACTACCTTAGTTACTATTTAACATTTAGATCCTTAAAATCAAATTTATTTTCTGTACTGTTACACTTTGCTTGTGTTTCCCTTCTGTTCTCTTTAACCCAGGGCTTTTTAAGGAGTGATAAATAATGATTAAAAAAGCAGATGGTTCTATTCTATTCACCTATGTGAGAGTATTGCCCACTGTTGGGAAAAGTCATCCTATTGCTCCACAACTGCCATCTGTAAGAAGATAATTCTCTAGTAGCTCATTTACCTCTTGGCACTTGGTGCCTTTCAGCTTTAGTTAAGCATGACCTCTCTGGTATTTGAGTGGCTCTACGATCTTACTTACATTGCTTTTTCCTCCAACAACTCAGGGCACAGCTCTCATGGATTGCCCATCCTGTATAATTCTTGTCCATACCCTCTAATAAATTTGCACAACTCAGCTTTCCTAGAGGAGGATCTGATTCACAACTGTGATTCGTTCAGTAGATTTGGTTTGTTGAAAAGCAACTTTTAATATCACGTCAGTGAGGGTACCAGATCAGAGGGAGGGTAGTGCTACCTTTACAATCTTGTTAGCTTCTTACCTAAGAAACTACATAGCTGGCTACTTAATATAAAGTCAGAAAGCCTAAGTTCCTTTGAGACTTTGGCAAGATACAGATCAGGAGGATTGGTGATGGCCCAGGATGTAGTGAGAAATCTTGACCCTTTTTAAGCTAGACCTTTCCCAGGTCTCAGTATGTCTGAGGCAACATCCATTTAGTGATTAGGGTAGGTAAGAAATAAGGCAAAGAATGGCCTCTTTTACCTATTTAAAAAAAATTAGTCTGGAAAAGGAAGACCCTCAGGATTTCTGTCCTAACCAGAAACAGTTGCTAAGTTTACATTTACTCTGAACCATCAGAACCCAAACCAAGGGTGACCAGGATAGGCTTGGACTGAGACCTGTTGTTGACCAGTCAGTGAGAGTTAGTGATTTAGTTTTAAGGTGAGGTCCTTAAAGAAGGGAAAGTAGCCTGTAAACCCCAAGATACCTGTCATGGTTTCAGAGACCAAAATTTATATTTCTTTGGCCAGAGTACCCGCAGGTAAGGGTTTGATTGCCTATATGGACAGAGACAGAGGAGGGAGAGGAAGGAGTGAGCTGCATTGCCAAACTGGAACTGGCTAATTGGGTCCCCAGTGGGGCAGCTACTACTACTCACAGATTGATGTTTATCCTTCCTTCTTGAGGAGGACCATGTTGTGGGGAAACTGATGTCAAGATGTGCAAATAATTTAGATTTGAGGTAGAGCTGTGCAAAATCACCAGTCCGGCACTGAAGTCATTGAGGAAAGAAGTAGAATGCTGGCGAGGATTGTCAGGTAATTTGGATTGGATGACAAATTTGAATAGCATGAACATTAAAGGAGGAGAGGTTGCTTAGTGAAGGAGGTAGAAGGAAAGCCTGAAATGGATGGGGGTGGAGCAAGAATTATTGCAGCTCCCCCACTGTGGCTAGTGAGTGAGAGCCAGTAGTAGAAAAGCTGGTGGGGAAAGAGCTATGTGTCAGTGAAGGCAAAAAGATGGAAATAGTGAGAAAGGAAGATGATGAAGATAAAAGAAAGTTTGCTATTATTGACATTCTTAGCTGCCATATCAAACTGTTGACTCATGAATGAGCCTTCAGCCCACTGAAACCTCCAGATCTCTTTTATGTAGTCTAGTCAGAAATATATATCCATGTCCAATGTGGAAATTTGTTTTGCTTGACAAGACATGTTTGCAAAGGATTTTAAGTTTCTTGCTTTCTCAAGGGGAATGGAATGGGGAATGGAAGTGGGAGAGAATGTGGACCTGAAAATAAAGTAAAATTGAATTTTTTTTAAAGACGTATATTCGTGCATCTCCTGTCTTATACTTAACGAAGTTCATTTTTTGAGCCTAGCCTAAATCTTTGCATTTATCCTTATTAAATTTCATCCTGTTGAATTTGGTACAAAGTTCTAGCCTGTTAAGATGTTTTGGATTCTGACTGCCATCTACTATGTTAATAATCCCTCCCACTTTCGTGTCACCTGGAAATCTGACCAGTAGGCCCTATGTTTATATCCAAATTATCTGACATGGATGAATACTGTGGAAGATTTATGTAAAGATATAGACAGAAATGACACATAAGAAAGATGGCTTGGGGGGGGGGTTATGATTTACACTGGTTATAGGAGTCTTCCCACTCATTAAATCATATATCTACTAGGTGTCTAGGAGGAAAACAAAATAATCTTCATTTTCACTGTTTCCCAACCAATATTAATACTCTTAGTATATCAGAAAGTTCCATTGTTCCATTGTCTTGAATTTATTTCCCCATATCTCTTTGTGATTTAGAGATTTGAGAGAGGCATGACTTTGGTAGGGAGAGAAAGAAAGATGGTTGACTGTAGGTCTACAAGCATATATATGCACATCGATCTGTATGTGATTAGGAGTGAAAGGTGTGAATGGACAGGGTTAAATGAAAAGATAGCTGGAATGCTTCCCAAGTCTACTCTAGCATTTTCACAGGGGAATAGAGGTCTGTTATGTTGGAAGCAACATGAGACCTAGCTAGGAGATCCTAGTCTGGGGCCTGACTTTTTCACTAAATCCATTCCATTCTTACCCAGTGGCCTCATCTGCAAAGTAGGGATAATACTACATTGCTCATGTCACAGGACTTTAATGAGGAAAGTTCTTTAAACTGTAGACAGAATATTAATATGAGTAATAGTAGTTACAAATTGTAACTGTTCAGGAAAAACTTTCCATGTTGGAATATACAAGTATTCTTTATTGTCCTTCACATCCTCTGTGCTGTAGGCAGCCTGTGGACCTGAATTGTTTGTTCATCCTCACCAGAATACTTAGGACAACTGAACTAAGTGTGGGGTTTTTTTATGAGGGAAAGAGAGGATAGATAAGGTATAGAAGCAGACAGTGCTGCCCTGAAGCAGAGGTTCACATGTTCTAAGCTTCACCTTTTCTTCCCATCAGCATGGACAAGAGGATCAGGTTGAGTCCCATTTTGAAGGGAATGTTCCTCCTGGCAGTGTGTGGAATTAGCCTCTAGCTGTGTGTATGTTGTATCCTGTTACTGTTGAGACATGGCCTGGGAGAGGTGTGGGGGTTGGGGGGAGGCATGCTTTGATTAGTCAGCCCCCTTCTCTCAGAATTCAGGCCCCATCTGGGGAGACTGAGAACTTAAGAAACTTGAGACAGGGAAAGGGCAGAGCTGGTACGTGGGCAGGGAGCAGCCAGAACCCACAGACTCAGAAGACCAGTTTACATGCTGGGAACGGAAGAGGTGGCTGCTGAATAGTTGTGAGTTTTATTGACTGGCTTAAACATTCATTGAATTTTCTAAGGAACTGTGCCAAAGATTGCTTGGTATTAGAGAAGAGGAAAGCTTTGAGAAGACTCACTTTACTTTATCATAGATCATACTGGGGTACGTCAAAGTAGATTTCTACAACTTACACTAAGGTTTTTGGAATTCTTGTGAGATGTGAGTTAAGCTAGCTTCTGGTAAGTATGAGGAAGATTGATAGTTATATGAATTTGCTTTCATTCAGACTGTTAGATCTCTTTGTCCTGTGAGAATGCAGGTGAGGGAGGGCCCAGAGTGGACTGTGGAGCTGGGTTTGGGGGAGGCTCAGTCTCTGCCCTCTTGGACCTTAGCAGGAAGTTGAGTGCTTGAGCAGTGGCTGTATTGAGGGGAACATGAAACATCCAGGAAGTGAGTGCTTTCCCCCAAAATGTACCCAGCCTTCAGAGTAATTAATCAAATCTATATAGCAAGCACTTTCCTTGCAACCTTGAAATATAGGTAGTGAGTATTAGCTGTATTTTATTAAAGACCTTGAGGCTCTGAGATGTTATAGGCCCAAAGTATCCAAGGTGGGATTTGAATCCTAGTTTCCCCATCCCCACTCTTTTGTGTGAGGCCTTCCTACTTCTGCTCTAAGACTCTTACTTTTCATCTCTCGGATGTTTTTAACTTTTCTGAATTTCCCATGATCCTTCTTTGACCTGTGTGAGCCTTGTCACTTTCATGTTGAGTTATACCCAGAGTTAGTGTTGTTTTAGCCAGGCCTTTGGCATTCTCTGTCTCACCCTTATTCTCAAAACCTGGAGACAGTTTGCTACTGTAATAGTCGATCTGTTCCAAGGAATTTCCTTTGAAATACTTAGGCTAAACCTGATCTGCTTTTTAATTATCTTCATCACAGCAAATAAAACTGGATTTAGACTTGACTTTTAAGGGAAAGGGTCAGACTGACCTGAGCTTTGCTGATATGATATTAACTTGAGGAATTTGGTGTTCGTATATATTCATTTGTGAAGATTTTTTAGGAGTTGATAGGTATATAAGCTAAAGAGTTTTAAGTAAAAAGCCAAGTCCAATCATGAATACGTTATCAACTTTAAAGTCTTTAGTCAGTATTGGAACACCTTTCCCTTTTTACTCCCTCCTTCACCCCAAGTAGTCTCTTGAAGTGTTAGATATAAGAGAAACAGAAACAAAGTATTTAGTTAAAATACTGTGCTTGACTAAACTTGACCATAGTTAATAGCAGCTGTCAGTTGTGGAACTAGCTTGGTGACTCAGACTATTTTTGGTCCTTGTCCTTTCACTTAAATTTTCATATGTAGCTGATAAACTTAGGGAACTCCACCCCCTTGAAAGGCTTTTCTTCAGATCTTAGAGAACTTGTGACATCAAAAAGTTACCTTTGGCCTTTCAGTTTATCACATGAAAGTGAAGGAGTGTTGGTGACTGGCACCTCTTCCTCTGGCTGTGATCATGACCAGTGGAGCTGGCAGGCCAAGGAAAAGACGAGATTAAATGCTGGGCCAGTTGTGAGACTGTCAGCATCAGGAGAAGACAATCATTAAATCTTTGTCATGGCTTATTAGGATTCTGTGCACTTCATATGTGAGAAGCATCTGTTTTTGGAGAAGGAGAAGTTGGGGGCAGTACCCTGGAATAGTAAGCCGCTTGTGATGCTGTCTAATATTTTTAGTTTGGACAGATTTTGCTAAGCTCTAGAGTACTGATGAGCTTTGTTAATACAAGTATGGAGATTATAGCTGTTAATTCATTCCTCAGTTGCTATAAAGAAATGCATTGCTGACTTTCTAAAGCCTCTTTTAAAAAACAATTTATATATAAAATCTAATTGCAAATAACACCTCCCTCCCCTACCCCAAGGGTAGGTGGTGTCTGAGAACGTGCCCAGAACCTTATGAAAAGATATGAGCTGGAGAGGGAGACCACAGTGAGAGGAGAGCAGCTTCCGGGTATGCTGGTGTGAGGAGACTGGGGAAGGGAGGGCTACCATACGTATTAGGCTGTTGGGAGGTATTGATTGCTTTGACTGCGTTTTGTTGTTTTTCCCACCAAAAATAACAGCATATCAGGACAAAGGATACTACCTAAGAACTGGATATAATCTCTTTAGTAAAACTAGCTTTGCTGACTGTTTAAGTCATGTGATACCGACTGGGAAATCCTATCTGGAAGGGCAAATACTGACCTGTGGAACACTTCAATAAGGACTTTCTAAAAGGCAGCTGTGCTGTTGGCATTTAAGCGATTTTAAAATTAAAGTTTTAACACCAAATCAAAAAAGTATCCTTTGGCTTGGCTTGCAGGCCAACTTGTTAATCAGGCTGTAGTGCCAGTGTGTACGTGTCTGTGTTGGAGTTCTCGTTTCATGAATATTAGGGGTAACTTTCCTTTTTTGGATGAGTAGCAGGTTTTTCTTTAGCCCATGTTCCCATCCATTCTGGGTTTGAGTTTACAGTGCAAGGAAGGTGACTTGGTAATAATGTTCATACGAACAGGAAAGGTTTTGGAAAAAAAAAATAGAAGGGGGTGGGGACCATTCCCTTACTTTCCTTTAGAAATTGTCTGATCTGAGACCTTCCAAGGTACAATATGGCTCTCTACTCCTCCCTTTATTCCCCAGACTTGCCTAGTATAAACATATCTTTCCAATTACATGTTACGTTAAACAGATTTTAAATAAGTGTGTCTACGCTTTTGTCTCCAGGATCTCGACCTTTCATTTTTGTTGATGTTTTATCTACTTGTAATTCTATGTTAATTTTATTATGTAGAGGTTTGAAAACCTGGGACTATGTTGCCTCTGTGGCGTGGTCCTGCCTTGTGGTTTACTGCTGCACGTTCTAGTCATTCCTGACCTTCATATGGCTTCATGTCTGTTCAGTGTTGGACTGATACGTATCTAGTTGCCTAAGTCATACTTGCAAACCTGGTCATCAGGAACAGAGACTACCACATGGATGCATGCATGTAAAAGGAAGTAGGATGCTTTTATAGCTTTAAACAAATAGAATTATTATTTCTGGTTTGAAGGTAGCTACTCATCAACAGTGTATAAAGATGGCTTCAGAGATTTGGGGGGATATCTGATTTAACAGATCTAGCAGAAGAGGTTTGTTTTGTTTTGCTTTGCTTTTTAAGAAGGGAATAAGGTATGTATTAAAAAAAAAGCTTCTTTAATTCAGATTGGAGTAAAGCACTGTAATTCAGTTTTTCTTTGTACTATCTTTAAGAAAGATTTTAAAAGTAAATGAATAATGTAAATGAGATTTTGGGAGGAAGACTTAAAGTATTTAATGCAAGTTAACTATTCCTGAATTTCAGAAAGTCATAAGTAATATAGGCCATTCTTTTCTATTCATTAATGTCAGTCTCTTTAAGGCTGATATTCTAGTCTGTTTAAAAGGCAAACATTCTAGTTAACGTATGTTCTTTCATAACTTCTGCATAATTTTTGAAATACTCTATAATTTAAATTTTTACCAATTCAGGTTTTTATTATAGTTGTTTTTTCTATATGGTTTCTTGTGTTGGCATTCTGATACTTCAAGTCTAAGAGTTTCTGAGGCTTCACTATGGATTTTGTAAAGTAATCAAAATCTGTGGGATCACAGAAAGATCTTTGCTTCTGATAGCTTCATGTTCTACAATTACAACTAAGCTATTTCCCAAAAGGATTGTAGTGACCCTCAGGACAGCAGACTGCTAAGGGAGAGGTCCATAAGGAAAAAAGGAGATTAATTGCTGACAGTTGGTACTTAGAAGGGAGAGTTGGACAAAAGGGAAATTGATTTAGTTAAATATTATTAAAGTTTTAGAGGGAGACAGGTAGGAGAAAAAATGGTGGTATTCAGATTAAAAGACAATTTATAAAAGTTGTCATGGAGTCTAAGGCAGAAAAGCTTCCAGGCTCTCTGGCCAGAAAGAGGAGAAAGTGACCATAACAGGTTCATGGGGGCCTGTTCTCCCTTGTCTTCTGGCTTAGTGGAGACCATATATTTCCCTAGGAGCCAAAGTTGTTTGTTGTCTTATTTAATAAATTGGGGAGCATTTCACAGCACTGTCTACTAACTACAGTAGCAGGAATGGTACAGAGGAATTTTCTGGAAGCAACTGGGACATTTCCTTTGTGGTTTTCAACTTTTTCTCTTTATCCCATAGCAAATTCAGTTTGCTGATGACATGCAGGAGTTCACCAAGTTCCCTACCAAAACTGGCCGAAGGTCCTTATCTCGTTCCATCTCACAATCCTCTACAGACAGCTATAGTTCAGGTAGGTATGAAGTTCACTTTAATGCTAATTCCGGGTTTCCATTACCAATTTATTTACCATAGAGTTCACCCTTCCCATATTATTGCACATCATTGTACTGACATTAGAAATTTGTGGAGAACATCACAGCCAAGCTCATCTATGAGGAAATACCTTTCTTTCAGCTGAGCTGAGGCAGGTTCCCACGTTAAACCAGCCACATTCCAGTGGAAGCTAATGACAGAACAGGCTTTGAAACAGAAATGTGTGTTCAGTCCAGAACAATTTTTTAATAAAATAGACTTTGACCAACTATGTTGTTGGACCTTCCCTATTCTTGCCCAAGGGTAATTGAGTTAGGGGAATAGATGTTGATTTGAACATTTGAACTCCTTTAATTTGCAAAGGTAATATTTAAGTTGAAGCATGTTACCAGAATGTTCCATATGAATATTTGTATATTCTGTTGTTTGGGGGAAATTGTAATGGGAAATGTTGTACATTATTTATTATAATCCCTTATATATAAGGAACTGCTCAGTAAATTCTTTACCGAATTTGGTGTTGAGAAAATATTTCTCTCCAGATGAAGTTGTTTGCTTTTTAGTCAGATAGCAAAAACTATATTACTCAAAATGTTTCTCTTTTTGCTTTTACTGTTAAGAAAATTGGAGCTAAATTTCAGTGTTCATTTGTAATAACTATCTTATGCCAGAAAACTGGTAATATTTATCTGGTCCTTTTAACTGCTTTTTTTCTGTTTATTTTCAGAAGTGTAATTTTATATTTTGCTTAAATATAAGCTTCTTCAAATACGTATCTCTGTGTACATATATACATCTCTACATGAATACATACAGCAAATATGTGTGTATTTCTCTCTTTGACTTCATTAGGGTAAATTGACAGGAAGCCATCATCTGATAGTTTCATGAATAGGCAAGTACTTTTGTAAGCAGGTACTTTTCCAACTATTCAGACCCTGATTCTGACTTCAAACTCAACTTTTCTTTTCCTTTGGGGAGATAATGCACTACATAGAATTCGATTTTAACCAAATGTGTCATGACTCTCATTGTGCCTTTCATTCACTAACATTAAGTGATTGTTAAATGAGTATACTGAGAGTGAGGCTGGTGACCTGCACAGCCCTCCCTCACTCAGCACAAACTCAAGTGCAAGTCATGTCATCATTTCTCTGATGGCATGGTCTTCTTTGGCAACAAAGGATGAACACACACTACTAACAGTGTGTCTGTCCAAGGGTCAAAGGATAATATAGTTGATTGGAGTATTAGAGGGCATAGTAAGCAGTAATAGGTAAGGTAAAGCTGGAAAGGTAGAGTGGCAGTAGGTTATGGGAGGCCTGGAGAGCTGGGCTCAGGACGGTGAACCTGTTTTACTTTTCCAAAGGAATCACAGAATCTTTTGCTGATCATCTTTTTCCTCATCCTCCCTATCTCATTGGAGGTGCCATAGGACATTTGATCCAACCTATACCTGATCAAGAATTCCCTTAACACCATCACTGAGAATGGTCATCTAGTTTCCAGCCTTTATCATATGTTACTCTCATTTTTGCATCCCGTAGTCCAGCCAAACTGCCCTTGCTTTCCAGCCCTTACACAACATTCTTCTTTTCAATAGATCTTCTCCTGGTATAGAATGTCTTCCTCACTTCTTCCTCTTAGAATCCCAAGCACTGTTATCTGCATGAACTCTTTCCAGATGCCTCAGGCCCCTACGAGCCTTCCACCCTAAAGTATTTTCTATTCATTTTGGATATATTTTGTAGACATGGCTATCCTGAGAGAATGTCAGCTCTTTGAAGCAAACGATGGTTTCATATTGGTCTTTGTATCCCCATTGCCTAGCACAATGCTTGATTGACTGTACCTAAAGATCAGTGTTACCTCATGAAATAGTAGCTCATTCTGCTTTTGATCATCTCTAATTGTTAGAAAATTTTTCCCCCACAAAGGACCAACATTCTCTCTACAACTCTCATTCATAATAGTCCTTTGTGTACCTGATGATAGCTGTCAGTTCTTTCTGAGGCTTCTCCAGGGTAAGTATCCCTTATTCCATTAACCTTTCTCTGTTTGACATGATGTTGAGGTACCTCCCAATCCAGATTACCTTCCTTTATGTGCTCCTAATAGTCAATATCCTTCCTAAATTGTGTGTTGAGAAGTAAACACAATAATTTATGGCTATCTTGATATTTTATCTTACCAATAAACTATAAGCTCAATGAGGACATGACCTAGCCAAACTATCTTCACCAATGTCTGGTACGGTGCTAGGTGCACTTAGTGTTTGTAAATTGGCTGAATTAACTTGTGGAATGAGTAATTCAAATAAGATGTGGGCAAGGTAGAGTCTTCTTTACTTTGGCCGCTGTCCACTTCTCTTAATGCCTTCTGAGATCACACTAGTCTTTTGGGCTGCCAAAGTTCATTACGGACTCCAGATGTACTTGGGGTTCACCAGAACATTATATCTTCTCATGAGGACTGCCTTAGCCTTTTATTTGTGCAGTTGACTTTTTGAACTTGTGGAATAGGACTTGACATTTGTTTCTGTTAATTTTCACCTTATTAAATTCAGCCCATTATTCCAGCCCGTGTAGATCTTGGTTACCAAGTGTCATCTGTTTGGTTAAATATCCCCTCTCAGCTTTTTGTCCTCCATACATTTGATAATTGTGATATCTGTCTTCATTAAAGATACTGATAAAAATAGAACAGGGCTAAAAGTAAAACCCTGAGGGCACTCTGCTGTAGATATTCCTCCAGATCTACATGGATTTATTAATCCCTACCCTTTGGGTGATTAACCAACCAGTTCTGAATAGCTCTCTAACCATATTACCCTGCTTATAGCTCTCCAGTTTGTCCATAAAAAATGTCATGAAGGACTTTGTCAAATGCCTTGTTGAAATCAAGATATACTATGTCTGTTTCATTCCCCTGATCTATCAGTCTAGAAGGAAGGAAGGAAGAAGTTAATTTCTGTGATTTGTTTTTTAATTTAATTCATCAAGTATTGGTTATCCATTAGGCACTGCTCTAGGTGTTGGGGATATAAAGACAAAATGAAAAGTCCTTGCCTTCAAGGAGCTTAAATTCTACTAGAAGAAAGCAAAATGTAACACTATAAGTAAACGTAAAATATGTCCAAAAGAAATGCAAAATAATGGTTGGGGGCAGGGGGAAGGAGGGGGCATCAGCAATTGGAAGAGTGAGGCCTTTTGTAAAGAGGTAAGACTTGAGCTGAATTTCATAGTGAGCTAGAAATTCTGAACACACTGGTGAGGATAGGAGAGAAATTGAGGCAGAGAAGGCAGCCTGTTCAGGGTCCCAGGGTGAGAAGAAGGGAGGTTGAGTACAGCTGACAGGGAGGACAGTTTGGCTGGAATATAAAGGATGCGGGGTAAGGAGAAGAGTTAACACGTCAGTCTGGAAATAGAGTTTGGATCTGAATTTTGAAAGATTTAAAATGCTAAAGAGGAGTTTTTATTTTATCCTAGAGGCTACAAGAAAGCCACTGAGGCTTCTTAAGTCTGGAAGTAACACAAGCAGACTTGTACTTTATTGTTCTGTTTAGCAGATGTGTGCAAGATAAAGGGGATGGAGTATTTCACTTGTTACGAGTAGAGATAGTAGTGAGGATCTAAAACTAGGGTGGTAGCTGTGTGAAAGGAGAGAAGATGCATGTAAGAGATGTTAGATAAATAGAAGTGGTGAAATTTACTACTTGACTGGGTTGGGGGCCTTATAGGAAGGAGGGAAAGTGAATAATCAAGAATGACTCTTAGGTTGTGAACCTGAGTGACTGGAAGGTTGACAGAAACAAGGAAGGAAGTTAAGAGGAGGGCTAGGTTTAAGGGAAGAAGTCTGTTTTGGATACATTGAATTTCAGATGCGTACAGGATGTTGAGTCAGGAAGTCTTGAAGGCAGTTGGGGTAGGAGGACTATGTAGTTCAGGATCAAAAGTTGAAGGCTCAGTATATAGGTTTGGGAATCATTTGTACAGAGCTAATAGTTGAATCCTTATGAGCTGATGGGATAACCCAAGAAAGTTAGTGAAAAGGGAGAAACGGAGGGGCCTAGTCTAGATATATCTCCACAAGGGGGTAGGGCTTGGAGAATGATCCTGCAAAAGATACTGAAAAGGCATTCAGGTCGGAAGAGAAATAAGAGGCAAGCCTGTCATGTTCACTTAGTGGGGAAAGGGCATTCAGGAGCTGGGAAGTGGTGATCAAGTGTTGGGGGCTATAGTTAAAGAAGCATGAGAGTTGAGCACTTTTGGTGGTAGGAGAAAAGGAGAGATAGACACAAATGTTGATCTCTATATGTTTTTAAAACTATAAAGTACCTTACAAACATAGTATTTATGGTATATTGATATTTATTAGAATGGTATATTATAGTTTTTGAAGATGTGAAATATATAGGTATATCTATCTAAATATAAGGTCATGTTATTGCAGCCATTATTAAGCATCCGTTATTACCACTTCCTTGGGCATACTCTTCCCAGTGAGGGGTGGTACCTGCCCAACAGGCTTCTTCCTGCCATGTAATTACCTCAGTCCTTCACACCCATCCCATATTGTAGCCTTTTGCCCTTATCTCATTTAATCCTGGATACCACCTGATAACTAAATTGTTACCTTAATAATACCTGACCTTTGCACACCCTTAACTAGACAAAGCTGCTGTTTCATTGCCTCTTTGGTGCTGAAAATGGGGACGCAAAGAGAGTAGTTATCATCAGAAAAAGAATCCTGTCTTGTGAGAATATGCTGATCAAGCTGAGGCAGCAGGGCTTCTTAAACAACTGTTACAGTGTACAAAGTGGTGGACCCGTAGTCATTCAGAAGACCTGAGTTCAAATATGGCCTCAGACAATTACTGGCTATGTGACCCTAGGCAAGTCACTTGTACCCTACCTGCCTCAGTTTCCACATCTGTAAAAAGGGAATAATAATGGCACTGTGAAGATCAATGAGGTAACAGTTCTACAGAGCTTAGCACATGCCTGCCACACAGTAAGTGCTATATAAAATTATTGTTGATACACATTGACTGTGATCCTCCTTTCCCACTTATTCAGCAACATTATTAAGCATCCATTACATAAGTTGAATCCCAAGCTGAGCTTTATAAAGTAAGCTATCAATCTGGTCCGCATGTTCTGCTGGTATGAACATACTGAATTACTGGCTGTTTATGCATTTAACCTTATTCCTGGAATGTACATCTCTGTCCTTAAAATCCTTTTCTTCATTTGGGAACCAGCTCAGTCACTTCTTCCTTTGCAAAACCTTCCTTGATCTCATCCTACTCAAATTTTCCTAGAGTACTTGGTCTTAAGGCATTTTGCCCCTATCCCATTCTGCCTTTTGCATTACTCACTTATCCTCATTAGATTATGAGTTCCTCAAGGTCAGAGACTCTTTTTTTTATCTTTTTACTTTAGCCTTTGGTCAGTGCCTTGCTTCTAACAGTTGCTGCATAAATGTTCTATGAATTTAATCAAAAGGCTGTTTGAAGGATGAAAGCTTGCATGAGCCAAGGGCATCTGGAGAAACACATCCACATAACATTAGGCAAAGTGTAGCTCATTCTAAGAAAGAAAGTGGCTCAGTGGTAGTAGAAGATGCAGTACTGAAGAGAAGACAGTGGAGGACGACTTGTGTGACATTCTGTATGATGGGTAGCTATTCCTGTTAAAGACAGCTAACAGGATGTTAGAGGGTAGTAGTGTGGTCCTATTGGTAAATGGAATGTGGAAGATTCCTGGCATTCAGATGAGATTGAGGGACATTGGGCTAGACACAGATCATTGTATCAACCTTAGTCAAGGGAGAGAGGACTAGAGGTAGAGGAAGTGTTAAGGGAAATGTCCTGAGATTCAGAGAGAAAAGAGGTGATTGGAAAGAGATGCCCTTTTGGCTTATCCTCACAAATTTCCTGTAAACACACTCATTTTTTCCCAGACTTCCCACTCAACTTTTTCCCAGACAGGCAGTAGAACCTAAACTATATGTCTTCCGTCTCATTTTCCCTCTCATTGTATCCTTTGAACACAACCTTCTGTAATCCCCATTAAGATTTCATTGCCACCATTCAGTTTTCCTCTTTAGGATAATGCCATTGCTTTTATTAGTACTGAATTTTTTCCTGGGACTCTGCCAGATCTGTTCATTATCAGAATTAGCAACAAATATTGCATTACTTTGAGTCCTTTGGAGGTATCAGAGTGAAGAAATTGAAGTGGTTTGATAGTGATGGCACTAAGGCCAAAGGAACATCAAGGTAGGTAGGATGACAGCCAAATGAAAAGACAGATAATAGTTCCTACCACGTTACCTGTTGAGCTCTGGAGGTGAGAATGAATGTGAAATTTGTCTTCTGGCCTAGCTGATGGTCCCTTAAGTGACTGGCTTGTGTGGAGTTTGGAACTATTGAGATTGTCCTGTTGTTACTGCTTTTCTTCCTGGCTCTAGCTGCATCCTATACAGACAGCTCCGATGATGAAGTTTCCCCTCGGGAGAAGCAACAAACCAACTCCAAAGGCAGCAGCAATTTTTGCGTGAAGAATATCAAACAAGCAGAATTTGGGCGCCGGGAGATTGAGATTGCTGAACAAGGTAAAGAAAGGAAGAGGATAAGGGAACCTGCTGGGTTTGGGGATTAGAAACAGCCACTTCTGGGTGTAAGAGTCTCTGAGCCAGTTAGTGGCTTGAAGCTAAGCTGACAATACTTGGGGGAAATGTAGCATGCTTAGCTGCCAGAGCAACCCTTGAGTTTAGGTGGAACCTAAAGTCTTTTCTCTTTTTTCCTATTTTTTTTCTTAGCACATAGTAGGCACATTTGAATGCCTTTTTCTTCCTAGCAGCATCACTAGTGATCTGACCCTACTGTGTATCAGCTCAGTAAAAAACCCACTTAACCATATTGTAACTAGTTCTACAGGGTCCCACAGAGGTAACAGTCAATGAAACTTCCAGTGTAAAAAAGTCTCCTAGAAGTGTCCACCCTCAGTTATGTAAGCAAGTCAGTTTTAAGTTAGGGTGTGGTTGACTGAAGAATCTTGAGTGGCTGCATCACCCTCTCCTGGAATAGCCGTAAGAGGCCGAAGTCTAATCAGTCAAACCCTTTGTTTCAGGTTAGCTCACCGAGGAAGTCTTGAGTTATCCTTGTATCAATTTCACATTTCAGGCATATTCTATACAGGGAGGGAGTCGGGGAACCAAAGAGACCTTCACGATGGGGTGAGACAGAGCATGGAAAAGCAGAAGCAAGTCGCTTCAGCTGAGGGTGAAGTCTCCCTTCTTGGTCTGATTTGTATATGATATCATTAGCCAAACTCATCATTTTTCCCCAAATGAGCAACCAGAATATCTCTAGTTTCACCAGTTTTGAAAATCTGCTACTTCTGTTTGCCATCTAGCTGGGAGCCACTCTGTGCTACCTAGTGCTTGAAGGAGTGCAGGAGATCAATTTCCAGGTGCTTCTGTGATAACTTGCTCACTCTAGCTCTGCCAGCCTCATCACATGTAGTCTGTAATCATTGTGGGAATGTGCTTGGTGCTTCTCTGCCTTCCGCTACCTGGCCTCAACTGGACTTTCCATAATGGGTCTTCAGTGTGTGAACTTGACTGCCTCAAGAGTGCATTTTAGCAGAATTGGTGAGATCCCTAGTGCAGTCCTAGCTTAAATCTCTGTTCTTTCACAGACATGTCTGCTCTGATTTCACTCAGGAAACGTGCTCAGGGGGAGAAGCCCTTGGCTGGTGCTAAAATAGTGGGCTGTACACACATCACGGCCCAGACTGCAGTGAGTAAATACATTGGGGGAAATGGAAGGAGCTCATGATAAATTAGAGAAAAAAGAGATGTGATAATGGCTAGCATTTAGCTCAGATTCTTCCGTTTCCATCCTTATCTAACTAATCCTCGTACTTTATTAGGTATTAACTTTCTGTAACCAAAGGATTGGATTTTCTATAGGTATCAAAACCTTTGCTTATATAAGTATAACTCACTTTTTGTATACCTGCTATGAAGAGCTGAATTTGCAAAGCAAAGATGTTAAAGGATTTTCCATATTCCTTTACATAGCAAGGAGGGTCCCTTGATGCACTTTAAAAATAGTACTTGACTTATAATCTGAAAGAATGTATCTTTTGTATAAAAAGTAAGGTATCCCTCTACTACTTAGTTTGTATTTTTTTATTTCTATTTAACAATTGTTGCACCAGAGTTTGTGGGTTGTCTTAATATCGTTTGCATTCCACTCTTTGTCATGGTCCCCCATTTCTCTCTTTGTTTTCTTACTTGTGTGCACAGGTGTTGATTGAGACACTCTGTGCCCTAGGGGCTCAGTGTCGCTGGTCTGCCTGCAACATCTACTCCACTCAGAATGAGGTTGCAGCTGCATTGGCAGAAGCTGGTAAGTTGGTGACGTTTTATACTATCTTTGCCCCCAGAAAGATACCCAAGCATAATTTCTTGCAAGCAGTACAAAAGAAAAGGAACAGAACTGTCTTATGATTTAATTATGGAAAGATTTCTATAAGGTTTGAGGAGGGGAAGTTTTACTTTCTTGTAGTTGGTCTCTGGTGTAGAGTTATTCTTATTAAGCAAATCCTAGAGTTGTGCCTAGTTTTGGACGTTCATTTGAAGGGATACCACCATTTCACATGAACCGCCATTTATTCAGGCATTCATTGATTTAGCAGGTTCCTTACTTGGAGAACTATTTCTGCCTTTATTTCATTCTTGTGATGCTTAGAAGTCAGATGTTCTTCATTTTGTAACTGCTTTCTCAGGATCTTCAAGTGCTTAGACTCAAATGTTTCAATCCTTTCACCAAAGTCACTGTCAGACTCATAATGGTATTTTGGCTCCTTTGGCTTTCTAGTCCTTCCAGATAACTGTTTCATTAGGGCTTTTTTTCTTCCTGTGGGTTTCAGGAGCTCTTTCTAGGAGACACTTAACCAAAAAAAAGGAACTAATTGTATTTGTCTTCTTTCCAGGTGTTGCAGTGTTTGCATGGAAGGGGGAATCAGAGGATGACTTCTGGTGGTGCATTGACCGCTGTGTGAACATGGATGGTTGGCAAGCTAACATGGTAAAAAGCAAACAGAAATACTCCCTTTCTGACCTCTGGAGAAGCTATTGCATTTCTCCTTTCCTCTTTACTCAAAATATATGACTCCCATTACTGAATATGTTCTAGATGTCTTGTCGTGTCCATTGATTGTTCCTTTTAAAGTGTTTTATTTGCCAGTTGTCAAGGAAGGGTCCAAGGGTTGGGTATAGAGTTAGGGGAAGAAGAGGGAGTAGCTAGATGCTTCTGGCTCAGAAATTATAGATGGAAAATTACTCAGAGATGTCTTTTGGAGCATGGATCTGGCCTTTTTTCCTGCTTCAGAAGCTCTTGTGTTGCATTAAAGAATTCTGAGACCTCAGGTCACAGGGAAAAAATAGATTATGCAGAGCCCACTGTCCAGTTTTAGAACCAGAGTCTAGGAATCTTCGGTTGTGGTCCTGTTCATGTGAACAAGTTCAAATATATCTTCCCTATGTGAGCCTCTTTCCTCCTAATCATAAGAGGCCACTGTTGGACTCACTGTTGATTCAGAAAGTGGGTCCAAAGTTCCCCCAGCGTTAGCAGCCTGAATGCCCATAGAAGTCTTCTGGCTGTTCTGTAGATCCTGGATGATGGGGGAGACTTAACTCACTGGGTTTATAAGAAGTACCCAAACGTGTTTAAGAAGATCCGAGGCATTGTGGAGGAGAGCGTGACTGGTGTGCACAGGTAACAGCCTCTGGGGTAGTTACCCCTCTTGCCTTTGCCTCAGCAAGTTCCTATGTCATTTCTGCTGGGCTCTATGTTAAGTCTGTGGCAGAGGTTGAGAACATTTTCACTAGCCAAAGGCAGACTCTTGAGTTTTCATTTTTGAAAGATGGGGGGCCCTAGAAGAAGGTTGCTTTCAATTATGATCTACTTTTTTTTCTCCCCTTGAATCAGGTGAGTCTAAGGAAATGGCATCACTTTTATAGAGAAGCTTCTCTAAGCCTTTCTCTAAAAGTTATGTGAGGAAAGGCAAGGAATAGGCTTTTATTTGCTGAAATCTTTGGGAAGTAGGGGTGAGAAGGGTAGGGCTGGGCTTGGAAGGGAATTCATGCACTTGTTCCCACATTTCATTTTCATTCTGTTAATTTGTGCTTGTGGTTTCTCCTCCTCTTAGGCTATACCAGCTCTCCAAAGCTGGCAAGCTCTGTGTACCAGCCATGAATGTTAATGACTCTGTTACCAAGCAGAAGTTTGATAACTTGTACTGCTGCCGAGAGTCCATTTTGGATGGGTAAGTAGAGACTGCGAGTATCCAACCTGTGAGGAAAGGGAAGAGAGAGAACTTGAAGCTGTCATGGGAAAGACCATAGGTTTGGGATCAGAGGGTCAGGTTCAGGTCTAGGTATGAAGTCTCATGCTGCCACCTGCTCTGACCCACAAGGAAGTCATTTTACCTCACTTGACCTCTGTTTCCTTATCTATAAAGTGAAAAGACTGGATTAGATGGTGTCTACTCTCTTTTCCAGCTCAGTCTTGTGATCCTATCACTTCACACAAGTGACAGCAGCAACCTTTCCTCGCCCTGTCTGACCCTTTATTACTTTACTTTGGGCAGGTTTCTGAATCCCATTTCAGGAGACACCAGTTTGGGGTCCCCTACCTAAGGCACCCTGATCCTATAAGGCTCCCCCAGTATGAAAGCTGCACACAGAGATTGCCTTGAATTAGCAGTATTTGAGTGGAGCCTTCATCTTTTTTCCACAGCCTCAAGAGGACCACAGATGTGATGTTTGGAGGAAAACAAGTGGTGGTGTGTGGGTATGGCGAGGTAACTGGCTGGTATTTGGCAGCCTTCTTTGAGCTCCACTCCCTCCCAATTCTACCTGCTAGCCATTATCTCATCCTTTACTGACTCCTGTAATGAAACTTATCCTACAGAAATTTATGCAAGATAGAGGAATCTCCCTAGGATTATTACTGATTGGGCTTTGCATATACTTTTAGATAATGTTTCCTCATTCTTGTAGCAAAGGGCTTTTTTACCCCTAGCTGTAGATAGGCTTGCAAAATTGGTATATTTCATTTGGATTATGAGCAGGGTGGGGAATGGAATGGAATGCGTGCATCCTGTTCCTTAGTGAGAGTAGCTTTTTATTAGTTTTAGTTCAGATGAATTCATTTTAGCCACACTCTGAATAGTTCATTAATGGCTGTGTGGAGTAAAGGTCTAAATTCAGGGTGGTACGGATCATAGCTGATTGTCTCAAATGAAACAAATCACTGTTGTGGGTTGTTTTTTTTTTTCCATTGTAAGCCACAGAAAATCTGTGCTTTGCCTGAACTATAATTTTATGAACTAGCCTTTTTAAAAAACAGACATGGAAAACTAAGGATGAGCTGCCAACTCATTTATTTGCTGTTTGTAGCACTGAAGATTCGGAGCTCTTGGGGGAGTTAATAACCACAAGAGGGCTTACCTCTCTAGGAACTGTGTACCTTGACAGAGAAAATATCTCTCTGGTTCATGTAGTCAGGAATCACATGCCCTTATTTTTTGTCTCCCTGTCTCCACCCCTATCCAGGGGTCTTGGTGATATTATGGTTAAAAAAAAGTGGGAGTGAGGCTCTTTTTAAGGTTATAATCTCTGGAGTAAGAGCTTACAGATTTTTATGGAGTGAGAGATAAGATTGTGTTTGCCTGACCTTGGCCTGGTTCACCTAATAATTCCTTCCCCGCATCTCCTTACTGTTTCCTTGCTTGTTTTCACCCTTATAGGCATTCTACTTCTGTTGTAAATTACTGGCTTACCATGGAATGTATGGTGTATTCTTTATTAACTTCTGCTCTACTTCCATTCTCTAGATTAAATTCATTTGAAGGCCTTCAGAAAGGCTTATTAGTCCCATCCACCAAGAGGCTAACCCTTTCTGAACACTTCAGCCTTGGAGGTGTGAGAGTTCAATTTCTTTCTCTTGCTTTGCAGGTGGGAAAGGGATGTTGTGCTGCTCTGAAGGCCCTTGGAGCAATAGTCTACATCACAGAGATTGACCCTATCTGTGCTCTTCAGGCCTGGTGAGGAACAGAATGATCACGTCACCAGATTTAATACTATATTCCCCCATATAAGTGTTTATCTTTGAATTCCTCTGACTCTGTAAGTTGATAGTATCATTCATACTGAAGGGCATCAGAAGGAATGTAGAGGACATAGTTTGGAAATCTGTGGCTAGTCTAATAAGTAAAACTTTTTGGGCAACCTCACCATCATAGTCTACAGGCTATCCCTCTTACTCAAATTAGAGTCTTAGGTTAAACTTTCAAAAGAACAGTTACTAGCTCTGCATAGCCTGTTATATGTGATTACTGTGAAGGCAATACTAAACCTGACTCTAGATATGCCAGAGTCTCACATTTGAGTGGCCAGGCTTCTGTTTCGCTGCCTGCTTGCTTGCTTATCAGTCTCTTTCTTCTTCCAGTATGGACGGGTTCCGGGTGGTGAAATTAAATGAAGTCATTCGACAAGTGGATGTGGTGATAACTTGTACAGGTAGATATAGAAGCTTATGGGTCTGGGTAGGAGGGCTTAGAACTTAGAGCACAGGTTCTTAAATTGTGGTCCAGGGACTCTGGGGATTCCCAAGACCTTTTCAGGGGGATACTTGAGACAATACCTATTTTTGTAATTATGCTAAGACATTTTAATTTCTAATATAGTAAATATTGATAGATAAATACATATAAATTAAAGCTTTTGGAGATCCTTAATAATTTTTAAATGTAAAAAAGGCCTAAGACCAGAAAGTTTGAGAACTGTTGACCTAGAAGAACAAGCAAAGTCAGAGACAGTCTGGCATTTGAAACTTGTGCAAGGCAAGTGAGGCCTGTGTTTAGTTTTATGCTCTTTTGAACTAAAAACTGGGTCAATGGGACTTATAAACTTCGACTCCCTGCTGGCTTCTTTGGCCCTCTTAGCCTTATAACTAAACCTAGAGGTCCCTTTTTCTTCTAAATCTCAGAAAACTCTACCATACTATAGCTAATGCCTGAACCATTCAACCTTTTCATTAGTACCTTTGTTCTACCTTTATCCCAGTTACCCTTTTCTTCCCTTTAGGAAATAAAAATGTAGTGACCCGGGAACACTTGGACCGAATGAAAAATAGCTGCATCGTGTGTAACATGGGCCACTCCAATACTGAAATTGACGTGGTAAGATTCCTCTTTCATTTGAACCTGAGTGGTCACTGCCTTAGACATCTGTTTCCTTCTCTTCTTTTGTTTTATAGCTACAGTTCAGCTTGTTCTCTCCCTTTCAGACAAGCCTCCGGACACCGGAATTGACATGGGAGCGAGTTCGCTCTCAGGTGGACCATGTCATTTGGCCGGATGGCAAACGTGTTGTCCTCTTGGCAGAGGTATTCTTCCAGAAGGCATCTGGCTTTGATGTGGGATAGAGGTATCTGTGTATGGCAAGAGGATAGAGACAAAGTAATGGGACTTTTAATGCTTATCTGTAGTTGAGTTTGATATTCTGGAGAAAGCTGTTAACCAGCTCTTGCTCTTTAACCCCTTGAATTGAGGTTTATTTACAAAAGAAGCACCAGGCATTAGGGACTGGGCAGAGTGGAGGGTAGGGGTAGAGAAAGGGTTTCAGGGATCTAGACCTTAGATTAGAACAACACACTTTACTTTTCTTCATATTAAGTCTAGAGAGGCTTTGAATCCTGTCCAATAATAGACTGACCTTAATTTACAACCAAGAGTAGCAATAGAACTGATCTCATCATTGTCTTCTACTTCTTGATGCATTTTCAGGGCCGCCTGCTTAATCTGAGCTGTTCAACAGTTCCCACTTTTGTTCTTTCCATCACAGCTACAACCCAGGTATGACAGTGGAGGCCTTGCCTCCTTCTCTTAATACTGGGGTTAATGGAACAAGATAGAGTTCTTATAACTATAGGGGAATTTATACTAATCTTTGAACCGATGGCCAACTGCTATCTCTACCACATGCCTGTTTTGGACTTCTTCTCAAATCATCACTAAACAAGGGATAATCTAAAATGCTCTCCTAAAGGAAAGAGAAAAACTCAACATGGCAGGATTAGTGCTTGTTGTCTATTTGAAAAACAAGTGAGCTGTAGAGTTTTGTTTCATCTTAACCCTTGCTCAGGGTTCAATAGACCCTGTTCATGTACTATTGGCTGATATCCAGGCAGTGCATTGAAAAATCTTACCAAATAGAATTTCTTAGATTCATGTTAGCCTGGGCTAATGCTCCAGTGCAAATACTGACTTTTTCATCTTTTCTCATTTTATCCACTACAGGCCTTGGCTCTGATAGAACTCTACAATGCCCCAGAAGGACGCTACAAACAGGATGTATACTTGCTGCCCAAGAAGATGGGTGAGTGCAAAGCAGCAGGGATTTGTCTGGACTGTCCAGCCATCTGCATCATCGTATAATATTCCGAATGTTCTTATGTGGGCAGCACCCAGGGCCTGGAGTCAGGAAACTTGAGTTCACAACCTGGCTCTAGCCCTTCATAATGGTGCTTGTCCAAGTAAGTCCCTTAACTACTGTGGGCCTTTGTTTCCTCATTTGTAAAATGAGGGGAGAAATACCAGCATCACTTGCCTTAGGAATGATGTAAGGAAAGTGCTTTGTAAACAGTGAAACTTTATATAAATTTGAGATTGTTATTGGCTTTGTGAATTTTATCTTTTAATGGATGTCACTGTACAAGGTAAAACAATTTCATTTCCTTTCTTGAGAATGGGTTGCTATCCTAGTAGATCAAGAGTATGCTGCAAATATATTTTACCTAGATTATAGCAAAACAGTTTGACATACTAAGTTATTCTCATGGACAAGATGGAAAGAAGTGAATTAAATTATTAATACTGTTAGAATTAAAACTAGTTGAATGGTGGCTAAATCGAAGAGTAATCATTAATGGTTTGATGTTAGGAAGTTAGAAGATAAAAGACAATCTTTAGTGGAGTGCCCCAGGGATCAGCCCTTTGGCCCTAAACCATTTAACAGTTTTATCAGTAACTCTGATAAAGGCACTGCTGGCATGTTTGTCCTATAGGCAGATGACACCAAGTTAATAGAAAGAGTTTTAGCACATTTAGCTGTCAGTCAAGATCCAAAACAATCTTGGCAGGCTAAAATAATAGGCCACATCTAGTAAGATTAAATTTAATAGAGATACATGTAAAATCTTATGTTAGACTTGTTAAAAAAAAATATATACTTCACAAGTAGATTGGTTGCTGCTGTTTGTCCTTCGTTCTCAAAGACGTTGGGGAGGTGATGTCATGCCATGCAAATGAATTGGATTTAAGTGGGGTAATGCTGTGCAAAATCACTAGACTCACCTTCTCTGGAACCATCTGGATCCAATGGCCAGACATAAAATCAGTACAACTAGAGATGACCCAGGATGCAAGCTAAGGTCTTTAATAGGTCTCACCTTGATGGAGGCTATGCCAGACTCATTCAGTGAGTTAAAAGACGCAAAGAATGGCCTCTAAAAAAAAGAAAACAGACTAGAAAATAAAACAGATCTGGGAGGGGAAGACCCTGAGGGCTCTGGCCAATACAGAAACAATTAATATTTCCATTCTTTCTGAGCCATTCAGGGCCCAAACAATGACCAACTAGGGCTTAGCCTGGGACCTCTATTTTAGTCCAGTCAGTGAGAACCTGAGTGATCTGGAGTTAAGGTTGGTCTTGAAGAAAATAGAAAAAAAGTTTCAGAGATTGAAATTTACATACAGATTGTGGAGATGTGACTAGATAATACTGTTACAGCATTCATCTGAAAAGGTGGATGTTTGGTGGACTCCCAGCTAGATCACCCAGCCTTTTAGCCAAAAATTCCCATGGCTATTTTAAGTAAGGACCAAATGAACGTTTTACACTATTTACATCCACCAGCTGCACCTGCCATTGGGAAGGAGCCAAGAGCAGTGGAAGGTGAGGTAGCTCAGGGTCCTCACGTGGAAGCAGCCAGCCTATTCAGCTTCCTTCTTTGCTCTGCCTAGATGAATATGTGGCCAGTCTGCACCTGCCTTCCTTTGATGCCCACCTGACAGAGCTGACAGATGACCAAGCAAAATATCTGGGACTCAACAAAAATGGGCCCTTCAAGCCCAATTATTACAGGTATCCTTGGGAGAGGAAGGAGTGGGAGGGAAGCCCCTCTCCAAGCCTAGCCCACTGAGAATGTGGGCCATTTGAACTGAAGGCTACTGTTTCTGAAGCAGATCTTACCTCAGATGGTGTAAAATAAAGGAGGAAGTGGTTAGGGTCCTAGATTGTATTATCAGAAATAGGAATTTGTGAAAGAGAGAAATGCTGAAGGAGAAGTGAGTCTTCCTGCTTAGGGTAAGCCTTTCCAACTTGAGCCATTGAAAAGAGTAGGAAGTATGTTACCGTTGCAGATAAAGGCAAGGACTGACCAATTAATCTCTTTTTATTGCAGATACTGATGGACCATATTGCAGAGGACCAGTCCACACAGAACCACATAACTTTTAAAGAAATATTTTTTAAAATAACTTTTATTTTCATTTTACTCTTTTCTTGAATTTCTTTTCGCTGTGGTTTAATACTCTTTTTCTCATGTCTTTGTCTGTCTAAGCTCGCTAAACTGCACAGGGATTTGTTTCCTAGCTTTACAGATGAAATTGAGGGTTTAAGATTTCTTACCCTAGTCACTACAGAAGGAATTCATTTTCCTAGCTAGGAGGGGTGATACTTTCCTATAATTACCTTTACCCATCCTGGGGCACTTTAGTCTTAAATGGGGTACCTTAATAACAGAAAACACTGAGGTACTCTTTTCTATGTGGAACAATCTGCAATGTCTAAATTGCCTTAAAAGAGCCCATTTTTTAGCTGCTGAATCAGGGCTTCTTCACAACTGTTGGAGGAGCAAAGGCTGTACCTCCCAGCTGGGTAGGTGAGATGTAGGCTGTGTGCATGTTTATTGATTTCCCTCAGAAGTCGAAGGCCCTGTTTCTTTTGCAAGGCACCATCACTTGTTCAGAGGAGTGCTGGCTAATGGATGCCTGTTCAGAGCCCGGCTGCCCACCCAGACCAGAGCACATCCTCTTCCACTCCCAGGGCGCCTTCTGCATTCTTCTCTAGTTTTTAGCCAGACTTCACCTGTCTCAACTGAAATTTCTCTTTCAATACCAGTTTTCTGTTGTACAATTTTTTGTTAAGGAAAATTTTTAGAGTTAACACTTGTGGAACTGCTTGGCACTTGGTAGGTGCAAGTCCCTCTTTCTCCTTTAGAAACCTGATAAGGAGGGTACAGAGCCATGTCTAATCAGCTGCTGGGCTCAGACTCCATGGGAGGCCTCTGTTTCTAGCCCACAGTTTTATAGTAAATTGGGCCATAGCTGCTCGTTCCATCAGCTCTTCCACTGTATTGCTTGTGCTGAAGGTGAATGTATTAAACAATCACTCAGAATAAAGCACTGACTTGCTTTTTGAGGCTGTGTTCCTAAAGAGCACCTATCTGGTCAGCTGCACATCTGCCCTGAACACATCTGAGATAGCTGGTGGTAGGGAGAAAATTGGTAAATGAGACTGGGGTGAGAGTGATCTGTCTGCAGCTTCAGGCTGTGTTGAGATCAGTCTGACATTTCACTCTGGTGTCACTTTTGACTGGTGTAGCCAGAAAAGGAAATTAAGATCTGTGCATTCAAAGTACATTCAAGGCAAGGAATGTGACTAGTAAGTCCTGGCTTGTACTC
Organism: Bettongia penicillata ogilbyi; assembly: GCA_023548195.1. Lineage (NCBI taxonomy): Eukaryota > Metazoa > Chordata > Mammalia > Diprotodontia > Potoroidae > Bettongia > Bettongia penicillata. The sequence goes on along the minus strand of JAJHZJ010000460.1, from coordinate 713,552 downwards.
ATCAGACACCCACAGAGCCATTTTCTGAAGCACCAGAGAAATACATCCTTAAACTACACACTTAGCTTGCCAGTGTCTCTGCATGGTAAACTGAACTTCGGGCTCAGTAGCTTTTAAGTACATACTTGTTCAAAATCCTAATCACCCTCAACTAGCTTTGAACAATGGTACTATTGAGCTGGTTCATAAGTTGGTTTTGGGAATTTAGGTCTTTGATTTCTCTACTGGTAATGGTCAGAGAGACAGAAATTATAGCCAGGAACACAAGAAAAGAAAGCTTCCATCCTCTTCTTTCCTATCAGGAGACAGTGCCTCATGCCAAAATATTTCTCCTTTTCCTCTCCTCTTATTTTTACCACATTCAATCCTTTATTAGTGTGACCATGCTTTCTTTTCCATAGATGCAATTGGAGCCCCATTTTCCTAAGGCAGACCCAGTTTGTATCTGTTCTTCCAAAGAGAACAGACTCTCACCCTCATTAGGAGGTATTCTGACCATCAGTGTCCCCACCGACTTTCCCTGTTGAAGGGAAATAGCCCAGGTTATGCTACCCTCTGGCCTACTTCCCTGCTCCCGTATCTATTACTATGTCAATAGGAATATTAGATAAGGGCTCCATCTCTGTTCAAGCCATGTAACAAAGGACATTATAGAATGAGGTGTTGTAGATCAGAGGGAGCACGTGGAGAGCAACCTGGGTGGAATAGGTTTATTTTGTATATGAATGATTTTTAATGAATGCAATATTAATCCTTGCAGATAAGCAATAATCATTAAAGTCGATTAGAAAATTCCTGGTAATCTGCCTCATTCTTGGTGGGAACACAAAGGTTCTTTATAACCAGTTGCTAGAAAAGAGTCATTTGTCAAAGCCACATTCACCAGCTATATTGATTGCCCATGTTTGCTATGTCTAGGGTGCTGCAAAGGAATTGAAACTATATAAGATATGGTCTTTATCCTCGAGGAGATAAGGAAAAGGAGGGAAAATAACTAAATAACATCTTTAATTTATGGCAATTATGAATGCTTTCAACTAAATGCAGTAGAAATACAGAAGAGGAAGGAGCTGGTCAGACCATCTGAAATGTCCATCTCTGGCACCAAGAATAGCATGATGGGTATCATCAGCACAGAAGCCAGAAATTATGCCCATTGTTTTTATTTTGTCCTCCCAACCACTGGCCAAGGGGCCACATGAGACCTGCATTGCCCATTTTTGAGACTCAGAGAGCTTGTGACTTGTTCAAAATCACCTCTCTATTAAGTGATGGAACTGAGACAAGCCCAGGTCTTTGCCTAGTGAGTGAGTCTTAAAATTTTTGGTTTCAGAACTCCATTATGCTCTTAGAAATATCTGAATACTCTAAAGTGCTTTTGTGTGAGTGATTTATATATATACATATATATATATATAAATTTATATTTATATATCAATATTTACCATGTTATAAAATGATAAAATTTTAAAAATATGTATTAGTTTTAAAATAATAGTAAGCCCATTGCATGTTAGCATAAATTACATATTTTGTGAAAAACAACTGTCCCAAAACAAAAATCTTGGTGAGAAGAGTGGTATTGTTTTGTATGTTTTTGCAGATCTCTTTATGTCTTGCTTAATAGAAGAAAGTTGGATTCTCATCTGCTCTTGTATTATCTGCTGTGATACATTGTTTTGGTTGAAGTGTAAGAAAATCCCACGTCACACAAATAGGTGATTGGAAAAAAGAAAAGCATTTTAATAGGCAAATAGCATGTTAGTAGTATTATGAAAGACATTTTGACCTCTTGACACTCAGGGTCTCTGTGGCCTCTGGGGATCACAGTTTGAAAACCACTGGCCTAGAATATTGGGTTGTGTTAGAGAGTTGTGGGAAATAAGGCTGGAAGGTCAAGTTAGGTTCAGATTGTGAAGGCTTTCAAATCCTTGAAGCATGAGCTTTTTCCCAGTAAGCAGTGTGGAATAATTGAGGCATCTTGAGCATGGCATTGTCACTGTTAGAGTAGAACTAAAGGAATAGTCATCTGCTGGGAATGAGTCTGGAGGCCACAAGAACAATAAGAAAAGATCACTTTAGTTAAAGCTTGAGGGGCTAAGAATGAGATTGGAAATCACTATCTCCATCTCCAAAAATAGAAGAACCCCTTTTTCCAGTTTGGTGCTTAGGACTTCTAGAGGTGAGTCATGTAAATAGGACTCGTTGGGAAAGTAGCTGTTTTGGGACCTTTCGTATGTTAAAGCAACAATGGAGAAAGGTGTGCACACAGGAGTGGTGACTATGGGAAGGTGTCTGAGAAATCAGTTTATAAAGTGCAGCCATGGGACAGCTGATTTACATGACCTTTCCCCAATCAGTAGTAATGATTTGAAAGTGAGGCCCAGAGTAAGAGGTAGAAAGCAGGAGAGCTTCTGACAGGGGTTTGGTTGTGGGTAGGGGATGGAGGTGGTATTGCTTTAGTAATCAGATCTGACTGTGCCAGTAAACTCCAATGGTTCCCTTTTTAACCTCTGGGATCAAATATAAAACAATCTGTTTGGCATTTAAAGCCTGTTCCAACCTGACCTTTCCAATCTTGTTACATGCTGTTATGATCCTACAACACCAGCTTCTTGCTGTTCCTAGAACATGACACTTGTCTCCCAGCTCAGTGCCTTTTCACTGGCTCTTTCTTGGTCCTGGAATGCTCTCCCTCATTTCTGTCCCTGGATTCCTCGGCTTCAATGCAGCTCCAAGCATCTGGGCATAGGACTATCCATCCTCACCCCTTCAAGTGTCTCAAGCCTTCCCTCTGGCTGTTCATATCTCGCATATACATAGTCATTTGAATATTTTTGCACACTACTCAGTACAGGGTCTGGCGTCTAGTAAGTACTTAATGCTTAGTGACTGAGGAACTGGGAATTCCCAGACTGACTGATTTGGCTTCCCTGCGGCGTGGTTTCTGGAGGTCTGGGTTTGAGGGTACAGTAGCTGCAGAGTAACATGGACAATACAACATGGAGAGTGCAGCATGGCAGGAATAAAGGCATCTCCAGAGAATAACTGAGAGTATGGTTTGAAATGATGACTGTCTCGGCCCTGAACAACAGCCCAAAATGCCTCACTAGTCCCGGGAGATTAGGATTTGGTGCCAGAGCAATGTTGTCAATGGGCTCTGTTCCTGCCCCTACATGGTGGTCCCTTATCAACTTGTGCTTGCTTAGAGGAAAGGTCCCCGTCCAGGAATGGTTCTCCACTGCTGCCCTGAAGGAAATCCACCAGGTGGCACCCTTTCACTCGCTTGTTATTTGAAAATGAAGTAGCAAGATTGTGCTATTTTTAGGCTAGTGAGAAGTCAGGGTTCCTAGGAAGATGAGGAAATGTTGGTTTGTGGTCATTCCCTGGTAGCCCTCTTCATCCACCCTGGGCTTCAGCAGGCAGCCCCTGCCCCAGTAACCCCAGGTCACCATGGCCCAGATGTTCCAGTGAATGACCCATGGTTCCCCGTCCCTTACCACTGAGTTGGGAATGTCCTGGGTGTTTGACATCTGGGCAGGGCATCAGGGCACATCTGCGACCCCATTAACCACCTTGTGAGAATCATGGAGGTCATCCTGTCCTGCTAAACTTAGGCTATTTTAGTTCAGTTAGATGGTGTCAGAAATAACAGAGGGATGTAAGTTATCCCATAAGAAAACAGGCCTTCAGACTAGGTGGCTTTTTCAGTATGCTGTGCTTATTAATGGAATATGCCTTCTCTACCTTCCACAAACTTGCTGTAAATGCATTAGTTATATGGTGTTCCTCCTACAAGGAAAGGATGTGGCTAATTTTGCTTTATTTTCACTCCTGCCATTTTTATGGGACATTTGGCAGGATCACAGATTTAGCATTGAAAAAGACCAAAATAGATGGCTTCAGTCAGAGATAATGAGTCCTAAAGAGCCACCTGCTATATGTGCTCATAGTTAAGGTGAGGCAGACCCATTTTTCAGTAAGCTGCACCTCTTGCTACTTCTCTCAGGAGTGAGTGGCCCAGAGGCAATAGTGGACTTCCCACACACACACAGCCGGTTCTGATTCTGGACAAGGTCATTCAGTACAGGTGATGAATTTTACTGTAATTTCCAAGGCAATGAGCCTCTGGTCTTGGAGCGAGGCACTTGTCCCATGTCACAGGGTTTGGATCTGGAAAGGACTCTACAGCAATCTAGTGGCACAAGAGTGCAGTGTATCTTTATCTTAGAGTCACAGATTTAGAGCTAGAGGGCACCTTAGAAAGTCATAGTACAAACCCTTCATTTTACACATAAGGAGAGTGAAGTATGTGGATTGAACTAGGTCCTTTAGGTCTAAGTCTATGAATCTATTGTATGAAGTTATATTCTAAAAAGAATTTCCCTTAACTTCCTGAATCAGTATGATTCATTTGGAAGAAACTCTGTGATAGATACCTGGGTCATGAGTTTGTCTTGGAAAAGAACTTTAGAGGACACAAGTTGGTGGCCCTTCAAATGCTCCTGAGTTTGGCTGAGGAGAGAGGTGACTCAGGCTTTGATGAAGCTTAACTGTCAGAGATTTTGAGAGAATATATATTTGTATTAGGTCATTTTCCAGGGAATGGAAGCAGGCCTATTGCAAAGAATTGTATCATCTGTTGATGCCAGAACCAAATGCCAATTTGCTTGTGATTTGCATGTTTAAATTAACAGAGCCATCCTCAGCCCTCTCCCTTTCCTGACCAAATCCTTCATCCTGGTTGTCAGTTTTGCTTGGGCACCAGCCTAGAAGAAATGCTGTTGGGGCTCCCCAGGCTATATTCCTGGCAGTTAGGAGAGGGGAGAGAGAGAAAAAAAGGAAAGAGATCCTGAGACTGTGAGTCAAAAAGGACGTTGGAGATCCAGCCAGTTGCTCATCTTGTCATTTCTGCTCCACGATATCGCTTCATCTGTCAGCTTTCCATTCATGCAACCAGTTTAGGCTCCTTGTGTCTAGCCTGGACTGTTGTAGAAATCTGATCATCCTGCTTCAAATTATTTCCTCTTCACCCATCTTCCACCTAACTACCAAAGGAATTCCTCAAAGCATAGACTGAGCTAACCATGTCATTATACTCTTCTATTATGTCTAGGGCTCCCTATTATTTCCAGGATCAAACTTCATTTAACATTGAAACCTTTTCCAACTTGGTCTCAACCTGACATGTATTAGTCTCCTTTTCCAGCTCTGGTTCAGTCAGACTGGTCACACACAACACCACATCACCCACATCATTCTTTTTCTCCCATCCAACTGTCCTTCCTCACCTGTTTCTGAGAATCCCTAGATTATGTCAATGCTGGAGTGGAACACCCCACACCAAACCATTCATGACTCCTTCTGCTGTTGGTGAATGAATGAATAAAGTCTTTTTAAGCACTTGCTTTTTTTTTAAGTAAAACACTATGCAAAGCACTGGAGATACAAATAGAAAAGTGAGACAATCTTTTCTCATAAAGCTTACATAGAACATATATAAAAACTTAAACAGTATGTCAAGCTCTCAAGGTGCATCGGTAAAGCAGGCGGTAATGCCTCTTTTTTAAAAATATTTCCATTGATAATACCATATTATTTTCTAATGTTGACCCATTGATAAAGGCCAAGGACTGTGGTGACAGGAACTTTATTTTTAGGATCTTAAGCAGAAAGAGTTGCTGGAAGCGTTACCATTTCCATGGCTCTTAGGTACAGAGCCATGGACTGTCTCTATCAGAATCTGAGGAAAAATGGTGGTCAAGGTGATGGTGGTACATACACATGATGCTTCTTATCTCTCCCTCAGGGCACTTCAGAACTTAAGCTAGTCTGGCAAACCTTCCCAGCTAACACTGTGTGGGGGGAGGGCAGGCATTATCGTTTATGTACTTTATATATTTTATATATATATATATATATATATATATATATATATATATATATATATATATATATTTATATACTCGTGTTATTTCCTAGTATTCACCCTGGTAGGGTACAAACCATTCCCATGTTTTCATGGAAAAGAGAACACCCCTCACTGATCAACAGTATGTAGAAGTGTGTCATTTCTTGGTATAGAAAAAAGCCCAGACAAAAAACTCCAATGACACTTTTTTAGCCTCTTAAAGATTGGGAAAACTATATTAGAAGCAAGAATTAGCCCTAGGTCTTCCAAAAGTCACGGGGCTGGAAGGCACCTAAGAGACCATCTGATGGCTCTATTTTACAGATGAAAAAAGGGAAATTAACCACTTCTCTGTGCCACGGGACAGGGGCACCAAGATGGCACATGATGAGTACTTGCTGGTACGTTGGCGTATCCCTTCCCCCACTTTGGTTCCTAAGAAGGAAGCTTAGGTGGTCCTGACTGCACGTGGCCGCCCTGCCCACCGACCCTCTGCTGGAGAGCTCAAAGCAGCGGTCAGCGGGGCGGGAGGTCAGTTTCTTCTAATCCAAATGAGCTTTGCCCAACCAACAGCACTGGAAAATAGGGAGCCCGTCATTTGACTGCGCTAGGTGGCGCCATAGTAACCAGAGCGGGACCCTGGGCCACCGAGATTCCACTTTCTGAGTTCAAATTCAGCCTCAGACGCGTCCTAGCAATGTGACCTTGGGCAAGTCACTTAACGCTTTTTGCTTCAGTTTCCTCATGTGTAAAATGAACTGGAGAAGAAAATGGAAAGTTAATTCAGTATTTTTTGCCACGAAAACCTCAAATGGGGTCACACGACTGAAAAATGACCTACCAACTACCACAGTCCGACCCTGCGTCGTGTTGCGGGGCGCCCCAGAGGTTTTCCAGGCTAAGAGACCCTAAAAGGTTGCCGCGCTCAAGATGGCGTCTTCCGTTCGCCGCCACACTCATTATGGCGGAAGTGAGGGGGCGCGGCAGGGTTAGGGGTCAAATCTCGCGAGAGAAGCGGCCCCACGACCATGCGAGAGTTGGGCTGGGGCCGCAGGAGCCAAGATGGAGCCGGGAGGCGGTGGGCCAGGCCCTCTGATCGTGAACAACAAGCAGCCGCAGCCCCCGCCGCCCCCGCCTCCCGCGTCCCCGCAGCCCCAGGCCGCGGCCCCGCGGACCGCCGGCGGCGGCGGGGGCGGCGGGGGCGTCCTGCCCGGGGGCAAAGGGCGGGAGTTCAACCGCAACCAGCGCAAGGACTCGGAGGTCAGGGGGTCCGAGGGCGAGGCCGGACCGGGGTGGGCAGGGGCGGGGCCCTGGCGGGGGCGGGGCCTGCGAGCGGCCGCTGACGCGGTGCTGTCAGTGCGGCGGCGGCCGGAGCAGGAAGCCCCGCGAGGCCCGAGGCCCCGAGGGCTCGGAACCGCGGCGGCCGTGGGTGGGCCGGAGCGACCTGGGCCTCCCGGGCTGAGGAGGGACCTGAGGCCCTCGTCAGCCGCGGTGCCCGTCCTCGGAGAAGCCGCTGAAGGCCGGCCCGCCCGCTCCTCCTCCTCAGTCGTCGCGCCGTCTTCGCCAGGGTCACCCCCTAATCTCCCGACCTCGGTGTGAGAACCCCAAACTGCGCCTTGGCCCCGGGCGCCGCCGCGGCTACGCCCGAGTCAGTCACCGGCTCGGGAGTAGTTCCGCCCACCGACCTCGTGAATGAAAATACTCGTTGGTTTCCTTTTTTTAAATGAGGTCACCTTAGTCAGCGTATTCCCCAGCACTTCGCTGTTCTTGGAGAGTCATGCTTTCTGAAACAGTCGCTGGGAAGGTGAGCGGGGACGTCAGCCCTTCAGCTCGTGGCCGAGGAGGCGGGCGGCTGTCGGTGCGCCGGCCCTTAGGGCGGGTGGTCGCCTTCCGAACGGTTCGGCCTTTAAAGCCCCAGACTGGCCGCTCAGCCGGCCGGACGGCGGTGACTAATCCGGCAGTCTGGATGAGGAAGGCGTGGGCCGGCTTCTCCGGCCCCGGAGAAAAGACGCCCCTCCGTGCCCCTTGCGGCACGGGTGAGCGGGGCCAGGGAGGCCGCCCGAGGAGGGCAGGGAGGAGCCGCTGGAAGTGGTCGGGCTGGCTTGTGCCTGAGGAAAGTTAATGGCACAGTGGTGTGTTAGATGGACGCGAAAGAGGAGGGAGTGGGAACCCTGGACCAACTTATTACCTGTGTGGGGAGATCCCCACCGTTCTGAGCCTTGGCCAAATGAGAGACTGGGACTGGGTGATCTCCAGGGACCTTCCAGCTTCAGATCTCTGATCCTGCGTTGGAGTCTAGAAAAGCCTGAACTGGTTGGTGATGATAGAACAGAGGAGGCTTCTGGAAGTAGAATCCACGAAAAGTTGGTGCTTGGCTGCTTGTGGAAGGAGAGGGAGAAAGCGGAGCTAATTGCCTGAGGTTTTTGAGCCTTGGATGATGAGGTACATTAGAATAAAGAAGTCAAAAGAGGAGCTTATGTCCTTGAGAGGAGAGAGGAAAGTGATGAGTCTGATTTCATGTATGTTGAGTTTGAGGTGTTCGGAAGACGTGGGTCCAAGGTCAGACAAGAGGAAAGGACTAAAAGAGATTTTCAGTTATCCCCATAAAGGTGATGGCTAAAGTAATAGGAGTGGATAAGTGTATGGAGAAAGGAAGGTCCTTGAGGGAGATCCCCAAGAGGCAGTTTGGAAAAAATTCTGATTTTAGAGTCATGGGACCTAGATTAGAAACCCGGTTGTTTTCAGTGTATGAGCTCAGACAAGTCTTTCCATTTCTCTTGGCCCCAGTTTCCTCGTTTGTAAAATGGGGGATTTAAATTAGATTGTTTTAAAGACACTCTCCAGCTCTAAATCTTGTGACCTCACATTTACCTGGGTAAGGAGAAACAGAATAATCTAAGAAGTAGGTGTAGAAACAGAATGTGACGTCATAGAAGCCAAGGGAAAAGAGAATTTCAGGGAGGGAGTTGTGTCAGATGCTACCCAAAGTTCGGGAGGGGTTCAGACTGAGAAGAGGCTCTAGAAATGGCCTGTATGGTAGTGAATTATGTGTCATAATTCAGAAGCAATTGCCATCTCCCTAGTTAGCCGTCAGCAGCGTGCTACCGAAACGTTTGCCGTCTCTTCCTCCATGTGCCTCAGTTTTTACTAAGATCCGGTAGATGGAAGTTTGGACAGTTGGAAGACAAATGTTGCTATCATTTGTCCTTCATCTTAGAGGTCACCAGTGCACCACAGCTCAGTGTCTTCACTCATGGGTGAATGGATTTAAGTGAGGCAGAGTTGCACAAAGTTATCGGCCTAACTTTATCTTCCAGAGTCACCGAAGTACAGACACATGTCTCTAAAGATAGAAAGCAGGCCCTGTGTAGATACTTTTTTCCCCACTTATGGTTTCTAGCTTTCTTCAGAATTGTCTGAAAGTCATTAGACCTAGAGCTCAGGTTGTTCAGTTCTGGAACTTATATTTCTTCTAAAACCTACTTCTCTACCAGCCTTTTCTGTTTCTGTAGAAGACACTGCCATTCTCCCATTCACAGCCATTCACAGCCTTGGCATTAACTTCAGCTTCTTTCTCCTGTACCCCACACATCCTGTTACTTGCTATCTTGTCTCTGACCATAACACTCCTCTCATCTGCTTCCTTTCCCTCTCCTCATGAAGTCTGTGTAGTTCAGACCCTCATCCCTTACCTGTTGCCTGGATTATTGCAGTAGATTCCAATTGGTTTTCCCACTCTCAAGCCTCATGCTAATTCATGCTCCCAGTAGTTGCCACTGATTTTCCTAAAGGAGAAGGCTTACCATGTCTCTCAGTAACCTCCTCCCAACCTGGACCCAGCCTGTCTTCCCATCCTTGTTGTCCCAGCTCCTTCTCACTCTTCCATCCAGCCATACTGGCTAGCTTACATTCCCTTTCTCTCTCCCTATCTTTGTCCCCAAAAGCATCCCATATCTAGAGTGCATCAGCTCCTCCCCTTTGCTTTTCTGAGTTGCTTCTTTCCATCAAAACCCAGGCCCAAATGCTACCTTCTACAGGAAGCCTTCCCTGATTTACCCAGTCGCTAGTACCTCCTAAATTGCCCCCCTCCCAATAAATAGTTGTTTATTTTGTATACACTTGTATATGTATGTGTTTTCTCCCTTCCCCCCAAACATAAGCTCTTGAGGTCAGGAACTATTTATTTTATCTTTATATTCCCAGCATCAAGCACGTTACCTGGCACCGTCAATAGCAGACATTTAATTAAATACTTGGTAATACAGGGGCACCTCTTTATAACTCGGTGGGAGGCGTAATGATTAATTATAATAGTAGGTTATACTTATATAGCGCTTTATAGTTTGTAAAGTTGCATTTCTCACAATAGACTTGTGAGGAGTTAGTGAAAAATAGTGTTTTCCTATCTTACAGATAAGGAAACTGAGTCTCAGGAGTATATCACACTAACTATGTAGCTGCTCAAATGAGATAATCTGTGGAAAGTATTTTGCAAACCTTAAAGCACTGTATAAATGGTAATACTATTTGGACACACTATATAAATAGGTAAAATAATAACCAAGGTTCTTCTGCTTGTTATTTATAATTTAATGTTTGTCTTGTCATTTCTCACATGTGTTTTGTCTCCTCAACTAGACCAAAAGTGATTTCAGGAAGCTTGTTTCTGAACCCCATTGACTTGCTACAGAGTCTGTGCTTAATCCACACCTGTCAGCTTAACTCTCTGCAGTCAATTCACATTTTTTTCTGCTGTACTTTGAATTTTGAGTTCTACCCAGCAGCTTTTCTATATGACTGCTGCTGTGTTTCCATCGGTCAGATCTCAAGAGTACTTGAGACCAAAATACTTGAGTAGATTTTTTTGCTGCTGAGTGTGTGGGGTAAGGTGGAAAGAAAGGTTTCCTAAATTTTCGGGGTGGTGGTGAAGATAATCCTGTACACATGTGGGTGCTGTGTTAGAGGCTGTTATGGAAAGCATTAGATGTATCTATAAAGCATAAGAGATTGTTTTACTGTATCACTTGAGTGACTTTTAGGAGGATTTATGTTTTTCCTTTTTAAAAGTACTCAGAATATAAAAGTGCCTCTTATTAAAATATTTCTTATTCTCAGCAGGGCTATTCTGAGTCTCCAGACCTAGAATTTGAATATGCTGATACAGATAAGTGGGCTGCAGAGCTCTCAGGTAAAGAATGACCTTTCTTATTGGTTGGAAATTTTCCCCTGACTCTAAATAATTAGTGATGTGATCTCAGACTTGGAATGAATAAATCCTACCCCCTGGATAAATCTTTTTAATGTTTTGGGGAAATGTTTAGTTATTTGGGTCAGACACTGAATATGTCATGACTCCCAGTAACTATGATCGTAAATTATTGCTTTCCTTTTAGTACGCATCTGTGGGTACTTAAGTCAGTTAGACCAGCAAACTGTATCCCTCAAGTCAGTCAACAGGCAGTTATTAAGTACTTTCTACAGACCAGGCATTGTGCTAAATGTTTACTAGGGTTATAAAAGAAAGCAAAAATAACCCCTAGCCTGAAGGAGCTCCCATACTAATGGGGAGACATCGTGTAAACAGCTGTGTACAGATAAAAATTTATAACAGATAAATTTGGAGGTAGTCTTAGAGAGAAGGAACTATTGGGGGAGGGATGTGGAGAGAAACCAGAAAGGCTTGGTATAGGAGGTGGTATTTTAACTGTGACCTGGAGGAAGTGCTGATGAGAAGGGAGAGAAATGTCAGCATGTGGGACAACTAGTGAAAATGCAGACACTGGAGAGAAGGGGCTGGGGTGTTTGAGGAAGAGCAGAGAGGCCAGGGTCACTGGATCATAGGGGATGTGGAAGGGAAAGGAGTGTAAGCGGACTGGAAAGAGGAAGGAGCTGGGTTTATTGAGGAATTAAAAAAAAATTTTTAAACCTTTTAAATTTAAAATTTAAATTTAAAAACCTTTTAAAAGCCTGGAACTAATAAGGGGTTGCCAGGGTTTATTGAGGGGGCAGAGGTGACATGGCTAGAAATCTGCTTTACAAAGATCACTTTGGCAGCTGAGTGGAAGATGGGTTGGGGGAGGAGTAACCAGTGTCAGAGGGGAGAAGGGGCCATATATGTACATACATACATACACACACACACACATACACACACACATATGGAAAAGGGGAGAATCTGTGAAGATGGAATTGACAGGACAGCAATGACTGGAGGGTGTTGGGGGGAGGAGGAGGATGACAGCTAGGCTGGGAAGATGGAGGTGTCATTAGTAGTCATAAGTCTGGAAGTCTGGGGAGCTAAATGGATAAAGTGGGAGCTGGGCCTAGAGTCAGGAAGACCTGAGTTCTGTTGTGACCTCATATATTTAGTAGCTGTGTGACCCTGGGCAAACCGTTTGACTTCTGTTTGCCTCTTATTTCCTCATCTGCAAAATAAAGATATGAATAGCACCTATTTTGCGAGTTGTTATGAGGATAAATTGATAAATAAATATTTGTAAAGTGCTTTGTCAACCTTAAAGTGCTACATAAATTTTTCGTAGAGTAGAAGAGTGGGTTTGCAGAGAAGATAACGAGTTCAGTTTTGGAAACATCGAGTTGGAGATGTCTATTGGACATCCACTTCAGAATGTCTGGTAGACCTCTGGAGATGTGAGACTAGAGTCAGGTTTGGATAAATAGTTCTGAGAATCATGGGTATTAAGATAACAGCTGAATCCATGGGAGCTAATGATGCACTCACAATGATCAGCCAACTTAGAGATGAATGCTTCTGATCTCAAGCCAAGCAAGAATATTGAATCAGTCCAAAGCATTTACACTGCTAGAAAAACAACTGTACCGTAATGGCTCGAATATGTGAAGGATAGCCTGTGACATTTAGTAATCACCCATAGTACCGTGAATGGACAAGAAGTAGCTTGTACCTTGAAGAGACCTATTCCAAGACCTGTTCCATTTAGCCTCTTAAGAGGCTGTTTGGAAGTGAGGATTTGAGAGGTTTAATGTTGTGTATTACCTGCATCTGGTGATGCTTTAACTTTTCAAATCACTTTTTAATCAAAATCAAAATACCCAATGGCAAGTGGTCTCATTCAGTTTGTATCATTAAAGAAACAGGAGCAGAATATGAACCTAGGGTATTTCTCATTTCTCTGGAATTGTTGAGACATCACTATAGATAATAAGCCTTTCTTTTTGGCAGAACTTTATAGTTACACTGAAGGACCCGAGTTTCTGATGAACCGAAAATGCTTTGAGGAAGACTTCAGGATCCATGGTGAGATGATTTCCTCCCTTCCTCTCCTTATTTTCTCTTCAGCCTGTCACCTAAGGGCTACAGTAGTTTATATTTTCTTTAGTCATCTCTAGGTTTTCAGGCCTCTGAACACACAGGCACAGCTTCACAGGTCACCAGGCAGTGGCTCAGCCGGACCCCATGTGGCTTACTGCTCTTAAATGCTCTGAGAGGGACTTCGAAAAGTTAGCACATTGTAAAAATAAAATTTAAAATCTCTTTCCATTTATATTGTTGTTGTTCAGTTGTTTGAATGACTCCATTTGGGGTTTTCTTGGCAAAGATACTGGAATGGTTTGCCATTTCCTTCTCCAGCTCATGTTACAGATGAGGATACTGAGGCAAATGGGGTGGACTAGCCCAGGATCACACAGCTAGTAAGTGTCTGGGGCTGGATTTGAACTCAGGTCTTTCAAACTCCAGGCCTAGCCCTCTATCCACTGTGCCACCTTTCTGTTTATAATTACGTTCAATACTGGTGAAAAAAAAATCAACATTTCTAGTCTGGATAGTCATACCTTTGGGCCACCAGATTGAGCTTTTTCTCTACACAGGGAATAACTTTTTGTTATGTTCTCTGACACTTCTGGTCATGTTGGCCCTCCTGACTATAACATACTGAAGTTATATACACTCCAAAACTTGGCTTTTCAGCTTTAAGGCTAACTAAGTCTTTTACTTTATAGTGGCAGATAAGAAGTGGACCGAACTTGACATTAACCAGCACCGAACGCATGCCATGAGGCTCTTGGATGGCTTAGAAGTCACTGCCCGGGAGAAGAGACTCAAAGTGGCCCGAGCAATCCTCTATGTCGCCCAAGGTCAGTGGGGCTACCATCAGAGGATGTATGGCTTCTGTGTATTACAGTTGTCCAGTGAAGGCAGCTCAGAGCCATCAAGTGATGACCTGTGTCCTGTATGTGTTTCTAGGTACCTTTGGCGAGTGCACCTCTGAATCTGAAGTTCAGGCATGGTCAAGGTACAATGTCTTCCTGCTCCTGGAGGTGGGCACGTTCAATGCTTTGGTGGAGCTCTTGAACATGGAGATCGAGTGAGCACTTTTTATCTGGGATTTAAATAAAGGAAGGGCATGCAGAAGGACCCCCTCCCTGGCTTAGAGTCCATCGAACAGTTTGGATCAATGGGGTCACTCCCCCCTAAAGTAGCTCCACATTGACTTAGAAAACCACATGTTAACATGAACTGTGTTCTATTGTATTTTTATTTGTTTTGATAACTTTCCTAATGATATTTTCCTCTGGTTCTGGAAATTGAAGACCACAGTGAGCTATATTTGACACCTTGGGTCTAGACCACCAGCTTCAGAGAATGGCTCTACTCTGCAGCCTTTACTCATTCCTGGGAAACAACATAGGGAAAATCCTGATTCACTTCGTCAGGACTAGGAATAGTCCCCAAGAGAAATCACTGAAATAGCTCCATCCATTTTAACCAGAAGACTTCTCATTTATTAACTCTGCTCTCTAGTAGAGGACCTGGTGTTATGTTTACTTGATATTTTTCCCCATTAAAAAGGGAACTAGGCAAATATCTACCATACAAGTTGAACCCAGGCTTGCTTCTAGCCCCTCTTAGGGCTTCGTTTGTTTTGTCAGGTTCAGGAGTTTAAGTCTGAAGTGACTGGTACTTGGCTAGACTAACACAAACAGATAATTAAAACTAACCTGGCACATGTGGTGATCCAGCTGATGAGCACGCTGAATGTTGCCATTATCTGCATTATATAACTTCATCTTTCATGGAGCATCTACCCTTAGGAATCTGACTCTTTCTGTCCTGCTTTAGCAACAGTGCAGCTTGCAGCAATGCCGTGAGGAAGCCCGCCATCTCCTTGGCTGATAGCACTGACCTGAGGTGAGCTTTCCTGCCTGTTTTCTTTGATGAGGGTCTGGCAAGCCTGAGGCTAATGCAATTTTAGCTTGAGTTGGGAAATCTAACCACAATAGAGGTCAGAGGAAATTTTTTTTCCCTTCCATTTATATTTCTCCCATGTACATTTATCTTCAGAGTATGATGGGACTTTGGGTATGCAATTAATGGGATAGTGAGAGCCAAGGGTAGTCAGGGCTGTGTGTGAAGGTAATGTAAATGTAAATGTACTATGTCAGCCTATCTTGTAAAGCACATTCTTGTTCCCAGAGATGGAGCCTTTAGGAACAGATGTGCCAAAAAGAAGCTGCCGAATACCAGATAGAAGATGGTGTTAAGGAGATGCTCTTGAATTCCTCTGTGGGCAGAGTTATGCTAGGAAGAGCAGACACACCCATAGACTGCTCTAACCTTAGAAATGTTCCATAAATACCTGCTGACTAAAGGTCCGTAGATTGCTTCTGAATTGGAGAGGATAATAAAGCTTAGGTCAGAGCCTTTCTCTGAATTTAAAAAAAAAATGCTCCAACCCAAGGCTTTAGACAGCTCTTTCCGCTGTGCTTTAAGCCCCAGGTACCTCCCCATCCTTATTGCTTCCCTTGCAATTGCCATGACCTTCCCTCCTCCCTACTGTTGTCTCCCACCTAGTCCTGGCGTCTTTCTATCTTCCCCCTCACTTAGGCCTCATTTCAGCGTCTACTGGTTCTCCCCTTCCTTTGACTCAGTCCCTTTCGGTATTATACTTAAGAGAAAAACTAGGTTCCTAAAATGCTTTCATAATTAAGGTTGAAGAAGCTGAGGCACTGAATAGGAGAGATGTGTAGCAGTTTGAGTTTTTATCATGGGAGACTCTGATTTTGATCCCTTCACACATCAGTACCGGTGTTTCTGCAGATTTTAGAAGTACATTTTTTTTTAAGTAGTGTGTGATAATGTAGCCCTTATTTTCCACATCTCATTTTCTTTATGAACTGGCTTTTGTCCTCAGGGTACTACTCAATATTATGTACCTGATTGTAGAAACTGTCCACCAAGAATGTGAAGGTGATAAAGCCGACTGGAAGACCATGAGACAGACTTTCCGAGCAGAGTTAGGTATGACTCCTGTTAGTGTTCTGTTAAGTCTATATGAATGACTGGTGACCAGTGTCACTGGCAAATGTTACGGCACCAAAGGGATGACTCAAGGGTGTCTGTGTCGCCTCCAGGTTCTCCCCTGTACAACAATGAGCCATTCTCCATCATGCTGTTTGGGATGGTGACCAAGTTTTGCAGTGGACATGCACCTCACTTCCCCATGAAGAAAGTTCTTTTGCTTCTCTGGAAGACAGTATTGGTAAGAATCCTGCCTTAGAACTGGTCAGAGGAGATGCCACATGCGGCTAACGTGACCCATGAAGACTTGGTCTCCAGATCAGAATGTAGGTTTGGAGAATGGCGGGAGATTGTATATTCTCCATACAGAGCTGTTTCTGGAGTAGTTCTTGGACCTGTAGCTTGTTTGGGGGTGAAAGTGATTGAAATTAAAGCCAATATAAATATGTCCTCCTGTTAAATATCACCTGAAAGGACTGAGAATTAACAGTGCACCATCCTGCAGCCTCTTCAATCTGGACAGTGAAACCTGACCTGTTTCTAGAGAGGGGAGGGAGTGATGCCAGGGGAGAGGGCCAGACCTGGAGCCTTTCCCATCCCTGGAGAAGCAGCTGGGTGACAGGGTGGGGCTAGGGCTTTATCTACCACCTTAGCCCCCAGGAAATCACTCTTCTCTGGGTAGATGAAGTCAGCTCTTCACAGAGCTCTGAGCAGCTCCTTAAGTATAGGAGGAGCCTTATCAAAATGGCCAGTGAGTATTTCAGGCTGGGTCTTCTCAACACCCTTCTGGTTTACTCCAGTCTCACTGTATTGTTCATGCTGATGGCTTCCTTCTTGTGATTCTCTCCGACCATACAGGAAAATGGCGTCACCCCCAACACGTGAAACTGCCCAGATGTTATAGGGTTCTCGAGGATCGACTGAAGCCTTTCAGGCCTGAGGGTTTGACTTCCCTGGGGACGGGCTAGATTAGACCTCACATGTGATTTCACTTAGGAGGAATTAGGACTATTGAGTCTGCGTCCCGTTTTATGTAGCTTTTTCTTCAAAGACCTAAAGTCGGAATTCATTTATGATTCTGTAAAACAGAATCCACACACCCTTATCAGTAAGACTTTTGTGCTCACATACCCACAATATGTTCATTATGCTACTGTACTATATATATTTTAAACAAAAAAATTTAAAATAACAGTAAGGGTAGAGTAATATTTTAAATTAATGTAAAATTGTTTATTAATGGTACAAAAGCCTTTTTGTTCTTCCTAATTTATGTTATTGTTAGTGAGAGCAAAAAGGTTTTTGTACCTTTGTTGTGTTCTTAATATTTTATATAGTAATAATAATAAGAGCAGTGATGGAATATGCTTTATAATTTTTTAAAATCTTGGTTTAACACTTTTTTATTTAGCAGTTCAGATGAATTACATTTGTTTCATTTCTTGCTTTAAATGTCTGTTGTCACTGAAAAAGATACTTCATAGTGATCCGTAGATCAAATGAAAGAAGTGCATGGTTGGCAGAACTCACAACTTCAGTGTTCTTATTTTTCAGTCCTTCCTGCTAGTTACGCATTTTTTGTTGAGATTGGACTTGTAAGGTTCCATTTTCCCAGATCAGTCAGCTGCCTTTGCAAACTAATCAGAAGATGCATTTTTATATTTTAACAAATGCATTTAAAAATCACCAAAACCATTTGAGAGAACTTGTAAACAGATTACAGAATTCTACTCCCCAACTTTGTAGGGTGTACATATGGGGGCATGTTTATGGCTGATGTCATTTTCAGTAGCAGAACTTTAGTTTAAAATGTCTTCCTAAGCATGTTGGTTTCACACCGTCATAGATCAGGCACAATGTACACGCTGTCCGGTTCACTGATGACAGTCATAAATGGACAAATTTCCATTGTCGTTACTTTGCAGTGTGACAGAGGAAGCTTTGCTTCTCAGCAGAAGTACCGGCTCTACATTCCCTTATTATTCACTTGGGTCTGTGTTGTTAGTGAGCTAGCATCTAGGCATCTGAGATGCCTTTTCAGGAGTTTTTTTAAGCTATTTGCTCATTTTATGAAGATTAATTTAGTTCAGACTTGTTAATGTGACATGTGAATTCACTTGAGTGCACATGTAAACTGCATTATGTCACAATATATGGAAAAGGAATGAATAAGGGTGCCACTGTTAAACCCTCCATGCTGTGAAACCCATTCTTTTCTAAACGTTCTCTGTATGCCACACATGACCACCTGACATTCTGAGTGAAGGTGCCATTGTTCAAGCCATCTTTAACTGTTAGTTGAGCTTAATTTCTTACTTTGTTAGATTAAAAGAGAACTATCAGGAGAATTTAAAGCAGTTTCTACCTGTTCCTCCATTGATCATCTTGTGCACTTCCCGTCAGAGACCACTAGTGTAAGATTACACATACTTCTATTTAAGCTTGACAAGGTGACTTTGCTGTTCCAGAAGCCCCCAGATTCTGCATGATTCTTCAGCCTCTTTTCTCCCCTTTGTGGCTTATCATTCCACTTGTCCTAGTAATATGGTGTCTTCATCCGCTATTGGTGCCAGTGAGCTTCCCTCAGGATGGATTATGATTTTCTTCAGAGAGTGTGGGACTGCATAAAGATGAAGGTTAAATGGGTACTGTGAACCATTTCATGCAAGTCAAGAGAGCACGTGTTGACCTTGCATGGTTGGGATGGACAAGTATAAATCCCTTACTCCTGGAAACTGAGCTAGCTCTAAAGAGGCTCATGGTATTCACTCTCTGTTCTAGTGCACACTTGGAGGCTTTGAGGAGCTCCAGAATATGAAGGCAGAAAAGCGTGAGACCTTAGGACTTCCCCCTCTGCCTGAAGACAGTATCAAAGTCATTCGAAACATGAGGGCAGCCTCCCCTCCAGCTTCAGCCTCTGACCTCATCGAACAGCAGCAGAAACGGGGTCGTCGAGAGCACAAGGTTAGCAGTGGGACAGGAGCAGGGAATGCCTCTGCTGAAGTAGGAGGCGGTCCCTCAGAAGTCACTGAACAAGAGGGAGTCCCTGGCAGCTTTTAGGATTTCTCATTAGGGTTTTCTTGCTGATGTTCTTAACATTTTATTCACTCTGATCTCAGGTGCCCTTTATCTTCCCAGCAGTCACTCCTTTTTGAATCTCTTCTCTTTTCATTTTCTGTTTGGCTCCTGTTTTCAGGCTCTCATAAAACAAGACAACCTTGATGCATTCAATGAGCGGGATCCCTATAAAGCTGATGACTCCCGAGAAGAGGAGGAGGAGAATGATGATGACAACAGCCTAGAGGGAGAGACATTTCCCCTTGAGCGGGATGAGGTGATGCCTCCCCCTGTGCAGCACCCTCAGACGGACCGACTTACCTGCCCAAAGGGGCTGCCGTGGGCCCCCAAGGTTAGGTGAGTCTTGAAGCCCTGACCCAAGAGGAGCTTCCTTTGGTCTCTCCACTAGGGGGAAATGATATTCATATTACCTGTGCTTGCAGGGCAACCATGTGTCAGCCTTCAAGGTACACATGTAGAACAGAGAGAGGACCAAAGCATTAAGGCAGACTTGTTCAAAAAATGCCCTGCAATGGCACTTAGGTAGTGTTGGGGATTGGGGCTCGGAGATTAGTTTCCAGGTAAGGAGGAGCCTTGCAAGAAGCCCTAATTTCTCAGACCTGGAGAACAAGATATTCTCCTGCCTTTCATCAGGGGCTCAGTGTGGAGTATGAATTAAAAATGGATAATAAATTTTGTTTAGAATGATGAATAAAATGTTTAAGATGAAGTCTTCATATATATGTGTGTTTGTGCACACCCATATCGCTAATTCATAACATAGAAATTGATAAGTGTTTGAAAATACACAAAACAAAGAAAAAGAGAAACATATGAAAAGATGGAGAAGGGTTTCTCAATCCAGGCAAACTTCCAGTTTTCAGGAAATAAAATATGGTTTCCTATAAAAATGATAAAAAGAAAGCATCAGAAGGAGACATGAGACATTTTTCCTCAGCTGCTTTTCGAAAACTGAGTGTTTTCTTTGTCTGAAGTGTGGGAAACCTGTGGCTAAAAGAGGAAACTTTCTGTATTGCTATAATGCATGTGATTTCTTCTTTTCTTAAGATTTTCCCATTCATTTAAGTTGATAGAAGCAGAGAGCAGGATCAGCAATTTGTTGCTCCATTTGTAATTTAAATTATAGCTGTCAGTAGCTTTGTAGTTTATCTGAGTGAACTCCTTTTAACATATCAAGTAAAACAAGTTTTAAGTAATACTTCTCATGATCCTAAATTGACAGTTTCTTTAGATCTAATTGTTAAAGAACCTTTAACAAAACTAAATATTGCTAGACTCCCCTCCCCACTCCCATTTTTTTTTCCAGAAGAGAACAAGGCAGAAGTTGATTCCAACACCTGCCTACAACCTGCCACCCCAATCCCCTCTGCTCCACACATACATCCAGAAAATGTACATTTTAACCTATCCAGTAACATATCTCCTTTCTATCTGTGACAGAGAAAAAGACATTGAGATGTTCCTAGAATCCAGCCGAAGTAAATTCATTGGCTACACGCTGGGCAGGTAAGTGCTGACTCTATCTGTCATTGCCTTAGTAGCGGGTGGAAGGATTTGATGGGCTCTTCTTCCCCCTTGCCCTGCACAGTGGAATCCTTTGAGGCCTGCTCCTCTGGCCAGAAAGATAAACTAGACTTAACAACAGGAGATGCTTTCTTTTTTTTTCCCTTCTAGTGACACAAACACAGTGGTGGGACTGCCCAGGCCGATTCATGAGAGCATCAGGACTCTGAAATTGGTGAGTGCCCTGAAAGGACTTTATGGTCCGTATGGCCCTGACACTGAGGCGAGGAGTAGGAATCTAGGGAGATTTGTTTTTCAGACTGGCTTTACAATCGTACCTCATTTATTGGAGAATGATTTGTTTCCCATAAATAAATTTACTACCCCCTGAGGCTCACATCTTCACATACCCTAGACTTGACATTTTAACCACTTTGATGGGCAGTTTTCTCCAACAGAGCAGTATGTACTCCTTGACCTTCTTAAACAGAAGGTGCTAAATTCAACCTTGTTGTTAAGGTCACCCTTTTGAGCACATCTCATTGCTAGAATGCTTTCAGACTTGTTGAAGTGCCAGGGATTTCTTGCCATTCCCCTCCATGGCTCCACGCTGATGTTTTTGTAGGTTTCTGTCTGCCATGCGTACCTTTTCCTTCTCCCCCTTCTCTGTTAGGCTGTCAGCTGTCCCTCCTTGTCTGACCTCAGGACAGCTACCTTTCAGAGTCCCCACTATAACTTATACTTCTCTGCTCTATGGGAGGAAACCAGGCAGTGAGAGGCGAGAAATGCCCATTTGAACTCTTCAGCCCTTCTTAAATTTGTATTTCAAAAGAAAATATTTAGAAAATTAGCCGCTTTGTGTCTGTCTCCTGCTCAGAGTACAGTGGTGAAGTGTCATTGACATGAGTACATTCTTTCCTTTCTTCCACACTAGCACAAGTACACATCAATCGCAGAAGTCCAAGCCCAGATGGAGGAAGAATACCTTCGCTCTCCTCTCTCAGGGGTAAGTGGAAGGCAGGCATGCAACAGGCATTTATTAAGCACCTACTGTATGCTGGGCATTGGGCTAAGCACTGGAGATACAAGGAAAGGTAAAAAGCAGGTCCTGCTCAGTCTGGTGTTGAAGACAGCGTCTAAGAGGGAGCAGGAAAGACTTCCTATAAAAAGTGAGATTTAAGTGGGACTTGAAGGAAGCCAGGGTAGCCAGGAGGCTAAGATGAAGCGAGACAACACTCCAGGCTGGGACACAGCCAGAGAAAATGCCGGGAGTTGGGAAATGGGGAACAGGAAGGAGATCCAGCGTCCTTGGATCACTGAGCGTAAGATGAAGGCAGAGAGGGGCCAGGTCATGCAGGGCTTTGAACACCAAATAGGGTTTTCTGTATGATCATGGAGCTGAGAAGGAGCCCCTGGAACTGATCGAGCAGGGGCTGACATGGTTAGACCCTGGCTTTAGGGAGATCATTTTAGTGTCTAAAAGAGGATGGTTTGGAGTGGGGGGAGACTGGAGGCAGTCAGGACCACCAGCAACTACTGCAATAGTCCAGATGTGAGGACATGAGGGCCTGTGCCAGGGTGGGTGCAGTGTCAGAGGAGAGAAGGGGGAGTATTCAAGAGATATTGTAGAATTGAAATTGGCTTTGGTGACAGAGAGAGTCAGGAGTCCATGATAGCTCCTGGGTTGTGAGCCTGAGGGCTTGGGAGGGTGGTGTTGCCCTCTGCAGTAATAGAGAAGGTAGTAGAGGGACAGGGTTTGGGGGAAAAGGTCATGAGTTGAGTTTTGGATAAGTTCAGTTTAAGATGTCTATGGGATGTCCAGTTTGAGACATCCAGTTGGAATTGGCTTCCAAAACCCCCAGGTTCCTCTGCCCTTTGGGAGGCAACAGGTTAATTAGAGGGAATCTTTCCACCTGCATTTTAGTCTTCACAGAACCCCAATGAGACACATCACACAGCAAGCTTGCCCAGGTTTGATCAAACTTGGAGATTTTGTTTCTATAATTTTTTATATTAAAAGGGAGAAGAGGAAGTGGAACAAGTCCCTGCTGAAACTCTTTATCAAGGGCTCCTCCCTAGCCTGCCTCAGTACATGGTGAGTGATTTTTTTTCTTTTTCACCAAAGGTATTCTATATGTTACCCCTCAAGCAGTAACATCATTCAATCTCCATTCATAGATGAAAAATACCCATTCTCTCTTGTTCAGTGAACTTACATAGCCAGGTCACTGTTGCCTTCTTCACCTACCTGGGACTATAGAGAAAGAACTCGACCTTGGTATTTTGCCTTTTGATCCTAGACCATGCCGTGTTCTTTCTTCTAAATATCTTGTTCCCACTCCAGATTGCCCTGCTGAAAATCCTGTTGGCTGCTGCTCCCACTTCCAAAGCCAAAACAGATTCCATTAATATCCTGGCTGATGTCCTACCTGAGGAGATGCCGTAGGTATCATTCCTGTGAATGGAGTAGGGGAGGGTCAGCTTCTCAGTGCCCAAGGGTGTCCCTGGATAGAATTTAATACATTGGCTGCTCAGAGGACACTGGTAGTAGAGTTTTGGACTAGGATTCAGGAGACCTGGATTTTAGTTTCACTGCAATTGCGAATTGTCTGGGGTGCTCAAGTACAAGACATTTACCTACCCTCTCTAGGCTTCCATTTTATGATCTGGAAAATGAAGTGGGGGTAGGGCGTGGGATTATATGATTTTTAAGATTCCTTCTGGCTTCATGATTCTCTGGCATCCTTTGGATCCAAGCAGCTTGCCAGCCAGGGTGGTGAACCAGTTTAGTCAGGGTATTTCCTTTTAGCTAACAGACTTGCAAGCAAAGTTTTTAAAGTTATAAAGGGAAATCCTTGGTCCCCCTAGGGCAGTGACCTCTCATCTTATTCTAAGAGTGCCTTTTTTCAAATTAGAGACCTTGTGTGGGAATGGAGGTGGAGAGGGGCAGTGAGGAGCAGGTTGATAGGAGAGAAAATTTGAATTTTAAAAACAATTAGATCTTGTTTTATAAAGCGCTTTAAGGTTTGCGAAACGCTTTATGTACAAGAGAAGGGAGTTTGTTTTTTGTTTTGAATCTCTATCCTGACACATGATAATCACCTAATAAATGTTAGTTGGTTGATTATCTCATCCTCACAGTATCCCTGTGAGGAAAATACTTATAGGGTTATTATCCTCATTTTACAAATGAGGACATAAACCCTCAGAGAGGTTAAAGGACTGGCCCATGTTCATATAACTAAAGTTTCACCAAATAATAATAACTCACACCTTTGTAGAGCACTTTAAAATTAACAGAATATTTATTTTTCTCCTAATAATCCCTTGTAGTAAGAGCTTCCAGTATTTTCATCAGCATTTACAAATGAGGTAACTGAGGCTCAGGGAAGTTAATTGACGGAGATTGTATCCTGAGATTATAGAGCTGGCGAGTGTCTGGGGTAACGTCCGTTGCTCCATCCTTGTAGGGGGCCTTCTGAGTCAAATAGTGATAGCTGGCATTTATCTAGTACTTTAAGGTTCCCCCTTTATTTTAATTCAGTCAGTCAAGTATCAGGCACCTGCCTAGACAATTACAAAGAAGGAAACAAGCCCTCCTTAAGAGGACTTTACATTCTGATGGGAGAGAGCACAAATACAGGTACAGGAATACACAGCAGGAGTATGAAGTGTGCTGTTTCTTAAGTAGATGCTGGGGAGATAGCCACTAGCAGCTGGTGATGATCAGGAAAAGTTCTGTCTGGAAGGAATAGAGGGCCTCAGGGAGGTGAGGTAAGGAGGACAACTCACTCTAGACACAGGACCGCCAGTGTGAAGGCCCAGAGATGGGCCGGCCTGAGGAGCAGAAGGCTGGTTTGGATCGCAGACTGTGGCAAGCTGAGTAATGCTTAACGAAGCCACAAAGATAGCTTGGGCTTTGAGGCTGTGGGGGCTCTAAAAGTTAAACAGAAGAGTTGATATTTTATCCTAGAGACAGTAGGAAGCCACTGAAACTGCTTTGAGTCGGGAAGTGACATGATCAGTTGCTTAGGGAAAATTATGTTGGGAGCAGTATGTAGAGTGGACTGGAGTAGTGAGAGCTCTGAGAAAAGACCATTCAGGAGGCCGTTGGAATGATGTAGGCAAGAGGTGATGAGGGCTTAAACTCAGGGTTGTTGAGAGAGGGGGCCTGATGGAAGAAGTGTGAGAAATACCTTGAGGGAGAGGTAGTAATCCTTACTCACGGAGGCCCCAGACAGTGGAGTGGAGTGACCTGTCATTAGTCAGGGCAGGCTTTAGCCCCAGATCTCTCTGGCCTGGACACCCAGTGCTTTTTATTTGGTGCCACGATTCATCTCCAAATGGAGCTGCCATTTCAGGAGAAAGGAAAAGAAAGGAATTTGTCCCTACTTTGTTACAGAACAGGTCATAGTACCAGGGAAGTCATGAGAGAAAATAACAGTATTTGATGGGGAACAGTAGGGAGATCCTATTCAAACCTCCTGAGGTTTCTGCTGACCAAATGAGATTCCATCAGGAGAACAGCAGCCAAGAGCCAAGCATCTCTGGGCAGCCACAGTGTTGCCAAGAGGTAGTAAGGTGGATGGATCAAGTGTCTGACACCATCGCCCCTTCTGAAGACTCTGGGCTACCCTGGCCTCACCGCTGGGCCGTGGCTAAGTTGGTTGTGCCTGCCTTGTGTTCGCAGAACCACTGTGCTACAGAGCATGAAGCTGGGGGTGGATGTAAACCGCCACAAAGAGATCATCGTGAAGGCCATCTCTGCAGTGTTGCTGCTGCTGCTCAAGCACTTCAAGCTGAACCACGTCTACCAGGTACCTGGGTATCCTCGCACCTCATCCCTGGCTTGGGGCCCTGCTGTACTACAATCTTGAGCCTGGGGTGTTTAGCTGGAAGAGAGGCTCTGCCCAATAAACGACCCCCTTGCAACATCAGGGACTAGACTGCAGGGGCTTCCCTCACTGCCTTCTCTGGTTTCAGTTTGAGTACATGGCCCAGCATCTTGTGTTTGCCAACTGCATCCCTTTGATTCTGAAGTTCTTCAATCAAACCATCATGTCATACATCACTGCCAAAAACAGGTAACAAGGGCCAGGGAAGGGCAGATAGGAATGAGGACAGTGGGGACCTACTACGGTTAGGGATCTCACTTGGGCAGCAACAAGGTCATGGTTTTATTCAAGAGCCAATTACTGATCTCATGGCAGGTGAACCAATCCATAGCACTAGGCTCCAGTGGCCCAGAGAGCCCTTTAAACACTTGCCTTCCACAAAACAGTCTCTTATCAGTACCAGCAGTGCTGAAACTATTTGGGCCTTAGGAAATTTGAATCCTTAACCTCCGGGCTACCACTTAACCTGGGTTTAGGATGTGATCTTCACCTGGATAAAGCAGAGTCTGCTAGACAAGAGGTGATTGGAATGTTGATGCCTCTGAAAGAACAATTGACAGGAAATTGACAAGGGTTATTTTGTGTCAGATGTCTGTAACTGGGAAACTGGGGAGTGGAGAAGGTAAAACACTCTTCTTTCCCACAGCACACTAAGAACAGCCAGGATTATTCCCAAAGGCATCTGTCAGCAAATATTTAAGAGCTATGTGCTAAGTGCCGGGGATACGAAAAAGGTCAAAAACAGATCCCTATCCTCAGGGAAATCATATTTTAATAGTAAAGACAACACTGCAAGTAATTATCTACATAAAAGAAATATATAATGTAAGTGATAAATAATCCTGGAAGACAGGAAAGCAGGGGCTGAAAGGCCTTTAACAGAAGGTGGAATTTGAGCTGAGTTTTGAATGAGTCCAGGAAGCTCTGCTGTCAGGGTGAAGAGGGAGAACCTTCTGGGCCTGGGAGTCAGACAGTATAAAATCATAGACTTGGGAGATGGAGTATGATGTGGGCGGAACTACAGGTAGCCACTGTGAACAGTAGAGTTTGTGGAGACATGATCAGACATGAACCTCAGAGGAATCACTTTGGCAGCAAGTGGAGAGGGGAGGCCAGTCAGAATGAGGCTGCTGTCATGTTCCAGGTCTGCAGTGATGCTGCTGCAGGAGGGAGGAAAAGGGACATAGGCACAGAGATTGTAAAGAGGGAATCGACAAGATCTGACAACCCTGTGGGCATGTGTAGGATGAGTGAAAGTGAGGAACCTGGCTGATTGAGAAGTTGGTGCTCTTGACAGTAATGGGAAAATCTGGAAGAGGTGAAGGTTGGAGGTGAGGGGCAGAAGTTGGGGTGGAGATAATGAGCTCCTGTTTTGGGAGAATTGAGTTTGAGATGCCTTCAGGATATCCAATCCAAAAAGTCCAAAGGGTGGGGGATATGATGTTCCACCTCAAGAGAGACTCGGCATCTATAGATCTGAAAACCATCTGTGCATAGAGATGATAATTGAACACATGGGAACTAATGAGATCACCACATGAGAGAGCTAACTTTTGTGTAGTGCTTTCAAGTGGCTAAGCACTTTGGGAATGTTGTCTCACTCGATCTTCACACCAACCATGGGAGGTAGTTGCTGTTATTATCCCCATTTTACCTACGAGGCAAATGGGTGAAGTTTCTTGACCTGGGTCGCACAGCCAGAAGACTGAATTTGAACTCAGATCCTCTGACTTCAGGTCAGCATTCTACAATAGTATAAAGGGAAAAAAGAAGAGGATCCAGGACACCCGTGCAAGATTACTGTTAGCTCACACGGTACTCTCCCAGAAAGCCCCTGGGCTTCCCTTACAAAGGTTGGTCTTTTTTTTTTTTTCTTGACCCCTCCAGTATCTCTGTTTTGGATTATCCTTACTGTGTGGTTCATGAACTGCCAGAGCTGACAGCAGAAAGTTTGGTGAGTGAATCTGTTTGTGTCTCTGATGGGGAAAGAGGAGGGTAGTCAACTGGATTGACCCTTGGCAACTTGGAGCCAACTGGAAGACATCATTATCCTTGTCCTAAGGTTGGAATTGTCCCATAAGAAAACCCTCTTTATTTCTTGTAAAGGCCCTTCTGTGGAGCTGGAAGAAAGAGAAATGAGGGCTTTGAGCTAATAATCACACTTACCACATTTCTCTAAGGCCTTGGGGCTTACTTTCACAGAACAACCCTGTGAGATTCTCCCCATTTTACATATGAGGAAACTGAGGATCAAAGAAAGCAGTGATGTGCCCACTGCTGCACAGCTAATAAGCTTAGCTAGATTCCCTGACTTCTAGGCCTGTGCTTTTTCTCTCTGCAAGCTCAATTCAGGGAATACCAAGCTAAAAATCTCTTGGGGTCCAGTCTGTGGAATGTAGCCTATGTTAACCCATAGGGGGTAATTCCAGGGCCTCAGTGACCAAGACAGCTGGAGGCAAATCATTGCTTTAACTGCTCCTCCCAGTGCTCTGAATCACTTCCAGAAGCCCTTGCTTCTCATCCTGGGGAGGTAGTGCTCCTCAGGGTTCCAACCTTTGATGAGCCTCACTTGGTGCTTCATGACAGTGGCTGACAAAAGTCCTTGTCTCACCATTCGTCTTGGCTTTGTCCCCTAGGAGGCTGGAGATAATAACCAGTTTTGTTGGCGGAATCTCTTCTCTTGTATCAATTTACTTCGGATCTTGAACAAGCTAACAAAATGGAAGCACTCCAGGACCATGGTAAGTGAAGACTGTCGAGGCCATTAGGTGTGAATATCAGAGCTGTAAGTTGTCTCGTGTCACCTTAAACTTTCTCCTTATCCTCCACATGGGCAACAAGTCCCTTGAGCTAAGTTGGAGAGTCTGGCCAGTAAACCAAATTCTTTCCCTCTAGGTTTCCTCTATCCAAATTATTTCTGTTTAATTGATCTCCTGAGTTGGGTTATGTGGGGAAGCTCAGCTCATTTCAGTTCCTGAAAGACAGACCTCTTTCATCACTTAGAAAATAGGAATAGGAACTGAACTTGTCATTGCATTGGTATCAGGAACTTCCAGGTAAAAAAACTCTTCTACTAACACAGGTCTTAGAGAAATGCCTGGAGCCCTGAGAGGCTTACTTAATTGACCTCAGGGCTACACAGCCAGTATTGGTCAGAGGTAGGATGTGAACCCGGGTCTTCTTGGCTTCAAAGCTAGCTCTTCCCTCTACTAGCTGCCATGTGTATTGGACTGGATGAATTAGGAGCATTAACTAATGTGTTTATTGCTGCCCCTGGACTGGGCTCTAGATGCTGGTGGTCTTCAAGTCAGCACCCATCCTGAAACGGGCTTTGAAGGTGAAGCAAGCCATGATGCAGCTTTATGTGCTCAAGCTGCTCAAGGTGCAGACCAAGTATCTGGGGCGCCAATGGCGGAAGAGCAACATGAAGACCATGTCAGCCATCTACCAGAAAGTGCGGCACCGGCTAAATGATGACTGGGCCTACGGGAATGGTGAGCAGAGAGGGGATGGGGGTGGCTGTGTCTGGGCCTGTCTCCTCCCCAGTCACAGGATCAGGGTCTTAGCACCACAGAGAAACCACACAGATCATTTTCTCTCTTTGCACAGAGGCAACAAAAGCCTCTTGGATGGAGGAATAGATTAAAAATCTTCAGGGATGTGTGGAGGAGCATTGAATTTTCGGTTGGGAGGCACTTGGGAGCCAGACCCTTGAATTTTACAAAGGTAGAAACAGAAGCATATAAGGTCACACAGTAGTAAGTAGCAGAACTAGGCTTGAATCTCACCTCCAGCACTCAGCAGCTGTTAGGCCTGGGCTCGTCTCTTCACCTCCCTTGGCCCCAGGTTTTTTATCCGTATGATGGTGGTGATAATATTTCAGAGTTGTCATGAGGACCAGCTGAAGACAATGTAAACCTATACATGCTAGGTAAAGTCAGCTCTTAGTAAAAGTAATCGTTTCCTCCTTTAATTACTTACTTGTGGGCCTCAAGTTTCCTGTCTGGAAGCTTTTCCATGATCCAAATGTATCCTATAGCATATATAATATTCTGCACATAGTAAAACACTTAATAATTGTTTGCTAAATTGAATTTACATGGAATATTGCAGTCTCTTATCTCCTCTCTACATAATGATCTTTCACATCCTTGAAAATTTTCATTTCTGTAAGGCTTCCCTTGGCCCTCCACGTGTCCTCTCCCCACCAATAGTTACAGTGCTTAAGGCGTCCTGGTTTTTAAACACTCATTTGTCTGTCCTTCGTTACTGAGTTCATGGTGGGTAGTGTCTACACTACCCACAGTAAGAGTGGCTCCTCACTATTGCTAATTCTGCTCCCTCCTCCTCCTGCCCCAGATCTGGACGCCCGACCCTGGGACTTCCAGGCAGAAGAGTGTGCACTACGTGCCAACATTGAACGTTTCAACTCTCGAAGGTATGACCGGACCCATAACAACCCCGACTTCCTGCCTGTGGATAATTGCCTACAGAGTGTCTTGGGCCAGCGGGTAGACCTCCCTGAGGACTTCCAGATGAACTATGATCTCTGGCTGGAAAGGGAGGTTTTCTCCAAGCCTATCTCCTGGGAAGAGCTGCTGCAGTGAGATATTGCCCAAAGTCCGTGGCACCAAGTGGAGTCTGATAATGATGCCACAAGCCAGATTCTGCCTCACTTGTGGCCACATTTTCTGCAGTGCTGCTCCTCTTCCTCCAGGTGGCGGTGTGGCTTCGTGTGCCATCTTTACAAATTCATTGAGACCCCTGGACTTGATGTAGGGAAGGTTCCGGCTTTGGTTTCTTTCTTGGTGGTGGTTTCCCAGTGTCCTGCCCAGGAGGGATGTTCTTCTGCAGATCGAAAGGAAGCCGTCTTTCCTTTCCCATGCAACACTTGCCTGGCCATGACTACCTGAGTAGCCCCAGACCAACGTGCAGAGCTCTTTGACCCCTTCCCATGGCATCCTCTAGATTTCGGGTATAATCCACCAGCTCTGCCAAAACACTAAGCATGGTGGCCTGCCTCGAAGAGGGGTGAGAGGTCAGCCAGGAAAGCACTATTGAGGCTCTTAGCAGGTGTGGTCTGACTCCTCTCAAGCCACCTTCTCACTTTCTTCCAAGCAGCTATTGCAGAGGCCGGGGCTGCTGCTGCCTTAGTACATCTGCCTTGGACAGGATTGGGATGGGAGATAGACATTCCCCTCAGACAGGGAAACTGTCTTCCCCCTCTATTTGCAATGTTCTGTACATATCTATATATATCTATATATATATATATATATCTTATCTATATATATATAAAATATATGTGTGTTCTGTTGTGTAACTCTGGGGTTTTAAATGTATTTGTGTATTTTATTTACATTAAAAAGCCAAAAAATGACCACTGCTTTAACTTCAGAGAATAATGAGACCTGTGTCAAGTCTGCCCCGCCTCCCCCATCAGCTCATATCTGGAAGTTTGCCTCCTGGTCTTTGTTGCTGCTGTGGCTTCATCTATGGTGAGAAATATGGTAGATAGCGTCAAGACAGAATTGGGGATAAAGAAGAGGGGCCACAAGGGATCTATCCATGGCCATCCCACTTCCATCTCTGCCTTCTTCCCTACCTTGGCCTTCCAGCCCATCATTTCTGCTGTGACATTGCCCTTCATCCTCCTTTGGAGGGGTGACATGGGCTAGATTCCTCTATATAGTACCTGTACTCCCAGGGTGAGGTCTTCATAGGGCTGGGGCAGCAGAATTCCTTTGGTGTATGGATTGAACTAGATGGCTCCTGAAATATTGTGACTGTTTTCCATGCTGACAGACATCCATTTGATTCCATTATCTCATCAGAATGACCCTCGGACTTGGGAGGAAGCCTAGTGGAATCCAACAGTTCCTAAAAGCCTCTTGGGCATTGAAAAAGCAAGGGTGACATGTGCTCAGATCCAGGAGCTCACCTGTCTTCCAGGGAGGGGTCAGCTATCATATTCTCAGTAGGCCTCTTCTAGCTTGCTTTCAATAACTTGACCATGCCCTATTTACATTGAGAGCCCCCGTGCCACACAAAAGTCCTTAAATCTCTTGCCCCCCATCCCCAGTCCAAAGCCCACATCCTGCTGTGCCCCTAAACTCTGATCTCTGAGACCTCAGATGGGCATCTTCCTCTTGAGCTTCAAGAGATGATCTGCTGTTTCAGCACCTCTCAGAAGCAGAGTTGACTCTCCGAGCCACGGAAAGGGAACTGGTGCCAATTTTGTGGTCTCTGCAGTTATGGCCTGTATAAAACATAAAGGCACTGTGATTGGGTGGCCTTTTGCCCAAAAATGAAATGTGCTTAGGAGAAGGGAAATTGATGTTGCTGGTTTGCATGATGGAATTTCTGCTACTCCCTGCCAGGGTGAGGAAGGAGGGCCTTGGGTTTCACTTGGCGGGCAGCTGGTAGTGTCTTGATGTTTTGTCTTTGCCACGATGCCTGTGTCCTTCAGCTCATCCAGCCTGATTATTTCCTGCTTCCTTAAGCCTGTCCTTAACTTTCCTTACAACTTCCCTGATGGATACAGTAGCATCCTAACATACTAAAACTGAAGTAGTCTTAAAGATAATCTAATCCATCCTCCTAATTTCACATTAGGAGCCTAAGGCCCATAGAGAAGGGATTTGTCCAAAGCCATAGGGCAAATTCGTGGCAGAGCTGTGGCTCAAATCCAGGTTTCCAGATTTCCAGTCTTGGGTTGTTTCCCGTGTACCATATCACCAGGTACTCCTTAGGTCATGTCTCCTGCCACCTCAGTGCAGTGCTGTGCCAACCATGCTTTGCAAACATCAGCCCAAGCTTTCTAGGTGTGTTCTTGGTATAAATGAGTGCTAGGTACTTGATATTAGTGATCAACATGGTTGTACTAGGTACTCCTTATTGTAAATGAGATGAGGTGGCTTAGGAGGCAAGACTCTTAATGTGAGCACATCAGGCTGAAAACCATAGAGACAAAGGAACAAGGCTTGACAGATGGATGAGCTAACAAGAAATGAGCTAGCCCAGACTTAGTCGGTGCTGGAATAAGTTACCCATTTCTTGTAAGCCCACACATTGCAGGGCTTGGGGAAATGTAAGCCTCCTTAGAACACATTGAGGAGAACTTGGAAGCCTGGCCCAGTCTCCCAACCAGCCAGCCCTTTAGAGAAGGAGTGCTCTCTGGGACCAGGAGTCCATTCAAAGCATTTGTTCCTAGTAAGTGTGTCAGGCCTTTGCCAACTCTAGTCCCTGTGGCCCTCAGGGTGGGCTGGGGACTGCAGAAGGTCTAATCTTTAGGGCTATAATTCAGGTTGATGTGTAAATAGTTGGGAATGAGGAGGGGGGATTAAATGTCTCTAACAAGAAGCAGTTCCTATTATTGGTCTAAGCCTTGACCTGTAACTTCAAATAGTTCCTGAGATTTCATTCCCCTGAGGCTGAGATTCAGAAGCCATGTACAAAAGAGAGGGGAGAAGGGAGGACTTGGGAATTGAAAGTGTGTGGCTGTGAGCTGGGAAATGTGACTTATTCCTACCTCTGTTTTCCTAGAGGGTGAGGTTAGGAGATGGAGCCTCTTTTCCCACTTTTCTCTCCCTTTCCCTAAATCTCTCACCCTACGCAGTCCAGGAGTGTATATTCCCCAAGGCACTTCTGGGGGAGAGTAGAAGGCACTGCTCTGGAAGTCCTTGGTGAGAACAAAACCATCACTAGGTTATGGTATATCAGAATTATTGGCCAGAGCTTCAAGTTTTAAGGGCGGCATGTTTCTGAGAGACAGAGGAACTGAAGCTGTCTCCTGCCTGAGAAAGCGAGAACTGGTGCTAAGATCTGAAGTTTTTATACATGCTGGGCCCATATCTTTGAACTCACAGCTCGGGACATCCTTCTCTGTCACATCCAGAAGCAAGACAGAAAAAAGGGTTGTTCAATCCTCTACACACCATCATTGCAGAAAGACATTAGAAAAGAGGGAAAGAAAGAGAAAGAAATAGAAAGGAAAGGGAGGAAGGAACAGAGGGAGGAAGGAAAGGAAAGAAGCAACAGAGGGGGAGAGGCCGCAAAGAGGGGAGGAAGAGGGAGGGATGAAAGATAGGCATTTACTTAACACCTACTACGTGCCAGTCTTTATGCTAAATGCTGTACAAATACTTCCTCTTCACAACAGGTCTTATTATTGTCCCCATTCTGCTGTTTTTGAGGAAACTGGGGCAGAAGCTAAGTGACCTTCTCAGGGTCACACAGCTAGTGTCTGAGGCTGGATTTGAATTCAAATCCGAATGACTCCAGGCACCCAAGTGATATGTGAAGTGAAGGTCCCCCTACCCAAGGTCCTCGCCTTGTTTTTGCTCATCTGAGAGCCATCTGCTATGTGCCTCACCATCTACGCTTCCCTCCTTCCCCTGGGGGGAGGTTGGAAAGAGGTGGCTTCTGAGAGACATCGGATCAGGCAGCCCGAGTCCAAGAGCTAGCTTGGGGAGTGGGACTCCAGCAGCTGAGAGCTGAGCTCTCCCAGGTCCAGAGAGATAACCCTGAGGAACAGAGGGAAGAGCAGTCTGAGAACACAAGCCAAGGGCTAATGGGAAGCAGGTGGAAGGCCCTGCAGCCACCCCTGGCCTGTGAGGATGGTCTGACTCCTGGCTTGAGGATGACCTGAGGAGGGGGAGACCTGTCAATTCAGAGATAAGCCTGAGAAACAAGCTCTGAGGATGCCTATCCATATTCATTATTTGTGAAGCCAGTGATTGTAAAGTTAGCTTTATGTTCATTTAACTGTCACCGGACGAAGAAATACGAGCTGCGGGCAGATCTCCCCTGGACTGGAGCCAGTAACTAGTCCTGGCCTCACTGCCCTCACCACCATTTCCATCTTGTTTTCTCTCTCCCTGTCATTCTCTCGGTCTCTCTGACACTTAGAACTCTCTCCCATCCTCTCCCATTCTTTCTATCTTCCCCATCTCCTTCTTCCTTTCTGGCCTTGTTCCCTCGTGGCTCCACCCCCAGTCCCACCATCTCCTTCATACACTGTCCTTTGAAAACAATATATCCTGCTGTATGTGTCTTTCTCTGTCCATCTCTGCCTCCATCTCTTTCTCTGACTCAGGAGTTAGAAGTGCCAGGCCCATATGCACACTATTATCGGTTGCTTCCTGAAAGGGGACCTTCTCAGGGTCACACAGCTAGGATTGAATTCAAATCCGAATGACTCCAGGCACCCAAGTGATATGTGAAGTGAAGGTCCCCCTACCCAAGGTCCTCGCCTTGGGTAAGGGGAGTGGGAATAGGGTGTCAGATTCTAGGACTCTCCTCATTCACGCTTTTTCTTCCCACTAAAAATGGATCTCCATATACAGAAATCAAATAAATGTTGCATTGAATCCAGTTTAATTGAAGTGGACAGATCAGGACTACAAGCCTCCTGGCCTCATGTAAACACTCGAGGGTCCCAGGAATGAAGCCCTTAGAGGTAGAGGGGATTGACACATTGAGGGAAAGTGAGCTCAGGTCTGCAGCCCTGGAGAAGAGGTATGTGGAGTGTCCCCTTTGTCTTTGAAACCCTTCTTCAACCTTGCTTACATAGGGGCTTTCTTTTTCTGTGCTCTAAGGAATGCTTTTGTACTTATGGTGACTGGGAGAGATGGGAAATGGCTCCAAGGGATTCCAAGTCCTCTTCACCATCCTTCACTGGCAGATTATGGAAGATCTTTGTCCTCCGCCCCCCACTGTCAGCTCCCTCTGAGTTAAAGCCTGAGGGGAGAGGGAGTTGGGGGCAAGAGCTCTGCAAGAGGCAGCTGATTGCAATCCACTGAATCAAGCAGGCAGAGATTTGCTGAAAGACCCCAATTTCCACTCTGGAATTTTCTGCTCTGTCCACAATGCCTGAGAATGAAGTTACTTAGCAAGACATGGAAACCTTCACACTGACCCCCAGAACCTATGTTCTTTAGGGCCACATTGCACATTTCCCAAGTGGTTTCAGACCCTTCCCATCACCTCTGCCATCAGCCTCTCACACACACACCCTCTGCCCAGCTCCCAAACTCCAGGACAACTCATCAGGATTGATAAGGCATTCCCATCCTGAATCCTGGCACTCTGATTTCTGAAGTCAGAAAAAGGAAGAGAATAACAAGGGGGGGGGGGGGGCAGTTCCAGTTTCTTCCAGAGACCAAAAGTGGGGGCAAGGTTGGGGTGCCTGGGTCCTGTCACTGTCTCCTCAGCAGGAATATCTTGGGTGGGAAATCTGATCTGGCTTCCAGTATGCACTGATTTCTCTGCCTGACCTGACAGGATAAAAATTGGACTGTGCGGCTTTGTGCCATTGGATTTCTCCTGGCCTGAAAGATGAGGAGTTAAGGAGGGGGTGTTGAGAAGAGGGAAGCTGAGATTTTCTGAGCAATGTGCTTGTGTTTACTGCAGAGGTACAGGCGCAGGAGCCTGCATTTCCCTTGCCTGAAGAGATAAGGCAGAGGATTGAATGGCTAATACCCTGAAACCACAAGAAAGAGCCCTGGCTTTTGTCGATGCCCCACAGCTCAAGAGGCTTGGAGGAGTCTCAGGCTGAGACTTAGGGCTGTCTGGCAGCAGGAAACAACCAACTGCTCTCCCATCCCATGCATGGCAGGAAACCCTAAATACCACCCCCCATCCATCCCCACCCCCACATACACGCACACACCTTCCTTCCCAATATCCCTTAGAGAATGCTGAATCTAGAATCAGAGAACTGGGGTTTGTTTGAATTCTGGATCTACCTTGGATGACCTTGGCTAAGTTGCTCATCCTCTCTGGGCCTCAGTTTCCTTATC
The DNA here is from genome assembly GCA_023548195.1 of Bettongia penicillata ogilbyi. NCBI lineage: Eukaryota > Metazoa > Chordata > Mammalia > Diprotodontia > Potoroidae > Bettongia > Bettongia penicillata. The sequence continues at coordinate 677,081 of JAJHZJ010000460.1, read as the reverse complement.
TGTAAAATGAGGGAGTTGAAGTAGATGACGTTCTGTTCCAGCTTCCAAAGGTGGGGAGTCCACTTTCTAGGGAGGCAGCCCCATGCCACTTTTGGACTGCCCGAATTGTTAGAAAGTTTTTCCTCCTCACAAATGAAATTCACCGCTTCTAGTTCTGACTGCTAAGGCCAAGCAGAACAAATTATTTCCCCTTCCACAGGAAAGCCCTTTAAATATCTGAAGCCACACTATTAGGCCTTGCTCAGTCATTAATGGCTAAAAGGACATGGGGCCAAGGCCTCAAGCCAGTGGGGCACAGCTGGACACTCCCCCTAGTGTCAAATCTAATTATTCAACAAAAATTTATTAAGTAATTACAGCCTCCACTGCCAACTCTCCCTGTCTGATTTTTCTAGGGCAGTAAGCAGTGTCCAAGAAATGGCTAAGGAAAGAGATCATCAAGGTCAGAAACCATAGGATCACAGATTTGGAACTGAAAAGTACCTTAGCTGCCACCGAGTCCAACATCCTCAGTTTTTAGAAGAGAAAACCAAGAGACAGAAAGATGGTCATTTGTCCTAAATCACACTGCTAACACAGGTCTGAGGCAGAATTTGAACCCAGGTCTGAGGCAGCTAAGTTGCTCCAGGCCTGGAGTTAGGAAGACCGGAGTTAAAATCTGATCTCAAACACTTTTTAGTTGTGTGACCCAGGGCAAATCATTTAACCCTGTTTGCCTCAGTTTTCTCATCTGTAAAATGAGCTGGCATAGGAAATGACAAACCATTCCAGTATCTTTACCAAGAAAACCCCTAATGGGGTCATGAATGGGGAATGGGGGACATGACTGAAAAGGACTGAATAACAATTTCCTGACTCCAAGTTTAGCATTTTATCCACCACCTCCCAGTTCCCTCCCTTCCTTTCTCCCAGGAGTGGGAGTGCCAACCTTGGCCCTCTTTGGAGCAAGACATTGCCTGGGCCAGGATCTCCCAGAAGAGTAGCTGAGGAATATGTATGTGTCTGGGGGAAAGACTGTCAGAATGTGAGTAGGGAGTAGTCAGGGGTCCTCAACTCTCTTCCCAGCTCTGATACCTATTAGCCATGAGACCCTGAGCAAAGCATGCTTCCTTCCTGACAATCTTCCCTCCTCTATAAAACAGGAGGCCCAGATTAGATAATCTCTTTAAGTTCCAGTACTCTAAGACCTTGGCTTCATGGCCCTGCTGGGGGAAGGGGTGTGGATAGCATTCCTCATGGGTTAGAGGGACAAGCTAGGGGCCTCTACTTCCCAGGTGATGATCCCCTGACATCCCATGCTAGATGGAAAACAACCAAGGATTTAGCCTGAATGCATCAGAAATCAGTCCTCTCTTTAAAAAAAAAAACCAAAAAACCCCGACAACAACAGACAAAAAAGAAAGCCCTTTATTGTTTTTGACAAATGACAAAATCTTTGCAGATTTTTTTTTTACAAAATAAGAGTGATTAGAATATCATGGGATCAACATTTATTTGGTGTCCCCTAATGGGGACACCGTGGAAGAATTGGGTCACAACTCTTATTTACGGAGGAGGGGGTTCCAGGGTTTGAGAGGAGGCTGTTTGGAAACTATTGGTGTTCCCACAGCAACACCCAGGCACAGTTCTGTCATGGTTCTGGACATAAACCATGGGAGGGCTCACCAAAATTGCCATATTTGGTGATTTCCTTTGGAATTTCAGTTCCTCGGGGAGCCAGGAGATGATTCCACAGACTAATGGGGAAAATGGGCTCAGGCATGGTAGGGATGAGGGCCCAGAGGAAGAGCCTCTCCAAATACCTCATCTATTCTTCTGGGAGGGAGCTGAGCCCAAGACTTTTGAGAGTAAGGGTAAGGAAAACAACATCATGAAGTTCTTCTCTTCCTTGAAGATTTTCAGGTTGTGGCTCCCACCCTATTGACTAAGGATTTGGACCAGGAGATCATGCTATTGAGCCATGCCTATCCCTATTCTATCCCATCCCATTTCACAAGTTTCTCCTTCCCTTTTTCCTGCTGTTGACTGGGAATGGAAATAAGAAACCTTTAGAAGTTGGAAAGTGGTTATGCCCATCCTCAACAGAATGGTATAATAAAAAGACCTAAAGAGGACCTGACTTCAGATCCTGACTCTCTCCCTTATTACCTGGGTGACCATAGGTAAGTCATTTAACCTTCTCTAGGCCTCTTTCCTCATCTGTAAAACCAATGATTGTACTAAAGGACCCCTATGGTCCTTGCCAGCCTTAAGCTTCATGCTGCCAGCAGAAAATACAGAGCAGGTCCACCTGTTTGAGTGGAGCACCGTCTCCTCTTTTATTACCCTTCCTACTTACTATGGGTTTGGGGTTCACTCAGAAGGACATGTGTGAAAGTACTCAGGAAGTTGTAAAGAGCATGGTACGAATGGTGCTAGCTTGGCTGCCCACTCATATTCTCTCACTGCTGTCCCTCACTGGAGCTCACCAGATCCTTCCTTTCTTCTTGTTTCTCGTTTTCAATGGAGGAGATTCTGAACATTCCATAGCATTCACCAACCTAGCTCTAACCTCATCTACCTGGGGCTCCACCCCAACCTGGAGCCAAGACTTCCTGCATCTGAGAGGTAGCAGGTTGAAGGATGCAAAGCTTCAGAGGAGAAAGAGCAGTTGTTTCCTGCATCTCCTCCAGAACTGGGGAGATGGGAAGCATTCTAGAGAAAAAGGGCAAGAGGTCCAAGCAGCTACTGTAAGGCTCAGGTGGGTGGAAAACTACTGTCTTCTCTATGAAGCTACCTGGGAAAGAAAGGAAAAAAACAACAACAAAAAAAAAGGAAAGGAAAGAAGGAAGGAGAGAGGAAAGGAGGAAAGAAAGAAGGAAGGAAGGAAACAAACCAGTCTGCTGCTGGACTTGGGGTGGGCACAGCTTTTCTCTCTATGGACCTCTCTGTCTGGGGGATAGGGAGGGTGAGGGAATGGCAGACCAGGGGTAGATGATGTGCCCTTTCTGGTATCTGGAAATTAATAGAGGCAGAAATTATCCCTCCCCTGTATATGAGGGTTGGGGTGGGAAGAGGTTAGATTAAAAGGAAGGATTGGCTGCATCTGATGAGAAAGATCTTTAGGGCAGTCCAAGGAAGGATCAGTCCAGTCTTGGGGTGGCCTGATCACGTGGTCCAGTTGAGGAGAGAAGGTGACTCTTTGGGCTTCATCCTCAATGAGACCAGACTGGGAGACTTGTAGTCACCATCAGGGGCTGTCTCAAAGCTGTGGCCCCCCAGAGCTGGGGAGAATCCATGGATGGAATAGATGCCTGGAGGAGGTCCCGGAGAGGCTGGCACGCCCATAAAACCAGCCACATTGCTGTGGGAATGGGAGTACGGTGACGTGCATGGGGATGGAATCCCCTCTGGGGACATTAGACAGGGGCCTCCTGGGCTCCCCGACCCTGGACTGGGCCACAGGTTACTTTGCAGCTGAAATGAGAAGTAGGTAGTGCATTAGCTTTTCTAGTCAACACTCAATGTTTAGCACATATTAAGGCATTTGCTGATCCTTTTAAGTATAAGTCATTGTGTGCTAGGCTCTGGAGAGAAACAAAAATGCAGTCATCCCCACTTTCTTCCAAGTCTTTCCAAACCCAGCTAAGGGCCTCTTGGCCACTCACCACCCACCACAGCAATGCTCATGGAGAACCCCAGTGAAATCCAGGGCATTCATTTCTGACAGGGCTCTTCAAAATGATCTGGACCAGGTTCTTCATTTTACAGGTGAAGAAAGTACAGTTACACATTACTTATTAGTAGAGTCCATGGCCAGATGCCATCTCTCTTCTGACTGTCTAAGTGCCTTCTCCCCATCACCTTCCACCATGGAAGTCTGGTAAACCCTTGGGATGAGGAATGGGGAAGAGGAAGATAGGCAGACTATCTGGAGGTTAGGTCCTTGCTGATCCCCTCCCTGCCCAATGAGAAACAATAATAGAAACCCAAATGGACATAAGGCGCAATGGTCTACAAAGTACCTGTCCACCCCCCACTCTTACCCCTTCCTCCCCAAAACACTTTGGAATAACTAGAACAAATCTTACCAACACCATTCTGTATATAAGAGAAAGACATCAGGTGCTAGCCCAGCAATTAGGAAGATCTGACCCAGCCTCTGACACTTGTCAACTTTGTGGTAGGGTTGAAACACCTAACCTGTCTGGTCCTCAGGCAAGTCTCCAGGATTTATCTCTTAAGTTACAGAAGGATTATGATCCATAATCATGGACTGTGCTGTCATAGCAAAGAAACCACAGGCCCAGGACATCTTCAGACTAGGACACTGAGGTTTCTAGGCAGCTGGGTCCCAAAGTGGATAGAGTTTGGGCCTGGAGTCAGGAAGACCCCAGTTCAAATCTGGCCTCAGATACTTACTAACTCTGTGACCCTGGGTAAATCACTTCATCCTATCTTGTCAGTTTCTTCTTATGTCAAATGAATTGGAGAGGGGAAATGGCAAGCCACTCCAGTATTTCTGCCAAGAAAACCCCAAAGAGCTAGACATGACTGAAAACAACTGAACAATGACATCCTCTGTGTACAAATGAAGCAGAGTGGTTCAGTGACTTGCCCAGGGTCACACAGATAACGTGTATCTCAGTCAAGATTTGAACACCGAGAAGTAGGGCTCTCTACTCACTTGGCCAGTCACTACCAACTATCTAGTATTTTCTCCTCCTATCCTCCACCCTCAAAAAGCATTCAGCCTGACTTTTTAGAGACAAAGAAAACTGAGGCCCCGAGGTCATCAAAGACTTGGCTTGTTCTCACTCCATCTGTGTTTCTCATGAGAGGATGGACTTAATGTAAGTGGGTTAGCCCACTGAGATGGCTCCTGCCCACACATTGTGGGGAAGCAGCTTACCAGAGTCTGAGAAAGAAGAAGAGGGTTCCAGATCTCAGACAAGGTGGTGATTGGAATGGACTCTTCAGTATCCCTCCTGCACCCTGACCTCATAGGGAATGGGGGTGGCATGGGGTAAGGAGACAGGAAAGGAAAAAGGACCTCCCCCTGGGTCCTTGGGCCACTTGAAAACCTGTCCAAGAGGTTAGAAGGGCCAGCACTATCCTTCCCCCTCTCTGAACCTCAGTTTCCTCATCTGTAAGTGGGGTTAACAATGCTTACATTACCATTCTCACAAGACGGTTGGGTGGAAAGTATTTAAAACAAACTATGAGTCACAGTATAATTACTGTTAGTACCCAGCTCCTGACTTGTCTAAGCTGGGCCAGGCTGAAGGTGTGGTGAGTGCGGCAAGTGGTTTCTTTATTATTCAATTCAACAAACATTTATTAAGCCCCTATAAGGGGTGAGGCACCAGGCTATGCACTGGAGATAGGAGGGGAAAAACAGAAAAATAAAACTGTCTCTAACCTCAAAGAGGTAACATTCCACTAGGTCTCGTTTCTCTCTTCCGTCTCCATGTTTTCCTGACTTCCAGACCATTTAAATCCTACCTTCTCAAAGAAATCTTTCCTACCTCTCCCTCTGAACTTAGGTACACCATATATATCTTGTATGGACATCATTCTTTGTAGGTTGTCTCTCCCCTGACTCCAATTAGAATTTGAACTCCCCAAGAGCGGAGAGGGTTTCTCACAATGCTTTGCCTGGACCTTAGTACATGGTAAGAGCTTTGAAAATGTCTGTTGATTGATTGTCTTGGTGGGGGATATAATATGAAAAACAGGTAAGTAAATACAAGATCATTAGAGGTGGAGAGGGGAGAGTACTAATAATTAGGGAAATTTTGTCAAAGGAGCCTCCCTGGCTCTGATTGTCAATGGACTAAGTACAGAGGACTCCCAGGCTCTAAAAAACTGAGAATTTGTTCTTATTTTTCCAGTGAAAGTGACTGTAAATGCTTTGGCACCGTCTGGATTAGGAATAGGAAGTGCAGTAAAATGGGAGGTAGGAGGAATCTTTATATAAACTTTTGTGGTGTCTTCTGTGTTGTTGATTTGAATTGTCCTGATGACCTTTATTTAAAAATTTAATTTTAAAGCTTCTATGTCCCTCTGACTGATTCTTTCAGATGATGCAGTGGGAAAGGAAATATGAAAGAAATGACTGGCTGGGTATCAGGCAGGGATGGTAGAATTGGTGAATGAATGAATTTTCTGTGGCCTCCAAATAAGCTGGGGGGAAAGGGAGAGGGCATTTTAGGGCACTGTCTCTTTCAGGAGGCCATAAGACCTTCTCCTGCCCCCCCACCCCCACCCCCTACTTCTCAATGGCATGGGAAGGTGGAGACATGTCATGATTCCTTAGAACTTACTTAAGAAACCTTGAATATCCCTCAATCTAGGAGTGAAGAGTTGGTTTAAAAAATATATTTGTGAACAACTAATGACCTTACCCTGGTGTGCTATTTCTTAATTCACGTATTCTCTACTTCAGTGTAAGCCTAGAAAACACAGTGTTCTGTTGAATATGGAAAAGGAGAAAGGGGAATGGGGGGATGGGGCTGCACTGGAGGAAGTAGGTGCAGTGCTGTAATTGAATGCTCAAATTTCACAGAATCTGAGTAGAAAAGAATCCTGGCCAAGTTTATTAATCTCTCTGAGCCTCAGTTTTCTTTTCTGTAAAAAGGTTGTTGTATGTATCCAACAAGGAAAAAGGATCCTCTCTACCACAATCAGATAAATGGTCACTCAGACTCTCCCTGCACACTCCAGTAAGGCGAGGCAGGGGTGGGGTAAGGCAGAGGACCCACTTGCTCTCTCCTAGGTTGCCCATTCCACTTTTGGACAGCTCTAATTGTCCTGGTTTTACCCCGATATCTTCCTCTCCAACTTCCACAGGTTGCAGCTGGTTCTGCCCTCTTCGTGAGGGCAGAACCCTCCTCCACAAGCCAGTCTTTCTAATATCCAAAGGCAGCTATCATTCCTAGCCCCCTTCCCCTTACCCAAACCTGATCTCTTCTTCCGGCTTTAAGCATCTCCACTTCCTTCAACCAAAAAACTACAAAGCCTGGGGAGCACTCGCCCATCTTTTTTTCCAGCAGACGGTGGAGCCGCCCAACACAGGGGAGGAAGAAAGAGCCCCAACAGTTCTCCTCCAGAGCTGAGACTAGCACAGGTGAGTTGGACAGTTACCTAGAGCCCAACCCAGAGAGGGCTTACATGACCCCTTATAAAGGCACTTATTTCAACGCTGGGAAATTCTACCATCGCTGAAGCATAGCTAATTATTTTGTGTCCATTCAAATTGTACATATTATGATGAAGGCTCAAAGTCTCTAGTGAATAGTAATGAACAAGGAACGAGTCAATTTTAATATCTTGCCTAGGGTTCCTTGTCCCTGCTCTGCTATTATTATTTTTTTCCTGGTTGGCAGAGGAGCTTTCACTTGACTTTCCCTTTTTCTTCTTGCTTGCTTGCTGCTTAATCACAGTGGACATTCTTGCACATCCCTCCCCCACCCCCATGGGAGCACTGCAACCTTAAATAGGGTCCCTAAGATTCCAATGCCCAATGGAGAGAGGTGGGCTTTGGTGGGAGGAGAAGGGGGGAGGGGTTATAGTATATCCCAGGGACCGTCTCTGTCCTTCACCTTACCTGGGGGTAGCTGTCTGTCCTGGGCAGCACTGATATATCATAGGTTGCTGTGAAGGGGTTCCTCACCTCCTGGATTTTCCCATATCTCTCCCGTTTCCTCCATTTGGCTCTTCGGTTCTGAAACCAGACCTTTGTGGGGAGGAAGCAAAAGGAGAAGAGAGGAAAGATGGGGAGCTCCTCTCATGAGGCAGCCAGTTGGGAAGGGGATATAGGCTCCAGAGGATCACAGAGCCAACTAGTAAGGGTGGAGAGCCTGGAGGGCAAGTAGCCTGAAAAAAAGGACCTTAAGAGGACAGAGTGGGAGGTGGGTGTGTCCCCATGCAGCTTTGGACTATCAGGGCTAATAAATCTACAAACCACTCACAACCAAACGAGTAAGGGGATGAGAGCTGGGAGAGACCCAAGATAGAGGAAAGGTTTTATTGGCCTCCTCCAGACCTGAGTCATTCTTCTAGATGTTTTTCCAGGCCTCTGGTGTGAAGATTGCTAACTTGTGTGTGTGTTTGTGTGTATCTAGAGGGACTATGTCTATATATAGGTGTATCTGTATCTAGATGCATCCTTGTACAGGTCTGTGTACATTTGTGTAGCTGAGTATTTTGTGAATACCTTCTCTCTGATCAGGAAAGATCATTGATACAGAACAATAAGGGATCATAATGGTCATTTCGTCCAACCCCTTCATCTTATGGAGCAACTAGATGGCACAGTGGTTAGAGCACTGGGCCTGGAGTTAGAAAGTCCTGAGTTCAAATCCAACCTCAGACACTTACTAGTTATGTGACCTTAGGCAAGTCACTTAACCCTGTTTACCTCAGTTTCCTCATCTGTAAAATGAGCTGTAAATGACACCACTGAACAATGACAACAACAATACCTCTGTACCCCAACCCTGGGGAGTCACATGTGGAGCAGACATCCTAGGTGACAGAGGACCCAATACATCCCCAGAAGCAGGGGTATGCACCACTACCTCCCCATTCCTCTAGATTCATTACTTTCTCATTACTCACCTGCCAGTCTCCAAACCAGCCCTGACAGCATTGCTGAGAAACAGTTTACAAACTGGTTCTCTGCCCTGTCCACCATCACCTACATCAAACCTCAGGGGCAATCACTTGTGTAGTTTTTTATTACTCAACTCCATGGAGCTAGAGTGGGAAGACTGAATGAGGAAAAGATACCTTTATCAGGGAATATGTATTGTCTGTCTGATAGGTTGCATAGTAGATGGAACACTGGACTTGAGAGTCTAGAAGACCTAAGTTCAAATCATTTCCTTGTTCTTTATTATCTCAGTGATCCTCTCCAAGTAAGATGACTTCCCTCAGTCTCAATTTTCTTATCTGTAAAATGGGGATAATAATAGCATCTACCTTAAACTGTTCTATACATTTTAGCTAATATTATTACTGAAAGATTCCCAGCTAGCCCCAGAGGGCTGGGAAACCCTAGTGAATATTCCCTCAGGACAGTGGAAAGAGCACTAGATCTGGAGGCAGGAGATCCAGATTCAAATTCTGATTCTGATGCTTGCCACATCTAGGACTTTGGTCCACCTCCACCTCCCTCCTGGACCTCCGTCTCCTTGTTTGTAAAAGGAGGAGACTGGACTGCATGTTCTCGGGTTCCTTCCAGCTCTGAATCTATCATCCTATTTGAGAGTCTGAGGAGAAGGAATGGGTATGGGGGTGGGGGAAAGGAATGTCTCCATCTGTCTCCTCATGTCTAGAACGGAAAAAAATCGTTGTTTTGTGTCCATGTACTTGGATACCAACTGAGATCTCCCTGGGGCTCCAGGTTTCTGAAGTTGTTTTTATCTCTAGTTTTCTCCCACCAAGGGCTATGGGACACTGGGGGTCCCACCTTATGGTGTTAACTCTTTGCTGGACCATAATGTAAAGACTGGACTTTGGGAGGGATTGGGACAGTGGGATTTGCCAGGGCTCCTTGGGATGGGCACCTGTATGACATAGCAGCCTAGAGGCTCATGCTCAGGGGTCCCCCTCCTTCCTCTCTGTATCCCATCACTATCCACTTCTCTTCCAGGGGGCACAAAGGACTCACAGATAGTTTGAGCCTCCTCCTCTTGCTTCTGCTCTCCCTTTCTGGAAGTAGCCCCTCTTCTTTCAGAGCATCTCCTCATCCCTATCTTCAAAGCAATCTCTCATTAAAGGTTCTCTCTCTCTCTCTCTCTCTCTCTCTCTCTCTCTCTCTCTCTCTCTCTCTCTCTCTCTCTGTCTGTCTTCCTTGCCCCATCCCCACCCCCCCAACCTGGCAGTGGGCTTATAGCAAATCTGGGCTTTGCCTTGCTCTGGTGTCTTAGTGGCGTTGGTGCTTCTTAATTCAGAAGAGATTCCTTGACCACTCGGATTCCAGCCCTACTTTGTGGGTGCTTGGGAAAATCTAGGTGAAAGCTTCCTCTTATGAACAAGATGTAACTTATCAATTTCCATAGTCTCAGGCTCCATTCTCTCCCACTCTCTAACTCCTCCCCTTATGCCTAGATCTTGGGCATAAGATTTTTAGTTTCTCCCAGAGCCTTATCCAAGAAGTTAGACCAAATCCTTGGGGCCAAGTGCCTGGGAGTGGGAGAACAGATGAGCCAGACTTGTTATGCTTAGAGCCTTGCAAGAGTCAGGAAACCAATAAGAGTGATAGTGTAAGATCGTCCTGTCCCTGGGAACCCTACTATGCCACGCAACTACTTCTCAGGCAAGATGTAAACCCCTCTTACCTCTCCCCTTCTTCTGTCCCACCAAACAGCCAAGCTTCTCAGTTTAGGGACTTGAGTATGTCACTACAGCCCACTCAGAGAAAGGGTTGTTTTTGATGGCCATGTCCCAGAGACATCACCCATAACCTCTGAGGTCTCCCTTTGGGCCACCATTGATCTCCACCCCTCTGTGTCTCCCTTCTCCTAGTCTGTAAATATGAGGGATTCCAAGCAGTCAGTGACAAAAAAATAAGTGACCTAAGCCTCCAGGGAGCCCCCTCACCTGTACCCGGGCCTCAGTCAGGTCGGTCCTAAGAGCCAGCTGTTCTCTTGCATACACATCAGGGTAATGGGTCTTCTGGAAAACCTTCTCCAACTCTTCCAACTGGAAAGTGCTGAACGTAGTTCGGTTCCTCCGTTTCTTGTTTTTGCTCTTGGGCAGTTCCATTGAGTCAGTGAGCTGGGGGCTCAGAGCTCCCCGGAGCCTGGCTAGGCAGGGTGCTGGGGAGCCTCTAAGCTCTGGGGGTCCCTCCAAGGGGCCTCCTGGACAGTCTAGAGGCAGTGGGGGGAAGCTGGTGACTTTGGAGACCTTCTCTTCCTCTGTAATGGAAAACACAAAGGGAGGGATGGAAAGGGTACTCTGGGGTTTTGTGGGTGGAATGGGGGGGGATACTGACGTCTCCTGGCTCCACCTCCCCCTCCCTCCTCAAGTAGGCGCCTGGCATTCTGGAGGGCTGCCTGTGGAGGGGACCCTGGGGGAGCATGTGCTCTGTGGTCTAGGCAAGAGGAAAACAGAACAGGGAACAGGTCCTAAAGTATCTGGAAGTCCAGGGGAAGGCACTGCAATGTGCCTCAAGGAAATGTTCTATGTGAATGTCTCTCACAGGGTGCCAGGCTTGATGCTTATGTCTGGGAATGGCCACCCTGAGCTGGAGGTTGGTGAGCAAAAGTGTTTGTTGATGAGTTCCCTCCCCACCCCCCCCACCCCTGCTCTGACTAGAAGTCAAATCCTGATTTGGAGCAATCTTATTTCCCATCCCCTGACATCCATTCCTCATTATGACCAGGTATGCCAAAAAATCCTAGGGACAAACTCTGAGAATTAGCTCAATGTCTCAAGTTAAACCAAAAGAGTCTACCTCAAGGAATGAAGTTCCCAAGAGTTTGTCTCTCCCTATCCCTATCCCCATCCCAATCCTTGGATCTTGACTCTGCTGACTAAATTTAAAACTGGAATTTTCTTCACTGCAGTCAAGCTCAACAGAAATGGGGCCCTCTGAGGAAAAAAGCCAATGAAGAGGATTCCAGACCCTGCTAGGTCTCCAAATGACTCCAAGTCTCCTAATGGGTCCATCATAGGAAAGAAGTTAAGAGCATACAGGAATTGTGGGAGGTCACGATAAGACCTACAGTAAGGGCTCAAATGGAACACAAGAGAAATAGTTGGGGACAAATTGAGGAATGTTGGCAAAATCTCTTTCCTTTCTGGTCCCATTCCCTTCTCCTCATCTCATTTCTCAGCTGTTCCAGCCTCCTCCCCCACAACCCAAAAATTAATGAGCAAGGGGTAATCCATTTTTGAATTGGGAACTATTCCCAGCATCTCCACTCTGAAATGTTAACTCTCTCTCTCAGGAAGCACTTGTGGAGATCCACCATGTTCTGAGAAGGATGAAAATAGGTCACAGTCATCTCCTCCATCCACTCCCATGGACAACAGACCCCCAGATGTGTCCCCATAAAACTCCCCTCTTTGCTATCCCAAGAGAGCTATAGGAATAACGTACCACTCTCTTATTCTCACATCCCCCTTCCCTGTCCCTGGCCCCATTCCCAGCAGGGGCCCACCCTCAACCTCCTCAGAGGTCTAGTGGAGAGAGGCAGTTTCCTGGGAATTTTGGTGACAAGATCACATGGCTTGCTTCAGGCTAGGGAAGCTAGGGAAGGCTCTAGGCAGAAGGACCAGAGTTTCCATTTCCTATTTTTGTGTGCCCCCTTCTCTGACAAAAGACACAGGCAAACTGAGGCATATTTTTCTTAACATTAGCAAGCAAAACTTTTCTTAAAGGCAAGCAGCAATCTGCCTGGGGAACTGGAGAGTGGCTTGTATAGTGTGGTTTTTTATTGGGGGGTGGGTGGGGAGAGTGGGGGAGGTAAGGAGGAGCAGCACTGGCCCGAAGGCACCAAATCTCAGTCTAGAGGCAATCTAACATCTAGGGGCAATCACTGAAGCCTACTTTGGGGAGGTCTTGATCAGCAGGACAACAAAATTTCCCAGGCATAAGAACTTCATTAACAACCAGGGAATATGGGCAGAAGGATAATGGCTTGGAAATGCATCTCCAATTCCTGGCAAAAACATGCAGATACCATTGTTTGGAGAGCTGCTTGAGAAATAGGGCTTAGTGGGAGGATAGGGACTCTGGTGGTTCACAAAAAGTGTCTGTTTTGGAGATCCATCAGGAACCCCAGATCCAGATGGATCCTGGAAGAAACCAAGGATTCCGCTTAGGGAAAGTCTGCAGTATTGTGAAATGTACTTCACAATGAGAGGAAGGAGGGAGTTGGGGAAAGAATGGGTATTTGCCTTAAAATAGAGGTACCCAAGATGGTACTTTGTCCACCCCAGGTTGTTCTTGCTTCAGGTGTTTTACTTCCTCCCCGCACCCCCTTCCTCTATCCCTAATTTCCCACCCATTATGTCCTCCTTCGGACTTTCTGGAATTCCACTGTGTGAGGGCTCAAACACAACAGAGCTCAGTTTGGTTGTCTTAGGTAGGATCAGACAGCAAAGCTACAGGCTTGCTGTATCCCCTCCCCCTCCTCCAGCTAGTCTTGATGAAAATGAGAACTTTGAAAAAGGAGAAGGTGGAGCCCCCTCTCAGCTCCTCCACAAGGGTGTGGGAAGAAAGCAGGGCTCAGGGTAGCAATTCTCAAGGGTTTTCTTCTGGTAATTCAGGGCACCCAAGGAAATTATGTCTCTGGCCGTAGTCAGTGAGGGATGGAGAAAAAAAACTTCATGTAAAGGGCTGGAGAGAAAAAGATGCCAAAAGAAAACAAGAAATGAAAGAACATGTAAAAGACAGATTAGTAGTACAAGTCCATGCATAAAAAAAAGCAGACAACTTTATACCTTATGGTGGAAATGGAAATTATGAGCGAATGAAAAGGTGGAAGAAACGGGGAGGGATGGTGGGGACCTAAAGAAACCCTTGGGGTGACGCAGGCATAGCCCCCATGTCTGAATTCTGCACTGCCCCCACCCTACAACTCTGCGGTGTTCCACCTGAAGATCCGATCTCTTCATTCTCCCTTTGTGCGCCAGTTTTCCCATAACATCAGCTCCAGAGCTGTCTCTGTTTTCAGAAGGCACTTTAACACATTTCCCTTCCTGCTCAGCAGCTGGTTGAGCGCTGTTTTGAAGGTGGACGTTGCAAAGCTGCAAATATAGTCTTCATCTAAGGGGCGTAAAAGTCTTAACGAGGAACTCTATTCGAAAGTGGTATGAACTTAGGAGAGATCGTGGGCCCCCTCTCACTGGAGGTGTGCAAATAAAAGCTGGGTGGTCCCTTGCCGGTAGGATGCAGACGGTCCTTCTGTGTCCTGCAGGTACGGGTTAATTAGATTACCTATGAGGTCTTATGCAGACCTACGATTCTTTGACTGTGGTGCGTCTCTTCCCCTTACCTTCTGGACCAGCTCGCACTAACTTTGAGAGCACGCGGAAAGGAACTAGCAGAGATCAGGGAAAGGAAAAGCGACCCGGAGAAAGAATGTGAGCACATCCTGCGCATTGCGGGGCATACAGGGATGCAGGAGCGGTGGAGAGAGGCGCTCAGACGGGAACTGAGCAGGGCAAAGAGTCAGCGTTGGTCTGTTGGGGAAGCCAGATGGGACGTGCTCCTGAAGTGTAAGACTGGAGGGAAGCCCCAATAGGGCATTGAGTTCAGAACTGGTTCTGGACTGGATGCTCAGTAAGGGCAGCGAACATCGTACGCGGGATGTGAGCTGTGAGAAGAGGGTACGGGCGTGAATTCGTGCTGGGGAAGGTGGTATCCCGTGGAACAGGTTTGGAGAAGAGAAGACGCAATTCTGGGACTGTGAAGTCTGATTGTCTTTAATCCCTCGTAGGGCCCCGGATATCTCTCTTTCTCTCTCTCCCTCTCTCTCCACCCCCATCCCCACCTCCTTGTGCTGCCCGAGTCGAGGGGGCTCTCTCTCTTCCGCGGCTTTCCTCACTTCCTCCTCTGTCCTACAAACCCCTTTCCGTCCAGCTCCACTTGGGCGCTACGATCTTGCGGATTTCGGATGAGGACCGTGCAGGAGCTCTTGGAGGACGTGAACTGGGCCTGGGCTCCCGGCTGGAAAGAGCGCTCTGGAAGCGGAGATGCTTGGTGGGGCCCGAGTGACTGAGAAAAGTCGGATCGAGGTCTTCATAGAGCAGTGTCAGTGGACAGATTTCAGGGAGTCCATCAACTCCATCAACTTGGATGGAGAAAAAAAATTACATCTTTATTTTCACTAGCCTCTAATTAGAATTTAGTATTTCCTTAAATTATCTTAAAATGATATTCTGGGGGGGGGGGGGAGCGGGTTTATGACAAAGCAAAAGTTAGAAACTCATGTTTTACAGGGAGTCCGGTGTTCCTTGCTCTCAGGGATGACTCTAGTCCCCAGAGCTGGGCCAGCCTTTTAACCACCCGCGGCGGGCCGAGGCCCGGGCTGTAAACTGAACATTTACAGATTACTCGTTTGATTCGGAATGCGTCTTCCAGCTCTGGATTCGATTCCAGCCCTGAGTCTTGAAAGCTGGGCCCTGGGGCCCGAGTTCTGAATCCACCCCACCGTGTTTGGGCGGGCCGGACCGCAGAAGGAACGTAAAGGTCCCTACCTCTGCTTCAGTACCCTTTTGGTTCCCAAACTAATCCCACAAAGAGGCCAAAGTTCCCTCACCCTCTTCCTGAAGACAGAGAGGATCTGAGACCTGGAAGAGAGACGAGCCCGAAGTAGGAGGACCCGAGTGGGACTAGAGAAGAGAAGCGAAGGAAAGGGAAACCCACTCGGGAACGGGAGAAGCAAAAAATAAGCGGCTGCGGGCGCGGGCGGAGGCAGAATGGAACCGGGGCTTTTTTCTGAGAAATTAACCCGATTTGTAAAGACACCAATTGAGCCAGATGGGGAGCAGCTGCACAATTACTAGTTTCAACTGGAAATCTTTCGAGTCCGTTATTAAAAGGCTCGGGAAATGAGGTGACCTTCTCCATCTCTCTCCACCACCCGGCAACTGAACTGGGGCTCCAAAACAGCTGCCGCCACAGTCTCGGGCTGTGCGCCGAACATCCGAACTAGGGACTGGCCCTTGGGCTCTCGGCTCCTGCGGGTTTGCAACCAGAGCGCCGGAAGGTCAGATCTTCCGCGCCTTGGAGAAAGGGGTCCGCGTCGGCGGTGTCTCGGGACTTTCCGAGGATATCCACGGCTTCCCCATTATTTATACTCTTCTATCCTCTTTTCCATCTTTCTTGGAAGTATTTCTTTCTTGCGCTCTTCCTTGAGGTCCGCTGTTTTCTTTCCTCTCTGTTTCTTTTTTCTTTCTTCTTTTCCTTCCATCCCCACGCACTCTCTTTTTTTAATCTTTGTTTCGTTCTCAATATATCTCCTCTCTTCTTCCCCTTTCTTTCGTTTTTTCTCGTTTCTTTTTTCTGTCCTCTCCAGCTTTGTTACTTTTTCTTCCGTTCCAGCTGTTTTCTCTTAATTTTCTTTTCCCTTTTGCTTTCCTTTCGTTTTCTCTTCCGTCTTTCGTGTCTTCCTTTAGAAACAATTTTTTTTTGTGCCGACATTTTCGGCACTCGCTGCGTTTCCACTATCTTCTTTGCTTGCTTTAATTTTCGTTTTTTTCTTAAACTCTCCCAGTCTCCTCCCATCCTCACTGCTTGACGCTGGTTTTCTACGGGTTCTTCCCCCGCTTTTCCTACGGTTGTTGGAGTTCAGGTCTTTGAGATGCTCAGGTGTTGCCCGTGGCCGCAGCATTGTTCCCTAATCTCTTTGGCCCTTTCAATGGCCCTGCATCACCCACATACAGCGTAGGAGCTCCCCAGGCCCGAGAACTGCGGGAACGCCGACCCGGGAAGCCAAGCAGGCAGTCCTAGTGAGGGTAGTGAAAGGTGGAAAGCTGGCGGAGGGGAATTCTTGGGTCGTCCCGGGCCCCCCTCTTTGCTGTACCAAGTCAGGTTTTGCCACCCCAGTGCTGGCCGCCGTACCTGTTCCACCTCTGCTGTTTACAAAGCAGTCGGGCCCCTCAGTCTGCTCGGGGATCTGAGGAGCCAGGCCAACTGCTTCTCATTAAGTTCCAACTGTGGTTTTTATCAGGAGAGCCACTTTCAAAGAACGCAGACATGAAGGACTGAGGAGTCAATCATTTCCTACAGTTGACCCCCCAGCCCCTTTCTTCTCTCGCGCTCAGCCCAGGACGGGGAAAAAAAGCAAACACCAAGGCGAAATTTCGGATTGTCTTGGTTTGGATGGCCAGTCGGCTAGGGACCTGCGTAGGGCTGAGAGAGTTAGCTCGAGATTCTTTGGCAGCTCACACGGGTTGGGCCACAGGTACTACAGGAGGAGGACGCTCACTGAGGGCAGTCCTCTCTTATAGATGGAAGCAGGCAGTTTTGAGATCCAGGCCTCGTTGACTCCTTCGGCAAAGAGCAAAAGACAGGAGTTATCCAAGAGGCTGCTCGGAGATCTAACGTGCAGATGCGAGGCAAACGCGAGTACAGCAAAGACCAGGGCCTTCCCCGCGCTCATGACTCAGCCAAAGGGTTTTTTGGGTCCGATTTCCCTGGTTCACTCCAGAGACACCGGCGGGTATTTGGCAGCTCTGTGCCGCGCTCTGCTCTCCCGAGATACGACCCCTCCGCCTGGGATCGATAGTCTCCTCGGAGGCAAGAAACAAACAAATTGTCGGCAAAAGACAAGCGACTCGAGAACCCAGGCCCTGGGCACACCCGAGGAGGAACTGGGATTCCTCTATCCAGTCCAGGAAACCTGAGCCCTGGACCTGAGAGATTTGGAAGCAGAAACAGCAGATCAGTAACTCTAACCTCGGCGAGCCAGTGTTTGAACAGAAAACAAACAAACGTTAATATTATGGCCCAGAAAAACCGAATGACCGGCTGGACAATTGCCCCTAGGAGCCAAGTCCATGTCGCTGCTCTCTGGAGAGCCAGGCCCTTCTGATATTGGCAAGGAGCGGGGAAAATTAAGTCAGTGTGGAGAAGGGACCTAAGGCTGAGAAAAGGCTTGCGGGGGAAAGCTGGAGCTGAGAACCAGAGGAGGGACGACATACAAAAGCCTTGCTCCTTCCGCCAGGGGCTTCTCGCACCGGACCGGACCATCCAAGTCCAGAGATCTTGGGCGGCTTACACGCCACTCCCCCCAACCTAGTTTGTCTCACACAATCGGCCTACCACAATCATACCCTCGGGTGGCTTTCGCCAGCACCCCCACCCAAATCTCCCACTCTTCGTTCTCAAAACACCCCACTACACCCGTAGCAGCAGATTTCAGTTCTCCGGCCGGGCTTTCCCGGTTCCGACGGCTGCTGAGGGCGAGGGGATGGGAACAAAACCCTTCGGATGTCTCTGAATCGGAACCTGAACGGAAAGAAAATGTGGTCTTTGCAGGGTTGGGGAAAGAGAGAAAAGGAAGCGAGGGCCCCAGAGAGATGCGGAGAGAGGGACTCTGGGTCCCTAGATTCCTCGCTGCCCCGAGAGAACTTAGTCGAGCGTCCCCGAGTTAGTCTCTGTCTATCCCCTCACCGACCGTAGCCTCCCACCCACGTTACCTTCCTCAGGGACCTCGTAAAAACGCCTGCCGTTGAGGGTCGACCCAGGCCCGGGTTCCTGCAGGTACTTGGCAGGGGGCTTGGCTGCCTCCGGGGAATAGGGCTCCAAGGTTCCGCAGGCCGTCGCGTAGCGAGCAATCCGGGGCCCGGGGAGCGGAGCTGGGTGCAGATGAAGCGGGGGTCCTGGAGGCTTGTCGGCCGCCGCTGGGTAAGCACCGGGACCCGCGCCATAAGGCAGGCAGCGCTCGGGCTCCATGCAGGCCTCCTGGGGACCCGGGCCTGGGCCCGAGGAGCCTATGCACTCGGGCGGGACAGGCTGCCGGGCCGGCCGGCTCTGGGGCTCGCGCTGCCCTAGCGGGATGTGCTCGCCAAGGGGGGAGGGACCTGGGAACTGGGCCCCTGAGCCCCCGACAGCGGCGCGCGCCGCGGGGGGCGGGGGGCGGAGGGGAGGGGGTAGTGTTCCTCCTGACTTAATCCACTAACTATCCACGTCACGTGCGGCGGTGCCCCGCGCGGGGATTAACCCCTCGGAGACCGGATACATCCTTCTCTAGTCACCCCGCGCCCAGTTTTCCGAGGTGAGCGCAGCTTGCGGGCGGAGTGTGGGAAGGACCGAACAACCCTTATTCAGGTCCTATGTGGAGTGGGCAGCTGTGTGCTGGAGGTGGGGTGGGAGGTATAGAGTGTGCACTTGGTCAGGGAGAGGTCCTTTCTTCTTCTACCCCCTCCCCGCCCCCAGTCTCTGCCTGACCAGCACCCGTGGCACGGACAGCCTTCCAAGTCCTAGCCCTGAACACCATAGGAGAACTTTGCTTACTGCTTGCCACGAGCCTTGGGGTCTAAGGGACACTCGGAGACCAGACGCTGGAAAACAGGAATCCAGTTAGTCCCTCACCGCCACGAGCACCTAGACACCTAGGCGAGTGAGGGATACTGTGCAAGGGCAAGACGTGGCTCTCACTACTTGACTTCCTCTGCAACTCTGATGGGTCAGCTAAGGGAGGCAACTCCCAAACCTCAAACTACAGTAGTATCTGCAGCCTTAGCGCTAAGGTTTCCTCTGCTTTGGGATCCTTTGCATCCCTGTGGAAAAAGAGCTGAGGGTATTCTGGGAATGCCTCCTCTTCCGGGCTATATATGGACTGCAATGGTGGTAGCTGGGACTGTGGAAAGAGCACTGGATCGGGGTTCAGAGAATCCCCATGTTTCCTATTTACCTTGGAACAGGTGGAGAGGGCAAGTTCAGCAGTTTCTTTGCTAGGAGAGCCAGCATTTACCTCGGGGCCCACAAAGTCTGGAATGCTTCCCTATCCCTGAAGAACAAGGCCCTTGCAGAATTCTGAGACCAGTCTGACTACATCAGGCATCTCCTTCTGTTTTTGAAAGAATGTTAAGGGTAAATGTGATCTAGCAAACCATTGAACAAAGAATTAAGTGGGAGAATCAGACGGTGGTTTTGGTTGTTCAGAAGACAAAAAATTACGAATAACCAAGGCAGCTGGGCAGAAGCTTTCTGGGAGGCAATGACTTTATTGCCCCAACCTCCTTCCTGAGACCTCACTTGGAATTAAATTATTCTAGTCCTGCAGAAACTAAAGCAAAGTGATGGGGAAAGGCAGGAATTGTTAGTATTTCAGTTTGATTCTCATTTCTTAGAGAAATTCAAATCCTGTCTGAGTGCAAACACCCCCTTCTCCTTCTGTAGATTTAAAGGGAGCTTCTTGGCTGTCCTCAGCCAAGGCTTAACTGTAAATCAAGACCAAATAGGAACCGGAAACCCCTATCCTCAATCTGAGTCATTAAGCCATTATTAAGCATACCTTGAGTTCTCTGGAAGCTTTATTGGTTTAAACCCCAGGTTAGAGCATTACCAGTATAAGAGCCCCTAATCACAAGAGGGCAGACCCTCACCAGCACTTGGGACTGAGGCTTACTTGATAGTCAGGCAGTTAGTCAAAAAGCATTTATTAAGTACACGGTATGTATCAGGCACAATGCTAAGTACTGGGGATACAAAGAAACACAAAAGATAGTCCCTGCTCAGAAAAAGCTTAGTCTAGACTAAGGAAAAATATAATGATGTACAAGCAAGATATAGATAGGATAAATTGGAGAGAATGAACAGAGGGAAGATACTAGTATTAAGGGGGGATCAGGAATAAGCACAGATAAGGAGGAAGAGTATTCCCTGAATGGGAGAAAGTCATCAAAAATGCCTAGAGCCCTTAGGTAGTCTAGTGCGAGGATTATTCAGGAAGCCAGTGTCACTGAGGGTGAGGAATAAGATGTAAGAAGATGGGAAGGTAGTAGATGGTCAGATTTTGAAGGGCTTTGTATGCCAAATATTTTATATTTGATCCTGTAGGTAATAGGGAGCCATCAGAGTTAATTGGATGGGGGTGACAAATGGTCAGATTTGAACTTTGGAAGAACAATTTGACAGCTGAGCGAAGATGGATTGGAGTGGGGAGAAACTTGAGTCAGGATGACTAAGCAACAAGGTAATGCAACAGTCCAGGTGTGAGGTGCCTGCATTAGAGTGGTGGCAATGTCTAAGCAGAGAAGGGAAGTATACAGTAGAGATGTTAAGAAGGTAGAATAGGTAGGAAGCGCTTGACGACAGATTAGATGTGATGGGTGGAATGAGAGAGAGTGAGGAGTTTAGGATAATACCTAGTCTGTGAGTTTGGGTAACCATCGGGATGGTGGGCAGTTATTATTTGACAGTAATAGCAAAGTTTAAGAGAGGAGTGAGGATTGGAGTGGGAGTTAAATTCTTTATCTGGATTTCTACTCATCCCTTACTAGGAAAAATTCCATTTCTTGGACCTAAGTAATCCTAGTTCCTGGAATCCCTCTGGACAACAAGCTTGGATGGACTGTTTTGACCTATAACTAGGGCTTTGGTTAAGGATGTATAAGAGTTTTCATTCTGGGCATTCTTTAATAGAAGTTTTTTGAGTTTACTAAATCCTTATGAAAGGGTAGGATGAGGTGATTAGAGGGACTGGCTTTGGAGTTAGGAAGGCCTGAGTTTGAGCCCTGTCCTTGACATGTCCAGTAAGCTGAATGCCCATAGGTGAGACATTTACCCTCTTATGGCAACCAGGCAAGTTCTACACCAATGGAATCACAGGACTGGATGATGACAAAACATCCCTAGGGATTGAGGGTTGAGGCAGAAGAGAATGAATCACAAGAGTGATATAAAACACAGCTCATGTCCTTTAATGAGATTAAAATTGAAGAGAAGAGGTTAATTTGCACATGAAAATGGTAGAAGGCAGATGCCCAAAGCTATGGTGCAGACAATAAGTGTTATAAGATATATGGAGATGGGAGTTGGGTTCATTAGTGAATTATCTTGCCAAAGCCAATTGGATACTGGTTTGTTTCCTTATCTGAATTTAACATGGCTGTCAAGGGATGTGACTCTTTGAAGTCCTAGACACCAGTATTCTCCCCTTCCTCCACCCCTGCTTTTCTTTCCAACCCTGCACTCCCTGATGCTAGGCTGTCATTTATCCTTTTCCTCTTTAAATACTAAGGTGGGTGGTTGGATCCAGGATTTGCTATATAAAATACAGGCCTGGATGATCTAGGTCCCACTGTCAACTTCCAACTTCATTCTATCTCTGTAGACATGGCTTTCAGTAACTAGATTAATAAGCTATTTCAATCTAGCTGGTTATGAAACAGCATGAATGGAGAATTTACAAACTCTCTTAAAACTTTCCCCCACATTTGGTAGCTCCATAATAAAACATCTCAGGTGTTAGTCATTCCATTTAATTTGGTCTGTCAACTTAGCAGACTACACTCTAGCAACTACTGATACATACAGCCACCATAACTGTATGGTGCTGTAAAGAAGACTTCTGAGTCTAACTCCAGGTATGGATAGCAAGAAAGGCAATCTGATTCTCCAATCCATGATGCCAGTAAGCCTGTGAGATGCTGATATGAACTGAAAAAGGTGATCTCATGGGAAGGATGGGAGAGCGGCTGTTCAGCCTGGGCTAAGGTAGGATTCTCCTGACTCAATTTCCCCACTGACACCTGGCAGACTTTAAGCCTCACTGAATGCAAGTTGACAATCTACTCCTGTCTGAATTGACATGAAATTGGGGAGATATTGTTTCCCTGCAATGTCCCTACTCTTAGTGGCAATCTCCTATTGTCAAAAGATTTGTAAGCTTAATACCAGATCTATTAAATTATAGATTGTTGGTAGGGGAACATCCGAGGTTAAGTCTAAAATTAAGCTATTAGGCATAGGACTTTAGACCAACAACAATATGTTAGGGTCCTTTAATTCTTAGTAATAGTGTGGAGACAATCAGGTCTTGTGAAGTTAGCATACATAGCTATTATTTGTGTCTCAGTTGGTTAATGTTAAAAAAAATTCATTTGTAGTCTATATTGTAAATGTTTTAAAAGAAGTATTACCTGACTGAAAGTTAGAATTGTTTTATGTGATATGAACTGTGTTAAAAATGAAAAAAAAAAAGAGTTGGTTTTATAAAAAAACCAAAAACCAAAAGTATGGGAAGGGACCTCAGATCCTGTACCAGTCATTCCAGTCATTGAAGCAGAGTTATCTGGTAAGTAGGAGCTAGGACATCTAGATTCTGTTCTTCTCTCTGCCACTGACATGTAGAATGACTCGTTATTATATGGTGGGGAAGAGTGCAGGGATGAAGAACAGTTACCCACAGAGGATGGGATTTCAAGCAGAGGGGCTTTCGAGGTTTAGAGATCCCCTGTTCCACTTCTCCTCACCAAGCATTCTGGCTTCAGTTTTTCCTTCTGAAAGAGATTTCATCCTTCTCCTTGGGAAAAAAAGGAACTCTTTTCTACTGAGTGCTTTGAGGTTTGTGGAAAGAGTATTTCCAAAGAAGGTGATGATGATAACTGACATTTATGAAGTACTTTGAAGTTTGCAAAGCACTTTACAGAATACCTAACATTTATATAACACTTTCATGTTTGCAAAGAGCTGTACATATATGATCTCATTTGATCCTGATAAAAACCCTCTAAGAAAAGCACTCTGTTGCACAGATAGGGAAACCAAGGCTGGGAGAGGTGAAAAGACTTACGAAGGGTCACAGCGAGAAGTTTGAAGTCCAAGAAGTACATGAAGTTGTTGGAAGCCCTGTACTTCTGAGCACTGACAGAAAGCTGAAAAGCCAGTCCTGTTCAAAGATTTATCTCCCACTGGTGGCTCAGAGAGGAGAGCTTCGAGCCTACAAGAAGTGACTTCTTAATGTAGGCAGGTGGAAGAATTCCTTTGGAGGAGAAAGACCATCGAACAACTTGGCTCCCACATCAGTATCCACATATGGGGTCTCTCTTTTTCCTCCTATCTCAATTCAATTCTACTTAATAAAAGACATATTATTATTAATTATTGCTATTATTTATTACTATTGTTGTTGATAGAAGTAGTAATGATAGCTAGCATTTATTAAGCACTTTACAAATATTATCTCATTTTATTCTCACGACAACCTGAAAGAGCTAGGTGCTGTTATTATCCCTATTTTACAGATGAAGAAGGTAGACAGAGGTTAAGTGACTTGTTCAAGGACACACAGCTAGTAAGTGTCTGGGACTGGGTTTGAATTCAGGTCTTCCTGACTCCAGGTCCATTACTCTATTCAAGTCCATTGAAAAGTAGAGAGTTGACATCCACATCATTCAGGCTCCACAGTAAAACAATAAGCAGAGCCATCCTACCTTGGAGGAAAAGCAATTTCCATTGGATTTATCAAGATTGGTTGGCTAAATGGTTTCAGTATTAACTCCTTGAGTATAGGGACTGTCTTTTGTCTTTCTTTGTATCCCCACTGCTTAGTACAATTTCTGGTATAGAGTAGGCGCTTAATAAATGCTCACTGACTGATTGACTTTGCAGATGTGGCTTTATCTCTTTCCCATGCTGGAAAACAACCACAACAATAGACTAGGAGTAGAGAAGAAAATCTCCCAATACAAATGAATGGGGAATGGAGTCAGAAATCTGGCTTCTGGGTCCCAGACTCACTTGCAATGTTGAGAAAATAACCCTAAGTTTCTAGATTTCCTCCTCAATCTCCACTTCCCTTAATTTGCAACAGATGAAAATACATTCCTAGTTTTTCATTCCTTCAGATGAGGTGGGGGTGAGGGGTGAGTGGATTGATTAGAACAAGTAATCCAGAGTGTGCAGTTCTCTGAGTCCTTACTAAATTTCTAAAAGAGTCTCTGGAAAGGGTGTGCCCAGCCCCTTGTGATGAGCCCACCTTAAAGTCTTTTGGGGGCTTTGGCATCTTCTTGGAGATGATCCTGGAAAGCCCTGCTTCTGGTTCCAGGGCCTCTGCCCTTAATTTCCATTTATTTATCTCTAAATACTGACATCATTACTAAGATATCTGACCCTCTTGGAACACTGGTCCTTGCTTGATGCTTCTGATCTATCCCCCACCTTCTGCTACCTCTGTTGTCAAAGGATGTTTGGTGTGTCCAGTTGGCCTAGGGGAGTCAGTTCCATAAAGGGAACCCCAGCTCCATCCCTGTATATGCTACATTATTAGGACAGTGATTCTTGTAGCCCTTTTGCTTCCATCAGCTCCAGGCTACAAATATGTCTTTTCTAGGGTTTATTCACAAGGAAAAAGAGTACTATGAAAAAATATCAAGAATGCATTTTGGGGTACATGTGAGTAATTAAAAAAAATAATTTACCTAACATAAATAGAATGACGTGGCCAACCTGCTAAGCTGGTCTCCAGTTAAAATTACTTGGGTTTAGCTTCACCAGAGAATGATGCCCCCCTTCATTGACTTTTGGGTTCCCTGGGTTGGCATTCATTCCTCATTTTACAAAGCTTGGTTGCTCCACTCACCTCTTTAAAGTAATCATTACCCTAGATAAATGCTATACTTCACATCACAATAATTGAGTGGATTGAACATTGGACCTAGAGCCAGCAAGACCTGAATTCAAATCCTTCCTTAGACAATTACCATGTGTGACTCTGGGTAGGTCACTTAACCTCTTCCTGCCTCAGTTGCCTCATCTGTAAAATAGACATAACAATAACATCTACCTACAAGTGCTACTGTGATAATAAATGAGATAACATTTGGAAAGTGCTTGGCAAAACTTAAAGTGATACATAAATGCTAGATAAAGATATTTTTCATAGCACTTTAATGTCTGCAAAACAACTACATTATCTCTTTGGAGATAACAACAAACCTATGTTGAGAGGTCACATTAACCTCATTTTACAGATGGGGAAACTGTATCATATTCCTGATCATACAGAAGTGGTCAAGGCAGGATTTGAATCCACATCTTCTTGATGCAAAGTTTATCCCTATCCATTACTTTTTCAAGTGTTTCTTCCTCCTTCTTCGTTCAAAAGGAGAGTGAGAGGGACCTCATAAAAGAGATACCGTGACAGTTGCATCTGTCAGCTAAATAAAAGAACAATTCAACTATTTAATCCCCCAAATTCATTAAAAAAAAATTCTCTTTGTCAATCTCTTTTAGTGAAACCCATTTGCTATTTTCTCTCACTATAACTCACACATATAGAATTTTAAAAATGTATTTATTTTTAGTTTTCAGCATTCACTTTTATAATTTTTCCCCTTTCCTTCTCCTCATCCCCAAGACCACATGCAATCTGATATAAGCTATACATGTACAATCATATTAAACATATTTCCACATCAGTCATGTTGTGAAAGAAGAATCAGAACAAAGGAGAAAAACCATGAGAAAGAAAAAAAAGAAAGAGAGACAATAGCACACTTTGATCTGCATTCAGACTCCATAGCTCTTTCTCTGGATGTGGACAGCATTTTCCATCATGAATCTTTTGGAATTGTCTTGGATTCTTGTATTACTGAGAAGAGCTAAGTCTATTCAAGTTGGTCATCACACGATGTTGCTGTTACTGTGTACAGTGTTCTTCTGGTCCTGCTCACTTCACTCAGCATCAGTTCATTACACAGAATTTTAATGAAACTACCATCCAGTGGCTCTAGAGAGGAAGACTTGGATTGTTTTCTTTTTCTGTCAAATACTACTTGTGTGAACTTGGGCAAGCAAGCTCTCCCTTCCCCGGGTAGGTTTATAAAACTAGAAATTACAGATCAGTTGCCACTTTTCACCAGCTGACAGAATTTCAGAAAGGGAATAAGGGGCTGTATGCAACTGGTATAATGTGGACTGAGATCTCTGATTTTTCTGTTAAAAGGAACTCTGAATGTGGATATTTTCTCTCCCAATAGGAGAGTGACCAGGTAGTATTGAAGTTATATGACCTGTCCAAGGCCATCCATATAAATTCTAAAGCTTACAAAGACCTTTTCTTCCAACAAACTTTTGAAATAGTCTAAGTTTTGTTATCCCCATTCTACAGAGGAGGAAATTGGAGTTCAGAGAGGATGTCACCTGCCCAGAGCTCCTGAGAGTTAAGTATAGAACCTATGTCTCTTAACTGGGCAACTTGACTTTCCAGCTAGGATTGACTCCTCTGTCAAAAATCTTAGCAATCAGGGGAAGTAGTCTCATAGCTTTGGGCTCCTCCAAAGGGAAGACAGTTGGTGTTACACTCATTCCATTCAATTCAGACACTGAAATCTTAAACAGGTTCTCCTGGGAAATCTGGTCTAGAAAATCCAAGCAGCTTATTTCCCATTAAGAACATTTTTCCTGGAATCTGGTCAGGTACAGAAAGGGTAAATAAATCTTCAAATCTGGCTCTTCTAACGCACTCCTATAAAACAAACTTTGCTCCTTGATTAGAGAGGCCACAGTTAGAACTGGCCACAGCTCCAGCGACCCAGGCTGCTGCTCAGGCTCTGTTCTTATTGGAGGAAGTAGTTTAATGAACAGAACAGTAGCCTAGGATCCTGGCTCCTGGGATTCCTCTGGACAGTAAGACTGGACTGACTGCCTTTGCCTCCCCATTAGAATGGCCCAAAATGAAGAGGATTGTTTGTTAAGGAGAACCCAGAATGTGTTTATCTTCTGGGAGAGTCTGATGAACGTATGATGTATCTGCAATTGGCTGGTGGACTCATATGAAATCTTTTGCTTCTTCTGGAGCTCCTTCTCCAGGTCATTTTACAGATGAGGAAACTGAGTCTAACAGGGTTAAGTGACTTGCCCAGGGTCACATAGCTAGAGGAATCCCTGATTCGAGGATAGAATTCTATCCACTTTACCACCTAGCTGCTGCTATAGCAAAATAATGCTTAGTACATTTGATCTGGAATTAATGGCACCTTTGTTCAAATCCCATCCCTGCCATTTATATGTGTGACCTTAGGCGAGTGACTGTGAGTCTGTAGAATATGGCGGTTGGACTGGATGGACTCTTAAGTCTTTCAATAAAACTTTGGATGGTAGTTACAGTGATTCGATACAATGATTGTATCCACATACATGCCAACCAAAGGGATGGAATAGGGCTAATTCAATAACATTCTACAAACAATTAAGCACCTAATGACAGATCGGCACTCTACCAATGACACAAAGGGAGAAAGAGATCACTTCCCTCTAGAAGCCTATAATTTATTTAGGGCAATTCATTTACATAGAGGAAAAAAAAACAATGAATACAACAGCTAAGGAGTATGTTGGAGTCATCTTATTCAGAATCCTGATTGCTACATTTTCAGTGTTAACACTTATACCTTGGAAATCAGCAAAGATTACAAATCACGGTCTGATTTATTATTTTGTGGATTGTCTAGATTGAAACAGTGTTGTGAAATATGTCTGGAAGTGTAGACTGAAGCTAGATTGTGAAAGACAAGCTGAGGAGTTTATATTTTATCCTAGAAGGCAGTGTGTTCAACCTTTGTTGCCAAAGAAGACCATGCCATCAGAGAAATAATGACATGACTTGCACTTGACTTTGTTTTGAGTGAGGGAGAGCTGTGCAAGGTCACCAGCCTCACTTCTCCTCCAGAGCCATCTGAATATCTGAATCCAGTGACCAGATATTCATCAGGATGACTGGAGATGACCCAGGATGAGTCAGTTGGGGTTAAGTGACTTGTCCAAGGTCACACAGCTAGTGAGTGTCAAGTGTCTGAAGTGAGATTTGAACTCAGGTTCTCCTGACTCCTGCACTGGTGCTCTATCCACAGCACCACTTAGCTGCCCCTAGAAGGCAGTAGATAGCCACTGAAGATACTTCAGTGAGTGACATGGTGACTTTAGGAAGATTATTTTCCACTTGTATGGAAGATAGTTTTGGAATGAGTAGATAACATAGATCTGAAATCTAGATAGTCCAGACAGGAAGTGGTGAGGGTCTGAATTAGGGTGGTAGCCATTGTGAGTGGAGATTGATGTAAAAGATCCTGTAAGAGGAATAGCTAATGAGATTAGCAAATGATTTGTTACTCGAAGAAGTTACTCGAGATGAGGAGGAGTGAATAGTTTCAAGGATGACTTTCCAAGATAACCCATCTGGGTGACCAAGATGGTGGTGATGTCCTCTACAGAAAGTACAGTGTTTAGAAAGAGAGGTACAGGGAGAAGTTTGGGACATTTGGGGCTTGAGATATACACCTGTGGGACTTCTAGGTGGAAAGATCCAGCAGGAAGTTGATGCTGTGGGACTGGAGCACAGGAGAGAAAGATCAAGGCTTTGTGAAGACTAGAGTTTAGTTTTGGATAAAGATTTTGGAGTAATAATAAAAAGAGCTGATATATGACACTTTTTTGTTTACAAAACACTATATATTTACAATTGTATTTGTTCCTCACAACAACCACATTGCTGTGGCAATTATTGCACCCATTATACAGATGAGTAAACTGAGTCTCTGAAAGGTTAAGTGACTTGCCCAAAGTCATGGATCCAGAAGGCATCAGAAACAGGATCTGAACTCATGTATTTCTGACTCCAAGTTCAGAGCCACAGGCACAATAATTGAACATGAGAGTTGATGTGATTTTCAAGAGAGGATGTGTAGAAAGAGAAAAAGTTCCTAGGATAGTCTTTGAGACACTGGTGGTTAGGGGCTATGTCACCATCTAGCAAAAGAGAAAATCAAGGAGCAAAAAGATATAAGGAAAACTTAATTACTAAATTTTCTACCCTCTTTTTAGATTTCATCTTTCTTGATCCACTTTCTCTTCTCCTTCGGACACTGTGGACTATCCCTTCCCCTTTGATACTCTCATCTCCCTTTCATGATGGAAATTTAGCAATTGAGAAATCATTGGAAACCTTGGAGAAAGCAGATTTTTGTCCCCTGTGTTGGGGAAGGGATTAGAAGCCAGATCCACAAGGGAATAAGAAGTGAGAGGTGAGGGGGTAGAAGCAATAAAAGTAGAAGACTTTTTCTATAGGTTTGCCTATAAAATGGAGGAGAGATCTCAGATAGTAGCTTAAGGGAATAGCATTAAACTGAAGTGAAAGATTTCAAGGAGGAGGAAGATCTGTACATTTGCGGGCATTAGAGAAGGAGTCAGTAGATAAGGAGAGATAAAAGATAGGAGAGTGGAAGGATTGAAGGCACAGTTTTCTCCAAGCTGAGGACTTGGGCTTTTGCTGCAAAAGCTTGGTTCCAGTCAGTGAGGGAATCCCTTGAACTGATTTCAGCAGGAAATCCATTGGTTCCAGAATGTAGGCTTCAGATTTGTTATTTTACAATGTTAACAAGTATGTAATTATCACATTTTAGGGGCCCCTCAGAGGAATACAAACAACATAGCTTGAACACCCTTAGCAATCGGGAATCTGAAATGGAGGTACAATTCATAGGAACATCTATTTGGGTCCAGTCCTCTCTTCAGAATTGTAGGACAGTTTTCCTGGAGTGGAGAGTATACAAAGGGGGAATATCTGGAAATACTTCTGGAAATATAGGCTAAGGATTTACTGGTATTGGTAAATTGAATTTTTTTATATTTTATTCTAAAATGAGGAAGGGAGCCATTGAGGATTCTTGAGCCAGTGAATAGCATTGTCATACTTATACTTTGCTTTAAGAAAATTATTTTGACAACTATGTAGAGGATAGTATGGAGAGAGAAGATATTAGATACTAGAAATCCAATTAAGAGGGTGTTGCAGTAGTGACAAGAGGTGGTAAGGTCCTGAGCATAGACCATGGTCTAGGGAAACCCTGAAGCGGTGCCTGGAGCTGACTCCTTGTCCTATCTGGGCATTATATATTTTGTGCTGCGTTAGCAAACAAATTCTTCAGGATAAAGTGTTGCAGGATAAAGTGAGGGGACATGGACGACATCTTCATTATTCAGGGAGAGGGGCCAAGGGAACATGAAGAGGTCTTCTGTCAGGCTTTCCATTCTCCCTCAACTTATAAGGTGCTTATAAACATTATGAAAACATGTGCCAAAGGAACTACTTGGAGCTAAAGAATCTGATGAATTAGCAAATTCTTATAGTTTACATTTACATACTACTTTCATCACAAAAATCGAGTTTAGGCATGAGTTATTGCCTTCATTTCACTTTTGCAACATTTTTTCAAATTCTCCCCCTTCTGTCCTCTGATGCTACTGCCCCTTTAGTGCAAGATTTCATCACTTCAGGCCTGGATTATTACAATAGGCTGATAGAGGGTCTGCCTGTCTGAAGTCTCCTCCCACCCCAATCCATTCATCATTCAATCACCAAAATGATTTTCCTAAAGTGCAGGTCATGTCACCTCCCTACTCAATAAACTCCAATGACTCCCTATTGCTTCCAGGATCTCTTTGGTTTTCAAAGCCCTTAATCATCTAAACTCTCCCCCTTCCCGCCTTTCCACTCTTCTTGCACCTTGTTCCCCAATACAAAGTCTTTAATCCGGTGGCGATGACAAGAAAGTTACCGTTCCTCACACAAAACACTCCATCTCTCCACTTTAGGCATTTTCTCTGACTTCCCCTGATTCCTATCTATAATGCTCTCCCTCTTTACCTCTGCCTTCTGCCTTAAACCTGCCTTGTCTTTTTTATTCCCCACTTATCCTGCTGTTTCCCCCATTCAATTGTGAGTTCCTTGAGGGCAGGCACTGTCTTTTACCTCTTTTCATATCTCCACTGTGGTACATATTAGGTGCTTAATAAATATTTATTGGTTGTCTGGCTGAGATGGGGCAATTGAGGCTCAGGGAATTTGGTGGATGTCTCCAAACTCATGTGAGTTGGCAGGAACATCAGAGGCCTCCTACTCCTACTTGGTATGAACCTGAACAAAAGATCTGTGTGGATAGAGAAAAGAGGAGATCTTTGTAAAACATCCATGGTTGGTGGTTGAGACACAAATGAGAATCCAACAAAGAAGACCAAGAAGGAGTAGGAAGAGACCCAGGAAAGAGCCGAAAGGAAGAAAAGAATATTCAGGAGGAAGGAAAAGCCAACAATATCAAAAGCTGCAGAGAGGTCAAGAAAAATGAGGACTGGGAAAAGTTCAACAATTTAGCAACTTAGCGATCATTAGAAATCCTCCCCTTTCCTCCACCTGGAAGCAAGTGATCTCAATTCCTTCTGCTCCCAAATCAAGTGCCACTCTCACGCCAACATCCTCCCTTACAAATATAAATAGTGTTACTTCCTCAAGTTATGAGAGTCATGGTGCCCGAGTGGTTCATCACTTTATCCATCAAGAAAACGTTTTTTCCTTGATTAGGGCTAGAGATTTTACAGGGAGTGGTGCAGGATCTTTGCCAAGTAGAAGCATCTGATTGGTTTCTTGTCTCTGATGTGACACACAGGGAAAAGCCAGGGATTGGTCTGCTAAACTTCGTTACATATGTAGTGATGTTCTCTGGTCCTACTCTTTATGAGACAAGATGGCTACTTTAGAGTTCCGGAGGGTACTCTGAGAGATTTGTTGATTTTTCTTTTTTTCTGCTATCAGTTCAAACCCTCACCGTCTGGGTTCCCCATATTTGTTGGGAGAGTACCTGGTAACTATCACCTTGGCTCCATCAGGTCAGACTTTTCAAAGAGATATAAGAAGAATATACAAACATTTCCTTCTATAACCTTGAGGTCATAATCCCCCTTACGTAGTCTTGGTCTGAGAGGGAGATTAGGGAGTTCCTACAAAGCATTGATCCCACCGAGTTCATGTCCTGATGTGGCATGAGTGATGATTGACACTGATGATTAGGTCTCAATACAGGTGGGCAGAGGTCCTGAAAATCACTGGTAAAGGTTCTTCTCTTTGTTCCTCAGGCCATATCTGTGAAGCCCAGACTCCAGTCTTTGGAACTTACAAGGCTATAGACTTCACTCCCTTCACCAGTCGCCGAGTTCCTTTAGATCACTGAGGTGAAGAGAGAGTAGCTACAATCACAGATCATATTAAGAGTCTCCTCTTCACCACGTGGTTAGCAGAACCAGTTATAGAACATCAAAGCAGGCTCCCATGTCTCCAAAGCACTCTCCTCACACATCATCTGTATTCTCCCAGAAGCAGTTCCCTAGTGTCCTCCATATGGAGAAACCACCTTAGCCAGCTGACGAGGTCTGTTGGTGCTCCAAACCCCCATTACGTATACAATATGGGCTTGGATGTTTTTAGCATGAAAAATGACAGAAAACATGGGAGTGGGAGAAGGAGTGGGACAGAAGGAGGAAGCATGTCTCAAGCTGAGACATTCAATTTCCTAGAAGCCTTCTGGACCCCAAAGAGCTGCCCTGTTTTCCCCTAGCTTCAAGCAGAGGTTTCCTCGGACTATATACTACTCTCCTCCTTTTTTCACTCCCACTAACCTGAGCTCACCACTTCAGGTAGCATATACCAGCACTTTGTGAGCCTTCTGGGTGTGTTCTATGTGCTTCTGAAATCATGTCGAGGAGAGGATCGATTGTAAATATCTCACACAGGGTTCCATGTTTAGATTAGAGGATGTCACATCATCTGTGTGTCACATCACATTCCATTCAGAAGAATGTTTGTCAATGCAATGAATAGACTGAAGTCTCACTTCAGGGGACAGCCTTCTGGACCTGGAGTCAGGGAGCCCCAGATCTGAATTTCAGTAGTCAATTACAAGCTGAGCAAACCTAGTCAAGGTCACTGACCTATCCAAACCTCAGTTTCCTCACCAGTAAAGAAGGAAATGATGCTAGTGTATGGTCAACAGGGTTGTTGATGAAAAGATCAAATAAGATAATGTATATATATATATACACACACACACACATACATATGTACATATCTATTGCCTTTTTGGGAGATGGAATGAAGATGGGAGCTAGGGATAGAGTTAGAGAGAGAGGAGAACAAATGGAAGGAGGTCAGAAGGAATCACAAACAGGACAGCTTTGAAAGTTACATGTGAAAGTATTTACATACTTTTTTTTTTTTTGGTGAGTCAATCAGGGTTAATTGACTTGTGCAGGGACACACAGCTGGTAAATATCAAGTGTCTGAAGTTGGATTTGAATTCAGGTCCTCCTGGTTCCAAGGCCAATGCTGTATCCCAGGGGTGGGAAACCAAACTTCACAGATTTCACAAACTTCACACATAGTTTGGATTCAGTCAAAGGGCTGTACTTGAGGACCTAGAGGGCCACATGAGGCTATAGGTTCTGCATCCCTGCTCTATTCACTGCACCACTTAGCTGCCCCATTTACATAATTTAAAAGAACAGTAAGTCCTACATGATATTCATATTTTCATGTATAATCTTTTTTCTGTTCTGCATTGAATATGAAAATTGTCATTTTGTTCAATGTCTGTTCAGAATTTTAAAAATTAAGTTCTTTGCCAACCTTAAAACTCTATATAAATATGAGATATTGAGATGGGGGGAAAGGGGAGTGTGCTGTTCAAATTATGAATTACCTGTTAACTTTATGAGATTACAGAATTCAGACCTTTATCTGAAGGGCATGGCCCACTGAGGGAGATGTATATGTAGGGGCACCTTGCTAGAGGACATAGGGAATTCCTGTCTGGTTTTGGGTGACTGAGGCTGCCTTGATGATTACTGTTGACTGCAAGTCAGTGAGAATGGGATGGGGAAGGAATGAATGTTGTCAGAGGAGATCTCATAGGGGTGCGCCAAAGTTTGGCATTCCCTTTTTCTCTCTTTGATTTCTAGACTGAAGTACTACCATATAGACCTTCATCTTTGGAGAGAAAGGACTGGGGTTGCTTCCCTACTCCCAGGTGGAATAATAGCAATTCTCACGAGAAATTTACAGTGCTTGCATGAGACCTAAGAGGAAAGTTCAAAGACATTGTTCCTAAGACATAATGTTTTGAGTAGAAGCAGGAATGTTTTGGATTCCCCAGACATTATGATTTTGTAATCTAGTCTTCTAGACTGAAGAAGGAGATACCTTGGATAATATCAACTTTTTGAGTTGCTTCATGAGTAAACCCAAGTACTAGTCTACCTGAGTTTGAGAAGACCAACATTGGTCTTCTACAAGGAGATAGATTCCTCAGCTGGAATCCAACATGGCTCCTGCAGCTGGAGTCCTTGGTTCATAGACCCAAGGAGAACTAGATCTTGTCAGTTCTCCTTGTTATTGCTGATAGTTGCTTTGACAATAAATGTCCCAGGTGAAGGGGGTTCTTATTTAGAAGCCCCCAAAGTATGTTTACTTTTACCGGAATGGAGAGGAAATCCAGTGGAATATTTGAATGTTTTATGTATCTAGGAGAGGTGGGGTTGTATAGTGGATTGACAGCTGGTCTTCAAGCCAAGAAGACTTGGTTTTAAGGTTTGTTTCTAACATATACTGGCTGTTGACCCTAGATAAGTTACCTCTCAATTAACTTCTCAGAGAAAGTTGCTGAGCTACACTGATTAAGGATGCCACCTCAGTTGGGCATTCTCCAGAGCAGTGGTGTCAGACTGAAATATAAATGGTAGTACTAAATTATACATAAAAATCCCTTTGGGCTACATATGTATGCTTACACAACTCATATGTGAAACAGATTTGGAAAACCACATATTAACATTGTCTGTGTTCTGTTGTATTTGTATTTATTTTATTAAATATTTCCCAATTACATTTTAATCTGATCTCAAGCAATTAAATCAGAAATCTAGACCTAATTCTAATCCCAATATATTAATTCATGAGCTCTTGTGAGACATTTGCATTTTATATATTTTTGGTGAGGGTGAAATATAGGCCGTTGCATATCTAGTACCCATATTTTATACTGAGTGCTTGTATGGGAGTTGGGGACCTTGAAACTCACATTTTGGGAAGACTCAGACACAAATTATACCCAAGTTTTACTTAAAAAGAAGTTTTTACAAAGGGAAATTTACTGAGAATTTACAGAAATGACAAAAATTGAATGCATTTTCCCCATCACGTAGTTGTATATTCTCCTCTATATTGTCTTGTCCCTAGGGAGAATAGGCTCAACCTTACCTTAAGGAAGTTGTTGAAATGCATTTACTCTATCAAGTTCATTTCAAATGTGAAATAGTCAATAGATGAAGGGCTCTCACTCCTTCTTGGATGCCTTAGATGTATTGCTATGCTGTGTCAAGTATATGACTCAAGACTTTGGGACTCCTCACTGGCCTTGACTTTCTACACAATGATGTGGACTTTACCTATTAGACCTTGAAGGTTCAATCTTGTGACTTTTCAGAACTCACAAAGTAGAAGTCTTATATAATACTCCTTTACCTTAGAAGAGGAAAATACAACAGAGACAAAAAAAAAATCTGTGAATAGGATGGGGAAATAAATGTTCAAGTTCTCTCTCTCTGTCTCTCTCTGTCTCTCTCTGTGTCTCTGTCTCTGTCTCTCTCTCTCTGTCTCTCTCTCTCTCTGTGTCTCTGTCTCTGTCTCTCTGTCTCTCTCTCTCTGTCTCTCTCTGTCTCTGTCTCTCTGTCTCTGTCTCTCTCTCTCTGTGTCTCTGTCTCTGTCTCTCTCTGTCTCTCTCTCTCTGTGTTTCTGTCTCTGTCTCTCTCTGTCTCTCTCTGTCTCTCTCTCTCTCTCTTTCCCAACCAGGAGATTTACAGCACTCCTCACTCAGCTGCAGCCAGGATGCAGAACCTAAGCTTTGTTCTGGAGCTTTCTTTGGAGTAAGAGTCATGAAGAAATTGAAATGCGTCCCAAATTTCTGCTCCTCTGTGTGTGTGTGTGTGTGTGTGTGTGTGTGAATGTGTGTCCATGTCCCAGGATCCCTCCCCTATGGGAGGATAAATTATTATGATTACTCAGTCTAAAGGGAGGAGTCCTAGGAGTCCTAGATTCATACATGCCCTGCAAGATTTGCTGAAGTAACTAAAGCAGTCTTTGGCCAGGTCTCTAGGACCATCTGCCAGGAACCCTAACATAGATTTAGGGTCAAAGTGACCTTGGCAGACCCAGCAACTCTAATAGCTCATATATCTAGTGCATCAGATTGCTATGAGGCTTAGTGATAATGTTTAACCCGAAATAGTCTAGGCACTCTTGCGATGGATGACGCAAGGATTAAGACTAAGGGAGAAATTCAGGACAATTGGGTGAGGGTGATGACTCAAAGCTCTAGAAGATTTTGTGTGTGTGTGGGGGGGGTTTTAAGTGCAGGATAAGATAGAGAGTAGTTGAGGGTCTAGATCTATGATTTCATGAGTATAATGAATTTCCAGTATGGAAATCCCTGCATATGTGCAGCTGATCCATAATTTTAGAGATGAAACAAGCGATCCATAGTCTCACAACCCATTTGTATCATAAGTGAGACTTGAACTTGGGTCTTCCTAACTTCAGAACTGACCCTTTGCCTATTATACCAAAATATCCCATTCTGTGTTTACTTATTTCTTTTCTTTTTGTCTCTTTTTTTATGAGGCAATGAGGGTTAACCGACTTGCCCAGCATCACACAGTTGGTAAATGTCAAATGTCTGAGGTCACATTTGAACTCAGGTCTTCCTGACTCCAGGACCAGTGCATTATCCACTTCACCAACTCACTAGCTCTCTTATTTCTTAATATTATGTAAGATGTCCCCATTGAAGAGGATGTGGGCTCCCTTATAGTTTTCATGTTTCCCTGAAAAATCGTTTCAGAGTTAGTTTGGACAGAATATTGTCCTTAGCGGAAGACAGGCTGATCATGAACAGTCATGCTGAGGAAGGAGGGTGCCTGCGGATTTGGAGAGGTGGCAGTTCATGAAGAAGGACCATCCTAAGGGGTAGCAACCCTCTTCTTAGGTTGTCCTCTTCCACAATCCTGAAAGGTATTAGGGCTGGACCACTTTACTTTCAGTTGGTCTGGAGGCGATCACACCACCAAAATAGCCCACAGGAGTGGGCAGTGAGGCACAGAGGCA
Source organism: Bettongia penicillata ogilbyi (assembly GCA_023548195.1). Lineage (NCBI taxonomy): Eukaryota > Metazoa > Chordata > Mammalia > Diprotodontia > Potoroidae > Bettongia > Bettongia penicillata. The sequence continues at coordinate 639,648 of JAJHZJ010000460.1, read as the reverse complement.
ATAGTAACTGTAGAGAGGAAATGTACCCAGTCAGGGAAGAAGCAGCCCCTCCCCCAAATCATGTCGGGACAGAATTTTATTGGCCTCATCCTGATTATGGCTCATATGGGAGAGGGGAGAAACTGTTGTTTGACTAGGTGGTAGGATCACAGATCGTCTGATTCAACCCTCTCACTTGGTCTAGAGCATTTTCAGCATCATATTGCTTAATCATATCCATTCCTGGCTCCTCTTCCTTCTCCTCAGGCTGAGGTCACTAACACCTTCTACTTTACCTGGGCTTTATTGTAATAGCCAGGGCCCCTCCTCTGTGAGGTCAGCTCCCTTGGTCCTTCTGTGTGAGTGCCTTATTACCCAGGGATCCCAAGAGATTGATATGTAATAAGGAGTTAACCTTCCTGGTATTTGTTGTTCAGTGGTGTCCAACTCTTCATGATTCCATTCGGGGTTTTCTTGGCAAAGATACTGGAGGAGTTTGCCATTTTTTTCCTCTAGCTCATTTTACAGAGCAGGGTTAAGTGATTTGCTCAGGGTCACCCAGTTAGTAAGTATCTGAGGCCAGATTTGAACTTAGGTCTTTCTGATTCCGGGCAAGGTGCTCTATCCATTGCACCAGCTAGCTGCCCATTCTTGGCTACTATCTAACAACATTATCCTACTGTTCTCCTGGGCTGTCATGATTTTTGATACACAAGTCATCAGTTCTGCTAATTTCCCTTCATTTCCAGCACATGAGGTTGGATAGAATCTCTTTCAGAACACTGTCTTGATGCTCTCTAAAGGAGAGACCTTTGGGCACTCTTCCAAATGTCAATTCAAAAAGAAGAAAGTCTTGTGAAAGGAACTTTTCGGAGCTTTCTCTGTCTCTGGAAACAAACAGCAGGGAGAGTAAGTTTATCAGTCGCAGTCTGAGGGGTCACTGCTCACATAAATCTTCCTCATCTCCTTGAAGGTCCCATTAAACTTTTCTGCCAGCCCATTGGTTTGGGGGTGGTAAGCTGACATTCCCTGGTGCCTGATCCAGTAATGTTTCCATCGACATTCCATTATCACAGACAGGAAAATTAAACCCTGGGACTGATGGTATTTCATGCGGAAACCCCAGATTTAGAAAAACCTTCATCAAAGCTTGGGCTCTGACTTGGGCATCTGTTTGAGGTTGACAGGATGGCCTCTGGGTATCTCATGACAAAAATCAAAGCCAGCCAAGCAATATACTTCTTGCCCTTTTTAGTGGGCATAAGCCATGGACCAATTAAATTGTACCCCATGTGGAATCATGGAGCTAGAAGGGACTTGAGTCCATAAAGTTTAACCCCAACATTTTACAAATGGGGAAACTGAGGAGACAAGTGACTATCTCGCTCCATCAGCAAGTCATGAAAATCATAGAATTTTGGAGTCAGAAGGAACCTTAGCAATTATTAATGCTAATCACACCTGAAACAATCTCCACCATAACATCCCCCCACGTGGTTTTCCCTCCCCTGCTTATAAATTTCCAATGAGGGTGTACCCAATACCCTGCCTGGGGCAAGCCATTCTGCTTAGAGGAGTTCTACTTATTAGGGACTATTATTATAATTATTAGGGGAATGCTCTTCCAGATATCAAGTCCAAATTTGTCTCTTTGCAAACTGTTTCCTCCCTGCACCCCCCCCCCCCCCCCATACAGCAGGAGCAGCAGCTTGATGGTGCAATACATCGAGCACTAGGGCTTGGAATCAGGAAGACATCTTTGTGAGTTCAAATCCAACCTCAGACATTTACTAGCTACGTGACCCTGGATAAGTCATTTAATTGTGTTTGCCTCAGTTTCCTCATTAGCTAAAAAAAATGAGCTGAAGAAGGAAATGGTAAGCATTCTGATATCCTTGTCAAGAAAACCCCAAATGGGGTCACAAAGAGTTGGACATGACTGAAACAAATGAACAACTTCCCTCTACACTCACACACATTGCTTTGGGTTCCGTCTTTTGGGTCAACCTTTTCTCTCTATGACAGCCCTTCAAATACTAGAAGACAAACCTCATTTCCCACCTAAGTCTTCTCTTTACTAAGATAAACATTTCCATTTCCTTCTCCACACTCAAACCTGCCATATTCAATCAGTCACATGATTGAATAAGTCTTACCCTTTCTGTCTTTAAAATGTGTCTCCTATATGTCCCCTTCTCTCCTCTGATACTCCCCCTATCTTGGTGAGGGTCCACATCACCTCAAGCCTGGACTATGACACTCACCTGCGGGTTGGTCTCCCTGTCTTATCTCTTCCCCACCTCATTCCATCCTCCGCTGATGTCAAATTGATGTTCATAAAGCATGAGCCAGAGAGATCCACCCCTATCTTCAGTCAACTCCAGTATCTCCGTATCAACTCCAGGATCAAATAGAAAAAAATCTTCTGTTTGCCTTTTAAAGTCTTTCACCACTTTATTTTTCCAATCTTTTTCTACCTTACCCCCATACTACCCCATATTCTGTGATCCAGTGACACATGACATTCCATCTCCTACCTTGAGGAATTTTCACTGACTGTCCCCAATGCCTGGAATTCTCTGTCCTCATCACTGTCTCCCAGCATGCCTGGCTTCCTACATGTTGGCAAAAATCCTACCTCCTCTAGAAAGTCTTTTCTAGTCCACCTTAATTGCTTATACCTTCCCTCCAGGAATTACCTCCAATTTCTCCTCTCTGTATCTTGTCTGTACAAAGTTGTTCGTGTGTGATTCCCCTCCTCTATCAGACTGTAAGTTCCTTGGGAACAGGGACTGTTCTCTGCCTTTCTTTTTATCTCCATGGCTTGCATGTCACAGTATCACCTCTTGGTCCTCTTTGAGAAGGAAGAACAAACAACCTCCAGTTGTTTAGCTTAGTGTCTAGCCCATAGTAGGCCCTATAGTTCTAGTTGACTGACTGGACCGATCCTCCTACGACATGGGCTGAAGGTTCTTCGCGGTCCTGGTTGTCTACCTCTGGATGCGTCCTAGCTTAAGGATATTCTTCCTAATCACAATACTCTGTATGTGAGTTAACCAGGTCAAAGCACAAGCTGCAAGTGCTCATGGTACGCAGAGCCCTGGCATTCCAGTATTATTTCTAATCCTGTCATGACTATGGCAAGTCAGACCAAAGTTCAAGGTCCCTTTCTAGAGGTAAGGCAGGGCAGAAGCATTCATTTCAACTCCACACAGCACCTACTGTGTGCCTGGCACTATGCTAGAGCTTGCATTCTACCAGCTAATAGTTTTCATTTCATTGGTTTATACAACACCTAAGCTGTCCCTGTCAGGACATCCAGGATATATGCTGGGCTGAACTCTAGAGACACTAATGCTAGCAAACAGGGGCCAGTTCAAGGCTTCCATTATTTGCTGACAGACTTCATGGTGTAACTGAGATCATTATGAACTATATTACAGGATAGGTATGGCCAGTAATAGGCAGCTAGGTGCTGAAGTGGATAGAGTGCTGGGCCTGGAGTCAAAAAGATTTGTCCTCCTGAGTTCAAACCTGGCTTCGGACACTTCCTAGCTGTGTGACTCTGGGCAAGTCACTTAAGTCTGTTTGCCTGTTTCCTCATCTGTAAAATGAGCTGCAGAAGGAAATGGCAAATCACTCCAGGATCTTTGCCCAAAAAACCTCAAATTGGATCACAAATAGTCAGACTCAACTGAAAAACGACCAAACAACAAAAATGGCTAATAACAGGCAGACCATTCTACTTTGAAACAGGTTCAGAATGAGTGTAGTTGAGCACATGCGTGTGCCTGCGTGTGCGTGTGCGTGCGTGCGTGTGTGTGTGTGTGAGTGTGTTGGGGAGGGACTTCCCTGACACTGGAAATATTCTTTATGAGGTTACTAGGAGACATTGCTAGGTGGATTTAGGCAGCTGGCCTCCACTCCAGCAACCCCATTACATTGTGGGACAGTCCCACTGGACAAATGTCTCCCAGGAGTTCTGGGGTATTCTGGCTGCTGTAAGGCTAGGAATACCTCAGATAAAGCAAGACCTCTAGGCTATTGCTCCTCAGAAACCAGGATGCTAGAAGGGGAAGTTATTCATTCATTCATTCATTCATCCATTCAACAATTATTTATTCATCTGCCTACTATGTACAAGGCAGTCAGTCAGTAAGCACTGACATGCCTACCATGTGCCAGTCACTGTACTAAGCGACTTTGGCTACAAGAAGAGGCAAAAGACAATTCCTGCTCTCAAGGAGCTCCCAAGCTAAGCCCTGTGATGGCTACTGTAAAGACAATGTCCTCTGTCCTTAAGCTCCTCCAACTGTGGTAAAGAACAATGCTTTCACCTACATTACCTCGTTGACTCGGGCTTTTGTTTGTTTTGAGTACCTTTGTTGCCCTAGGTAGGCAGCCTTGGGTCTCTTTAAGGGGCAGAGGAAAGGTCCTGGGCCAGTCTGGACAGCTGAACTCTGAGAAAATGGCATCCTTTGAGGTATGAGCTGGCAGGTCTAGAAAGGGCATTCGGAGGCTGGTGGCAGTCAAAGCCTAGGCAGAGGGGTCTCTCATGTGTACTAGAAGAGGGATTCATAGCAGCAGGGACATCACTGTAGCTCTTTGCCTCCCTTGCCTCTTCCTGCCTCCCGTGGACCAGTGAGCTCTGGGCTCTAGGGACACAGTTCCACACAGACCTGGGAATGTTTGGGGGAAAGGCAGACCTGCAAGTTAACATTTACACAGAATCTGCAGGGCCAAGGGGCCAAATATAGAGCAGATTGATAAACTTCATAAAACAATGAGGTTGAGAGATGCTGCCGCTCTGCTAAGTACAAACGTCCTAAGAACCCATGCCAAGAAGATAAACAGCCCCTGGGCCTCTGGGAGGCGAGCCATGTGGAGACAGAGGCACATCAAAGTGAAAGCAGTTATCTGGGGGGCTGTGTATGTGTGGGGAGATTTGATCCCAGTGTGCTGGAGGCTTAATTCACAACCAGGGGCACTAGGGTCTGAACAATATTATTGCCTACTTGGATAGAGGCAGCATGGTGGAATCAATCTATCAGTGATCAGGCATTTATTAAGCACCACTCAGTGCCAGGCCCAGGCAATCCAAAGACAAAAAAGAAACAAACCCTTCCCCTATGCAGTTTACATTATACTGCCTTTGGATTCAGAAGATCTGGGTTCAAGTTTCCCCTCTGACACATACCAGTTCTGTGCACAACTTTGGGCAAGTCACCATCTCTAAGTGGTGTGAGGAACTCTCCAAAAATACTTTATTTCCAATGAGTCGAAAATCTATTATCTCTGAAGGGAGTTTCCACATTGGAATTCCATTCAGGGTTAAAATCATAGGTCTCCCATCTATGGTCTTATTCTAGGTCTTATCCATTCCTTCTCCAAAAAAATTATCGATTTTTAAATGGAAGGTATCTCAGAGATACTTTAACCCAACCTCCTTCTTTTTACAGATAACGAAATAGAAATCCATCGAATTAAAATGACTTCCCCAGGGTCATACAAGGAGGAAATGCCACTGTCAGGATTCAAAGCCATAACCTCTGACTTATCATTTGTTAGACTTTGGCAAGTCACTTAACCTCTTTGTTACTCAGTTTCCTCAACTGTTAAGTGAGAGAGGGGTGGACTGAATGACTTCTCAGTTCCAAGGTCCCTTCTTCTTGCTTTAAATCTACATTTTGTTTGTTTTGGGTTTTGAAGATGAGGGTGGGAGAAACTAGACCTGTGACTTTTATCCCTAAAAAGAAGCCCAGTGTGGAAATGCCCTCCACTGATTGAGATAGAGCAATTTGTCTACAGCTAATCTTCTTAAGCAGCTGCCTGGACCATAAAGGGCTACATGATGTTCCCCTGGTTCCTGAATCCAAGAGTAGTCTTCTTTCCACTATGCTTTTTTTCCATTTAGAGCTAATCTCTTAATTCATCAATGTTGGAAATCTGCAATCTGCATCAGCGAAGTGAATTAGCTACCTACCAATACTTTCACACCTGGTAAAACCACAGATCCTCCCAATCAAATAGACATAGTCAAATCTATATAGTACAAAGGGAAATGGGAGTTGCCAACAGGCTGTGATTTGAGGTAGTATTTTAGACAGCTATGCAAGATCATTCAAGATCCAAATTAAATTCAATTCCTATCAACAACGGTATTCATTACTGGTTACTGAGGTTTTACTATGCCGTCAACATCAATGGTGCAGAGAGTGATGAGCCTCAGTTGGTCTAAGGAGAAGAGGAGAAGGAAATTTATGATAGTCTGTCCATAAAATGTTATTGTTTAGTCATTTCCGACTCTTCATGGCCCCATTTCGGGTTTTCTTGGCAGAGTTACTAGAGTAGTTGGCCATTTCCTTCTGCAGCTCATTTTACAGATGAGGAAACAGAGGCAAGCAGGGGTAAGTAACCTACCCAGGGGCACACAGCTAGTAAGTGTCTTAAACCACATTTGAACTCAGCAAGATGTATCTTCTTGACTCGAGGCCCAGCACTCTATCTACTTCACCACTTAGATGCCCCATTTAGATCACTGCACAAAGCAAATTAAAAGGCATGCTAGGACCAGAGCCCAGACTTCATACACCTGTCCAGCGTTCTTTCTACTGCATCTCTCCATCCCACACTGCTTCTTCCACTTATTTTCCAACCAGTCAAACTAGGAGGGGGGCATTTAAAGAATGAGGGGTCATTTATTTTTATTATTATAGAGCCATAATTTAAGTTATTGCTAAGTTATTGTTATTAAGTTATACTTACATGTTTGCCATTTTTTAGTATGAACTATTTGAGTGATTGATGCACGCATTCCTCAAATGACAGCTATTTGGTTAGAAGATGTGGTCATTTGGTGACATGTAATTTCAGCTGATCAGGATCCTCAGGTCTAATGTCTCTCTGTTCCAAACCAAGCTCAGGTAGCCCAGTTCAGAAGAGTTCTTCTGTTGCACTCACTAATTTAAACCCCAGGCAACAGCTTTCACTGTCCTTCACCCCTGACCCCCTTTCCAACTCAGAGACTCAAGGCCATAAATAAGCCCTGCAAGTCTTTCTCTGTTTGGTTGGCTTGGCCCAGTAAACTCTCCTTGACATTACCAAGCTAAATGAGGTCGGACATAGAGAGATTAGTTTCCCTTACTGGCCTTCCTTCCCTTCCTGAGAGGATCTGCCTCTCCTCCCAGAGCACACCATGGGCACGGCCTGTTTCCAATATTGCATCAGTGTTTTCCCCAACGGTTTTATACTTTAATAGGGGAAGATTTGTTCTTTGTATGCAAAACATGTGGGCCCTTGTCAGAGGCCTTGAGAAAGAGAATTTCCTTTTACCAAAGCAATTCCACTGTCTCTGGGGCTCCCCTTGGTTTTTCCTGGTTAGCTTTGTAAGAAAATACCCCAGGGAAGGAAGCTGGAGGGAAGACAAGTACCCAAACCTTAACCTGAAGTTGGCTTCTTTCTCCAAAAGAAAGACGGGCATCTTTCTGCCAGAAATCTACATTAGAACAGAAGTGGACCTCCGAGATCATCAACAGGTACACAGGTTTACTAGTAGCTTCTTAGACATGACACTCCATACCCTGCTTTGCACCAGTTGGCCCCCTTCCCTGGAATGCTTCACCTCCTTCCTTCTAGTTCTTAGTTCTCTCAACTCCTTCAAAACTCACCTCATATCCCACCTTGATCTGAGAGACCTTTCCCTGTGCCCTTCCTACTCCCCAGTCACTGGTGTATCCTCCTCCCACATATACTCTGCCCATATCTTGTTCATGTCCAGATATTTAGATACTGTCTCTCCCATTAGAATGTGCACATCTTGAGAGCAAGGACTGTTTGAGGTTTTTATTTTTTTAATTTGCTTTTCTTTATATTTCTGCATTTAATCCACTCTCTGAGCACAAACTAGCTTAGTTTCTTCAGTTTTTCAAACATAAATTTCTCAAGATATGATGCCCTCCATCAGTCTTCCTGATGCAGGCCCAGCACTCTATCCAAACCATCCAGCTGTCCCTGAGCTTGTTGACTGACAAGTCCAATTCCTTCATTTCTAAGGAGAGGAAAGTAATTGATCTGAGGTCACACTACAAGTTAGGACTAGAACTCAGAATCTAGATGCTCAGTACAATGTTCTTTCTGCAACATTGTGGTGTATAAGAGAAGGGTGGAATAGTAGATTAAATTCTGGGTTCAAATATTACTTCTGATGCTGGCTGTATGACCCACAGGTAAGTCTTTTAAACCCTCTGAATCTTAGGTAGCTAAACCTTAGCTACTAAATTATTGGTGGATTTGCTGAAATGGAACTTTGTACCATGTTCCTAAGAGGCTTTGAGCAAGATTCAACCTCTTTGGACCTCGATTTTCTCATCTGTAGAATGGGAGGATAGAACTTGATGTCCTCCAATGCCCCTTCCAATTTTGAAATATTCAATGCTATAATATCACAAATCCTTGACATCTTGATTGTGTTGTGGAATATTCATCTGGCCTCTGAGTTATTGACCTTTCCTAGCACCTCCTGGGCCAGACTCTTTCTTCCCTGAGTTGCAAGGGAAAAAAAAAAGATTGGGTTTTATATAAGGAACTTTGGGGAGGGGGGAAAGTAAAATAAACCAAATAATGTAAAAATACCCATTTAACAAGTTTACAGATGGAGGGCATCTTATCTTGAGAAATTTATCTCCCAGGCACAACTGGCCACTAGCACATCTTAAAGGGGGGCTCTTTCTCCTTCCAAAGATGGTCCTTCCCTCACTGGCCCCAGAGATTCCTCCCCTGGGCTCTGGCTGAAATTCAATGACCCCAAAAGACCCCTCAGCTGACCAGCTCATGGGAGTGTTTGGTTCTTTCCTTTTCACCCTGACCCAGGTTGAAATGATGAAAGAGCAGGTCAATCTGTCTTGCCTCAAATCTCTCCTCTTCATTCTATCACCCATTTGGCCAATAAAGTAATTTTCCAATAGCACATGGCACTCTCCCCACCTACCCATCTCCCCTGCTCAAATATCCCTGCTCAGTAAACTCCATTGGCTCCCTATTGCTTTCAGGATCAAATACAAAATGCTCTGTTTGGTTTTCAAGGCTCTCTCTGCCCTTTCCAAGCTGTTTTTCCTCTCTAGTCTTCCTATCTTTCCAATCTTTTTACACATTATTCTCCAACTCTTTCATCCAGTGATTCTGGCCTCCTGACTGTTCCATGAAGAAGACACTCTATCTTTCAGCCCCTCAGTATTTTTGCTTCTGACTGTCACAGGTTCCTGGAACTTCCTTTCTTTTCTACTCTTACTACTTACTGACTTCCTTTAAATCTCAACCAAAATCCCTTCTTTTACTAGAAACTTTCCTCTTAATTCTAGTGTCTTCCCTCTGCTAATTATTTCTTATTTATCCTATATATAGCTTGCTTTGTAGATATTAGTTTTCATGTTGTCCCTCCTACTAGGGAGCTAGATGCCTCAGTGGGTAAATTGCTGGGCCTAGACTCGGGAAGACCTGAATTGAAATCTGACCTCAGGCACTTACTAGCTGTATGACCCTGGGAAAGTCACTTAACCTCTGTTTTCCTTAATCTATTGGAGAAGGAAATGGCAAACTACTCCAGCATCTTTGCCTGAAAAGTCCCATACAGAGTGTCAAAGAGTCTGCCATGATTGAACAGATTCTGCTCTTAGATTGTAAACTGCTTGGGGATAAGGACTATCTTTTGCCTCTTTTTGTGTTCCTGGTGCTTAGCACAGTCTCTGGCACATAGTAGGATCTTAATAAATGTTTATTGAATGGGTGAACTTAGCACTGGGTCAAGGGCTTCAAAGATACTTGTTGATTGATACACTGCCCTCATAATTGTACAGATCACAAACACTTTAGATATTCAGTAATAACATAGAGAATGAGAGTCATGGGGAGGAAACAAACATTTATTAATCAATAAGCTCTTTACAAATATTATCTCATTTGATCCTCACCACAACCCTGGGAGCTAAATATCCCCATTTGACAGTTGAGGAAACTGAAGCTTAATCAACTTGCCCAGAGTCATCCAGCTAAGGTCTGAGACCAGATCTGAACTCAGCTCTTCATGACTCCAGGCCCAGCACTCCAGCATTGCTCTACCTAGCTACATAGTGCCTAGAGAGATGGGGTTGGGGCTAGGATCTCCGGGTCCAATTCTGGAGTCTGCCAGTGTGACCTAGTTAAGTTGTGTGTGACATTAGTTAAGTTGCTTAACCTCAGATAATAACTCTAGGACTAAAAGTTTCAGAGAAGGTGACAACCTGCACTGGTAGAGGGACTTTCCTCACCTGGGAGTTACCAAGACCAGTGACATTATAGGTCCCATCCCTGTCTAATCCAAACAATAGCTACTTACTTCAAGTAAAGGAATTTTTGCCATGTGAATTTAGGAGAGAGGCAAATTCAAATACATCAGTAAGGGAATGAGGGAATCCAATTCAGTGGAGCCTGGAGTCATGAGCTCCTTCAGACAAATACAATGAGCAATAGTCCAGAGCTTCAGAGAAGGGGATGTAACCTATGTTTGGCTACAGTTTGCCCTGTGTTGTTCTCTTGCCTTTGGCCTTTGGAGAACTGACTATCCCATGGTAGGGTCATGCACCAGAATATTTAGAGCAGGGAGATAGCTAGATGGAACAGTGGGTAGATCACTGAATCTGGAATCAGGAAGAACTGAGATCAAATCTGACCTCAGATATTTACTAGCTGTGTGACCCTGGGCAAGTCATTTAACCCCTGTTTGTAGGGTCATGTTGTCCAGCCTCTTCTTTTTAGAAATGGGAAAACTGAGGTCAAATCTGGGGAAAGTGATTTGCTCAAGGCCAGATAACTACCAGTGAGAAGAATGAAATTTGAATTCAAGCCCTCTGACTCTAAATCTAGTACTATTTTTCCTTTGAAGGAAGAAGCAGATCTCAGACATCTGTAAAATGAGAGGATTCAAGGTTCCTTACAGCTCTAAATCTATAATCTTATGTCTTCTAGATCTTCAGCTTCCAGCCGGCTAGGAGCCAAGGAACTTTTGTAAGAATTTTGTGAATCCATATGCAGATCCATAAATAAGAAAATGATAGACTTCTGTAGACTGAAAAAAATGTTGTGGATTTATTTATTACTATTTTTCAAATGGATACTGTTGTAATGAATTAAATACAACTCCACTTAAAAGCATTACTGAATTCATAATGGCCTTTCAGCATTGTGAATTTTCTCAGCCAGTGGATACTAATAGTAGAAATGCTAACCATGTGGGGAGACTCATTCATATTATAGTTTTTTTATGTTAAAAGGGATCCTTATTTTCTAAAACTAGAGGAATCACTAAACTTAGATGTTTTGGATGAATGGCTATACTAAAGGAGAAAACAGCTGTATGAAACAGGGACTGCACAGACACAATTGCCCAAGTAATTTAAACAGAAAGCTGATTTGGACCCCAAATTTCTAAATAAATGGAGAAAAAAGCCAGTTTTTCCTGGAGTTACTCACAAACTTCAGTTTGATGCCTGTAGATCTAAGCTTTAGAAAGGCTGGATGTGTGTTTTAAATCACCCCAGGGAAGTGAAATTTATTTTCCCTTAAACTATGAGTTCTTACCTTGGGATCTGTGAATTTTTTAAAAAAATATTTTTTGTGACTATTTCAATATAGTTTCCTTTGCAATTCAATGTATTTTATTTTGTGCACTTATAAAAAAACAAAACTATTCTGAGTGTGGGTCCTTACACTTGACCACACTGCCAAAGGGGGTCCATAACACAAAAGTTAGGAACTGCTACACTAAATTGTGAAGGAAGAGGTTGAGCTGGTCCTCATGGGGAGGGGAAATAGAACAGCCAGAATGGGGTTTACTCCCAGTTTTCCTAATACCTCTCATCTGAGGGGCCCTTGAGAGAGTTGTGTACAGTGACCTTCCATGAAATAAATCTGGGAAGCAGCCTACCCTATCAGGGCTGGTCCTTTAGAGAGCCTGAAGCTGCTTCTCTTTTCCCAAAACATCTGGAACCGGGATTCCCAACATTTTGGGAGTGGCGACACCCTAGTGGGCTTTATTTGACTCAACATTATCCCACAATCCTTCTCAATTTTGCTATAGCTAAAAAAATTTAAACTGAACTAAAATAATACTGTCTTAAGAATTTCATATATCCCTGAAGATAACTGGGGACACCCAGGGCTGTTGCAAAATCAAGTTTGTAAAGGACAGAACAAAGTGAGAATGCCGTACGGGCTAGAAGGGAAGGAGAAATGGTCCTTAGGGAGAGAGAGGGGAAAAAAAAGGCTTCTGGGGGTGAAGTAAAAGCAAACACACAAACAAAAAAACAAACAAACAAAAAAACAACCCACAAAAACGCCAAGTCCAGAAGTAGCTGATGAGTATTTTCGGTTATCTCAATAAATAGAATTAGATGGATTTTAGATCATGTTTTAGTCTGATAGCTAATGAAGAACGGATACTCGGGAGAGGGATGGGGAGAATGGTTTCCTTAGAACTGTGTTCACCAAAGCAGTCCTCTTGAAAGAGATCGTTGAGGCGACTCTCTTTTTCTGAAATAGGTCGGGTTCCCTCCCGTCGGAAACTGTAACGAACTTAAGGAAACCCCCACCCCTGTGCCTGCTGTTTTGTGTTTAGTCACTGAAAACCATCCTTCTAAGGCCGAAGATTTATTTTATTAACTAGCCCACACCTGAAAGTAATTGAGTCTTTCTCCGTGCCCGGACTGGGAGGGGAGGGCTCGGTAGCTCGGTTTGTACGATACCAGACTTTAGCCAGGGTGCGGCGAGTGCCTTGCTCTGTCCTTTCTCCTCGTCCACCCCGACCCCATCCACCAAGGCAAGCTGTTTTGCCGAGGCCCAGGAGGCTCTCCACCGCGACCCTAGTGTTTGTTGGTTCAGGGCGACGATTCAGAACATCTTCCCTAAGCTTCCCCCTAGTATTTGCCGACAGAAGGGAAGCCTCCCACCCTTCAGAGAATAGGCCCATCGAGGGGTGGAGAAGGACTGGAGTTAAGTAGGAAACGCCGAGATTTCAGCACTGGTTTGGTCATTCATCCGTTGGCTCCCAGGACAGAACGGCACAGCCTCCCGAGGATTCGCCGCGTAACTGGAAGAACAGAACACCCCACCACCCCCCGCCACCAAAATAAGAAACATTTTGGGAGAAATCAAAGGCATTCATGGGGCCAGGGCCAGGGACCTTTGGAAGTGGCGCCGGGGTTCCTAGGCTTGCCTTCCAGCATCAGCCCCGCTGAAAGGCGAGGGTCGGGGGGAGGTGAAAAAGGGTGAATCCTAGAAGCCCGGGATGCCCCCCAAGAGAGGGAGAGAGCCGGACCCATTAACTCAGTGGAAATTTGCGAAGTTATTGTGAACTTGAAGCCTCGTAAAAATTTAACACAAGCACGCACACACGTACTCATTCATAAACCTTTGGAGTTTTGTCTTGGGGTGGGGCGTGAGAGGTAAGAGAACGGAACTTGGGAGCAGAGAGCATCATGATGTCACTGGAAGGCTGAGGCGACCGCTGCAGATATTGCAGATTACTCATGACTCCTTTTATTAGAAATCTTTTCTTCTTGGGAGGGCGGGTGGAAGAGGATGGCCCAAACCGTATTCAGCAAAGGCCAGAGCAAACTTCAGAAGAGACTGGGCAGGACTTGGCCTCTCTGGGACAGAGACAAGCATATTTATTTTTCAAGGGAAACACCCAAATTTAGATCCAATCGAGGAGGGGGCTGCTGGTGGCGTCTCCCCGGGGATTTATTTACAATGAATTTCATTAATAAACAGAGTGACTCGGTCAATAACCTGAGTCTCGCTGGGACTTCAGCTAAGGACTGTCTCCGTGTGTGGTGGAAGGGTGCGGGGTGGCGGTGGAGGAGGCGGGGGACACCTTCCTATTTAACTTTTATTACTTGGGGAGATGCCGTCTGGTTTCACTTTCTCAGGCCCTTATTGGAGTCGGCTTTTTGATAAATATTTGTGTGTTTTTCTCATCCTACGTCGGTAGCCGTTTCTATAAGGGAGCCAAACTGTTGTCTATGGCTCAGTGTTCTAGGGTATAGAGGAAATCTATAAATGTATATTTTGCCATATTGATATATGGAGGTACATAAGGGCTTGGATGAATATTCAACCTTAGTCCATTATTTATGACAAAAATGTGCATGTTGCATTTATTATCCATTTTAATGTGCATGAAACATAAACTATGCGGACATAGATATAACTTTATTATTAATGAAATGAATTTTTACTTCTCCCAACATATGGGAGATTTTAAAAAATGATTGGAAACTAGGAAGGCATTATGCTTTTATGATCCATGAGCTACAGAATTATTTTACTAGTTCCGATATATAGGTCTAGGCATATACGTATATGTAGGTAAAACTGCACATATTTTCAAATGTTAGTACTGCTGACCATTAACTTCATATTTTTAAAATTCTCACCCTTTTGTTTTAGGATGGACACAACAATATATGTCCAGAATGTACTTGGTCATGACAGCATAGGCTGGCAGTCTCATAGAGATATGCGTATTCACGAGTGCATGTACTCACGCACCAGAGGAAATGTACACAACCCAGAATGAGCAAATAAACCACAGAGAAAGAATAGTGCAAACTGAAATCCAGGAAATTGAATTTTAGGAGTGAGTGGGGGGTTGGCCCTCCACTGGCCCAGATGCCCATTGAGGGTCTCAGGCCACTGGGGCATACAGGTGGTCTCATTGTTGAGTCAAGGCAAGACTTTTAGTTGAGTCTTTTGAGATGGTGGGTGGAGGAAGGAGAAATTGATCGAGAGGTGGAGAGAGAATGTAAGGGAGAAGCAGAAGGAGACAGGGAGGGAGAGAGAAGGAGAGATATTGAAGGAGAGACAGAGGAAGAAAGAGGGGTACAGAAGGAGAGTGAAAGACAGGTACAGAATGAGGAAGAAAAAGGAAGCTACTGAGAGACATAGAATTAAGGGAGACAGAAAGAGTGACGGATATATATGGGTTAGACATACACAGAGGTAGGAAGACTGAGAGAACGACAAACAGAGAGAGAAGTGATTGAGACAGGCAGAGGAAAGCAGAGAACAGAAGCCGCTAGAGAAGGTAAGAGGGAAGACAAAGAAAGATGGAGAAAACACTGAAAGAGAGAGGCTCCAGAGCGTTGTGTTTGTCACGTTCCTTCAATGTGAGGGAAATCATGGGAAGTCTTTGTGGGGCTGCTTTGTTTGCTCCCAGACTCAGGATCTGGCCCCATGACTGGCTTGGTTCTCAAATAGTGGGTTTGCAGCAGCAGCAGCAACAGCATTCTGTGCTGGGGTGTCTGCCAGCCAGCCCTAAAACCTTGGGATTCTATTTAATTTTGGCCACTTTGATGATGCTCTAATTGTCTTCCAGTTTTTCAATTTCCAATTTCCCCCATCCAATTCATGAAAGCAACTTCGTGCTTTTGGGCTCAGCACTCTGCCTGGGGGGGACTTTAAAGTCTCCCTTTGATAAATGTCTCCATAGTTCCATAGCAATTTTCTTTACCAAATTCTTACTGCTGATTGATACAGTCCCCAGATGTGCCCTGGAGAAAGAAATCACAAGTCCCCCGTATCCCAGCCTGCAGGCGCAGGCTCTGAGGAAACCAAGTGGAGTCCATGGGAACCTTCTCCCCCCAACTCCTCCGGCAGCTTTTCTGTTACCATCTCGGTTCCTGAGTCTCCCTTCCGGCTCTGGACTGACTCCCCAGCTTTCACTTCTTCCCAGTAGATCCCTCATCATCTTTCGAGTCCTCTTCATCTCCACTGTCCAGGTGTGATAGTCCTTTGAGTAGGGTTCTGGTGGTTCTGCTTAAAGTGGTCCATTGGAGTGGCCGCATTGTATGACACCATTTTGAATTATATTTTTAGAGTCGTTGTTTAGTCTTTTCCAGTGGTTTTGACTCTTTGTGACCCCATTTGGGATTTTCTTGACAAAAATACTGCAGTGCTTCACCATTTCCTTCTCCAGCACATATTACAGATGAGGAAATTGAGGCAAATAGGGTTAATTGACTTGCCCAAGATCGCACAGCTAGTTAAGTATCTGAAGTCAGATTTGAACTCACAAAGATGAGGCTTTCTGACATCAGGTCCCAAACTCTTCCCTGCCAAGCTGCCCATTATTAGAGTTATATTAGTACTAATATAAATCCAGAGCAGCCACGTCAGACCCAAATATAAATGAGTACCTGCAGGTCACAGATTGACTTAGGAAACCACAAATTAACATCATCTATGTTGTATTGTATTTTTCTTCATTTTTGTTAAGCACTACCCAATTACATTTTAATCTGGGAGTTTGGGGGACTGCTTGCAGCCTGGAGACCATGAATTTGATGCCCCTACCCTAGAAATAATTTAGTCCAAGTTCCTCATTTTACACATTGGGAAATTGCATTTTTGAGGAGGTCAAGTGGCTGATTTGCTCCAGTTCATCTAATAAGTCAGTGGCAGAGCCAGGACTAGTGATGAGGTCCCCAGACCATTATTTTGACATTATTACACTGAATGACTCCCTGACTCAGGTGCTTTGAGCTCTTCCTACACTCCTCTTTCTAGTCAAAGTGGACTTCCCATTTTCATCATCTTGCTCCCCCTTTCTTTCCTTGCATTCACACAACCTCTGCCCCACACTTGGGATACTCTCCTTCTTTCTGTTCTAAAATTCAGCTCAAGCATCACTCTTCCTTGAAGCCTTTCCTGATCCCCTGGATCTAGTATTACTTTTTTTAACTTACAAAATTAGTTTAATCAAAATAATTTTTAAACCAAAGTTATTTGCATTCAGTGAGTTTTTAAAAACCCTACTAATCATAGCCACAAACATTTCTTTAAAATTATAACTTTGCAAAAGCAAGGTAGTTGGCTTTGTTTTTTTATTTGTAATCATTAAGTTAAGACAGTAAGTTTAGTAACCCTGTATTTCTTATTTGGGATTCTTATTAGTATTTCATATTACTAATCCTGTTTTCATTTATTTGTGAACATGCAGACTCAGAATAGAAGTTACAGCTAAGCTCTCAGAGGTCAGAGAATATCCCACTTTTATATTCGTACCCCCAGTGCCTAGCATAATACCTAACAGGTTTGTTTTTTTTTTTTAAATTAGATTGGTAGTTTTGCCAGTGTAGAGACCTTAAGGTGACAAATGTTTTGTGTCAATAAAGACTATACCTTTTCTTCTGGTCCCATAGAAAGCACTTGTGAATTATTTTTAAAAATTGATCCTCCCCCACTTTCCCCCCAAAATGTTCTCTTCTTCCTCAAATTTTCTTGGAACACTTTGGATCTCCATTTTGTCCCTCTCACTCTTACCTGTGGGCATATCCTAACTTGTCGGGGCAGCTAGGTGGTGCAATGGATAGAGCACCAGTGCAGGAGTCAGGAGGACCTGAATTCAAATCTCACTTCAGACACTTGACACTCACTGTGTGACCTTGGGTGAGTCATTTAACCCCAATTGCCTCATCCTGAGTCATCTCCAGTCATCCTGATGAATATCTGGTCACTGAATTCAGATGGCTGTGGAGGAGAAGTGAGGCTGGTGACCTGCACAGCCCTCCCTCACTCAAAACAAAGTCAAGTGCAAGTCATGTCATCATTTCTCTGATGGCATGGTCTTCTTCAGTTACAAAGAATGAACACACAATCTTAACCTGTCCCACCCCCTATTAAAGCATAAACTTCTTGAGAGCAGAAGCTATGTTTTTTTTTTTTCATCTTTGAAGTCTCAGGGTTTAGGATAGTGTCCTACACCAAGGAAATGAATAAATGCTTGAACTGCTTTTTCGTGATGGCACAGAATTGGAAATTAAGGGCATGCCCATCAATTGGGGAATGGCTGAACAAGCTGTGTTATATTAATGTAATGGAACACTATTGTTCCACAAGAAATGATGAGCAGGCAGACTTCAGACTTATAGGAACTGATGCTGAGTGAAGTGAGCAGAACCAGGAGAACATTGTACATAGTATATAGGACATAGTAACAGCAACATTATTCGATGACCAATTCTGATAGACTTAGTTTCTCTCAGCAATGCAATGATCTATGACAATTCCAAAAGACTCATGATGGAAAATGCTATCCACATCCAGAGGAAAAACTATGGAGTCTGAATGCAGATCGAAGTATACTATTTGCTATTTGGGGAGGTTTTTATTTTTTCTTTCTCATAGTTTGTCCCTTTTGTTCTGATTCTTCTTTCATAACATGACTAATGTGGAAATATGTTTAATAGAATTGTATAGGTATAGCCTATATCAGTTGGCACACCATCTTGGAGAGTGGAAAGGAAAGGGAGGGGGGAAACTTTAGAACTCAAAACCTTATAAAAGTGAATATTGAAAACTAAAACGAAATAAATAAATTTAATTTAGGAAAAAAAATGCTTGAGCTGAATTGGAGAAGGGGGTGTTCTGGGTATTCCCTTCCCTCCTCTACTAGGGTAGGTCCTTGGTTTCCTTTTTGGTTCTATCTTCTTATTTCCTGGCAAATTGACAAACTACCCCTTTGGTCGCTTCCCCAGGCCTTTCCCTTCTGGGTGATGTTCTTGTTCTGTTCCTGTGTCTGATGTTCTTCAGATCCTATTCTCTACTAGGTAACAGTTAATCTGGTAAATGAATCCATGCTGATGGGTTAGTGGTTATAAATCGATTAATGAGTCATCTCTCCAAGGATGCATTTTAACTGCATTTTAATAGGGGCCTTCTGGAACTATTATATTCTTAATAATCTAGTGGGGGTAATTGCAGGCAAAGCAGCTAGTTCATAAGGGAAATATTTGGGAGCAAAAGAATCTTTTGGTGTCCTTCAAATCAGGACATAGTTCAATGGGCATAGAAATCTGGCAAAACAAAATGAAGTATAGTTGCTGAAACTTTCTGGGCTTCAGTTTCCTCATTTATAAAGTAGGGGCAGTAGAAGAAAGTGTCAGATAGGACTAAATGTTCTCGAAGACCTTTTCTAGGTCAATGTTCTAAAAGTCTTTCTTCTAGCAGCCAATATTATCATCTCCATCCTATGATGAGGTATCCTCATTCTTATTTGATGTTACCCATCTGGAGAAATAACTAAGGTAGGGCAACCAGAGCTCTGTTCCACAGTGTTAAAATTTAGAAGGTGCTTACTGATAGACAGGTAGGAACTGAGCTGAACACTTAGTTAGCAAAAAAAAATTTGTTAAAAAAAGAAGTTACTCATTGGCCTTTATTTACCCTGCCCCCGTCAAGGTCCTGCCTCCCAGGTGAACTTCTCCTTGACTCAGGCCCAACCTGTTTTATTTGCCTTCCCAGCCCAGGCCTCTCTCCCCAAAGTCAGCCTCTGGGTAGCTGCGGTAGAATTTCAAGGGGAGCAGCAAAGGGAATGTCCAGACTAGAGGGGTACATACTTATCTACTATTTACTTTATTTTATCACTTGCTAATTGCTCTCGGAGCAAAATTTGCTAGCTAAAACTCTGGATTCCTCTATCCTTTCCCCCCAGAATTCTCCCCCTCTATAGGACTGCACTTTACCAACTTCTGAGCTGGTGGTCAGACAATGGTTTGTCCTCAGGAGGCCCAGAAATGAACTTCTCTCTCTCTGTCATTACTTGAACCTAGCTTGTGCCACCCTGGTCCTGAATTCCCCCAGAAGAGAGCCCAGGAGAGACATTAGTCTCCCTGATTGGTCTGTGACTGACCTATTTTTAATTCCAATGAGTTTTAGCAAAGGAGTTTGGCCTAGATACAGAAATCAAAAGGACCTCTTGTCCCAGAGGTGGGGAAGGTGGGGTTCAGAGCAAGGGAGAGAAAAGGTGCAGAACAGCAAAATGCCACCGAGGGTAAGATGTAAATAGTAGCCTCAGCCAACCACCAGATCCTTGGGAGGACAACTTTCCTGGAGACAATTGTTAAATTCTCATCTTATGAGCATTTGCACTTTGGAAATTTAGCAAAAGCCACAAACCAGGGCTTCCTTTATTGTTTTGTTGGTTTTTTAGATTTAACAAAGTATTGAGAAAAAATGTTAATTCATGAAGATTAAACTTAAAAGTATCTCCTGAGCAAATTTTTTGGAGGAGGGGAGGAAATCTGATTGTTAAAAACATTTGACTAGCACACCCCTGTCCTGAAGCCTGGGTAATATTCCTATCTCTGGCCAGGCCCCTTTAGGAACAAAGTACTGGTCACAAGGGGACTGGATAAAAGAGGGTGAATAGGTTAGTTGGAATCTTTCTCCACTTCAGGGAGAGCTAGAACTCAATTCAGCAGCATTTCCCTTTCTTGGGCATCCTTTCCTCATTGATACACTCCTGCCTCTTCAAGGCTGTGCTGACAGGAGGATTAAGTCCTTGGGGAGCTGGATTGTGACTTAGGTCTTGGTACCACAACACAGTGAAGGTCCGGAAGGGACAGAGTCCCCACAGGAGCTAAGGAGGCCACATTGATCCCTAGTTTAGGATGGAGAAGAGAAACAAGACCTTTCCCTGGAGAAGCAGAACCCAGCCTTACTTTCATATCCTTACTGCCCATCATCACCCAGCACCAGTGCAGGCCCTGATCCCACAGAATGTGCTCTGACTGCTCTATACTATCTGAGTGACCTAGGGAAAGTTAATGCCCCTCTCTTGGTCGCAGTTTCGTCTTCTGTAAAATGAACGGGGGTGACCTCACTCTAAAGTGGAGATGCCAGGATCTTAGGACTCCTCATCAAAGCTGCCTCATGGCTTCTTTTGCTGTAAGGCTTGAGACCAAAGGATAAAGCCCTCTGGGGCCTTCCACCCCCCAACCCTCACCTCTTGCTTCTTCCCCACTCCCAGAACCTCCCAGACACACATGCAGCCCATTCACTATTGTGTTCCCTGCAGGTGGGACCTCCTGATTGGAAAAGGAGGAGGCTGTGGAGCCCCAGGGCCTGCAGCAAAGCAGATGGTGCTTCCCCGCTGCTTTGGGAAAAACAACCCGGCTTCTGTTTCCTACCCTAACCCTGGAATATCCGGGGACTGAAGCTAGGGTCCTGTCCGGAAACCTGCCCCCACCTCCTCTGGCCCATGGGGCTGGGAACAGGGTCATGGACCCTAGAAAGGGAGATGCTGGCCCGGTGCCTGAGATAGATGAGTGTTGTTATTGATTCAGTATCTGAGTTGGGCCCAGGAAAGGCAGAAACATGAGGCTGGGCTGGGCTGGGAAGCTGGGGGAGGGGTTCTCTCTTGGGCTTAAAGTATTCTTTTTTGAGGGTAAGGACCGGGTGACAGAAAACGGTCCACTCTGGCCCTCCCAATCTTTGCCTCTCTACTCTGATCTTTCCCCAGACATCCTAATTAATGCATCAGCATATGGTTATTAAGAATCTACTATATACTATATGGTATAATGAGCTACAAGATGCTATTTCTGTCCTCAAGAAGATCATAGATAAAAGGAGAGAAAAATCGAAACTTGCCCTCCTCCTCCAACCTCCCAAAGCCAGAGAATACAGGGAAAAGGGGTAGATATGGAATCAGAGAAATTTCTACTCACTGCTTGGGTGACTTTGAGTAGGTCATTTCCTTCTCTGGGCTTCAGTTTCCTCATCTGACAAATGAAGAGGTTGGTCTGGTTGACTCTAAGGTCCCTTCCAGTTTTATATGTGGCATCTGTCTTTTGATTCACCTTCTGCCAGGAGTGTTCCCAACTCCCCATCAATGCTACTGCTTTCCCTCCAGTGATTATTTCTAATTTATTATGTATCTATATCTATCTACATCCTGTTTGTTCATACCTCTGAGCATGCATGCTCCTCAGCACCTGCTTTTGCTTTTTCTTCATATTTGCAGCATTTAGCACAGTGCCCAACACTTACTAATCTTAATTGTGGTTGTAGCTCATCCTTCATTTTAGAAGACCAGTGACATCATGGGGTGATGTCTAGACTGGTAAGTGAATTGGATTTAAGTGAGGCAGGGCTGCACAGACATCAGCCTTAGTGTCTCCTCCACAGTCACCATAGTCCACTGGCAAAACAAAAGTCGGGATGACTGGACATAACCTGGGATGCAATGGATGACCTTGTCCTCCTCACTGTCTGACCAGTTCTAAGTCTCCATGCTTTCATTGCCAGTGGAACAAATTGTTCTCATTGCCCATTCCACTCTGCCAGGGGATGTCTTCATGTATTTGGGGCAGACACTCCCCTAACTTACCAATGGGTTTGAGACCAGTCCATTACCCTCAACCTCAAAGGTTTAGCCTGCCTCCTGAGGTTGACCTGGGTGTCAACGAGGGGCATGCTATAGCTTCCTGGAGAGTTTGGGGAGAGGTGGACATCTCTCAGGTGCTCTCAGGCTGCTCAGCCCTCCCTCGCTCAAAACAAGTCAAGTGCAAGTCATGCCATCATTTCTCCAATGGCATGGTCTTCTTCGGCAACAACAACAACAAATGTTTGTTGACTGACCGAGAGCCTTAGATCTGTGACCGCCTCTCCCAAGTAGCAATCTGACAGGGAGCACCAAAGGAGCTTGGAAGGAGAAATGGCTGTTGGCAGGGGTAATCAGGGCAGGCTTCATGGAGGAGGTGAGGTTTTAACTGGAAGAACGGGAACAGGTAGAGAAAAAGGGGAAGAGACTTGATGTTTTTCTTGTTATTGTGCTAACCCAGGTCCCAGCATCAGCCTGGAAAGGTAGGACTAGGTCATTATTAATTGTCCATTGCCCAAGAAATGAGAAAATTCTGGTCCTCTCTCTTAAAGAGCATCATTACTTAAAAACAATATAAAATAAAAATACGCAACTAAACCCTCAGCTGGGTCATGCCAATACAAAAGCACAAACAGTTGGTTGGATTAAGACCCTCTCTACTCCCCCTCCCCCCATTCCCCAAGTCCCTTCCCTTTCTTTCCCCAGTGAGGTCTTTCTCTGGGGCCACTGCCCTGCCCTGCCTATGACCCTCCCTATCCTGACCTCTGGGGCTGCCCACTTCCCTTCCACTGGACCATTCCTGATAAGGAGACCAGAAACAGGTTTGACCTTTCAACTCTACATAGCTCTCCAATGAACCTAGAGCACCCCCACACATCCTGGGTCACATCCTGAGATGCACGCTGCCTTCCCTAGGCAAACCTGCCTCCTCCCTGGCCAGCATCTGGGGGAATCAGGAAGACTGCTCTGAATCAGCCAAACAGGAGAGCTCCAGGAATGCAGGGTCACCAGGTCTTTGGGGAAACAAAGGCAGCATCCTGGAGCTTTGCTGCTCCCGGGAGTCTAAGGGAACAGAACTGCCCCAAGAAACCCATTACCTTCACTCCCAGGCCCCAAAGACTAGGTGTTTGTGATGCCCAAGAAACTTCCATGTCTGATGGTTTTCACTTAGTTTTTACTGACCAAATGAGAGGTTTCTCTCTTCTTGTCGATGATCATTTGAGCTAAAAGCAGCCATTCTTTACACCCATCTTTGACTGAGTGCATTTCATGAGCCCCATTTCACAGGCAAAGATTCTCTAAGATAGGGTTTCTGCACCTTTTTTTATGTCATGGTCCCTTCAGGCAGCCTCATGATGTCTGTTGGACCTTTCCTCAGGAATAATGCTTTTAGATGCATAAAATAAAACACATAGGATTACAAAGGAAAACAATTATAGTGAAATGCAGTTATTAAACTATTTAAAATTTCAAAGTCATGGACCTCATAAAATCTCTGCATGGACCATGGAGAATGACCCCAGGGTGGTTTCCCTAACTATGCACACAGTCTTTAGTAGAGTGGGGAAAACTCCACCCTGATCATGCATGCCCCCAGGAACCCTCATCATTAAGAAGTTCAGTATACTTTAAGAATGCATCAGTTTGGGTATTCACACCTCATCAGTACCCTCTGTAATTTCTGACTCTTTTATTGGAGGGCTGATGGACTGGGCAAACAACTCTTAGTTCTAAAGTGGTTCCCCCTAGTTCTAAAGTCAGTTCCCTGGGGAGCTGGGCTGGGAAAGGTAGGAGTTTCTGTTCTGTGGTCCCTGATAAAGCAACTTGGCCAGAAAATCCCCTGAAGAAATGGTATGTTGGCTACTCACAAGGCACAAGGTAGATGTTTAATCAACACTTATGAAGTGATTGATTGATTGATTCTTGGGGGAGAAGGGGTGATGGAAGACTCCAAGGATGTCAACCAAGATTTGCATTTAGAGCTTTCCTCCCTTCCCCCATCCCTGGCAGTAGCTTGTGCCATAAGGGAAAGGGAAGAAAAAGGGATCAGGCATTTATTAAGTGCCAGGAACTACACTAAGTACTTTACAAATATTACCTGAATCAGTGCCCCATACTAGCACTGGGATACATCCTGTCTCCTTTTGTTCTTTCTGTCTTCTGTACTGGTTTTGTTTTCCCAGTGATAGCTAACTCTCCAATATCCTCAGACCATAGGGAGCCTGCTTAATAAAATATTTTGGTTAATAGAGGTCATGCTACATGAGGAATAACTAAGACATAGATCACCAGTTTTTAAAGAACTCAGTATATGATAAAATGCAATTATCACTAAAATTACACTGAATATAAAGTGATCTTTCATTGATGATTTAGAAGGCACTTCAGGATGACTTAGGGATCCTTGTTAACAAACTGGTAGTGACTAGATTATGGTATTAGTTTTGTGGGCAGCCAGATAACACCATGGTACATAGAGTACCAGGTATGGAGTTAGGAATTCCTGAGTTCAAATCCACCCTCAGACACTTTCTAGCTATGTTTGCCTCAGTTTCCTTATCTGTAAAATGAGCTGGAGAAGGAAATGGTAAATCACATAGAATCTTTGCCAAGAAAACCCCAAACTGGAGTCACAGAGAGTCAGACACAGCTGAAAAGTATGAACAAAAACAACAAAAGAATTTTATAAGAATGCTAGATAACAGAGAGTTTCTATTCATATTACGTTGAATATTGTTGGACATACCCCATGCAAACAACAAATATTGACTGAATTGGATTGGATGGAACTTAAAGTGAATTGAATAGCTTAATTTATTATACATTAGGATCCTAGGTTCTACAGCTAGAAGGGACTTTGGAGATTAACATTAGTTTGACACTTATTATACTGCTGAGGAAAGCAAAGCCAACAAAAATGAAATCATTTGCTTAAGGTTACCCGGCCACAAAATATTTTTCTGCATCTTTACTGGTGGCTCACACTGTGCTGAAGTCATAGTTGATCATCAGCAGAACTCCACCATGATCATGCCTTCATGAGACCTCATCACCAGGAAAGTCATCATACTTCAAGATGGCACTAGCTTTGGTATTCACACCTCATCAGTTCCCTCAGTATTCTCTGTCCCTGTGATTGGAGGGTTGATGGGCAGGGCAAAGAAACACCTCCCAAAGTTTCTTATAAAGAAGACTCTCAGACTAGCCAACTCTTCATTTTCCACCAGCTGCACTCATTGGCCCCTGCCATGTTCCCCAAGTGGATATTTTCTTCTTCAGGCTTTTCAGCTTCGTGTGTGAGTGTGCGCGCGCGCGTGCGCGCATTCCTCCATTAGATTGTAAATTCCTTGAAGAAAGACACTGTCTTTCTTTTCCTTATTTGTATCTCCAGTGCTTAATGGGTGCTTGACACACAGTAGGTACTTAAGAAATGTTATTGATTGACTGTCAAATTAAGACACCAGAAGGGAAAAGGGCTAATATCGCCTAGTGAGTACAGGGGTGTGTATCCCTACACAGTGGTTTCATTTAGCCATAATATTTAAGGAGAGGAACTGATGGCAGCATTTGAAACAAGTCAGAACCCTATTATTTCTGAAGCAGTTCTGTATGTAGGAAGAGGGGAGGGCATGAACTCAAATAGGACTTTAGCATACAGCAGAGAAGGTTGGCTGGTTGTGCTCTGGAGGTTCACTGGCCCCTCTTGCAACAGGGGATTCCAAGAGTCAGCAGTGTGAATATTCTTCCCCGTGATCAGGGCAGAGTCTGTGATGAATTTGTGCCTCAGATTTAGCAGGAACATATGGTTCTTCTATTTGTCTTCCATTTCACACGTGTCAGTTTTGTCTCTATGATTTAAGGCCATTGCTACAGGGATGTAGAGACAGAGCCATTATCTCCAGGGGGGGTCTTGTCTCCTCTGCCCCTCCAACTTAGTACTACCACTACCACTTTTGTCCAGGATGTAGGGAGGGAGGGAATCTCACCCATTGCCTTCGCATTAGTGGCAATGACTGACAGCATACATGTGATAATTATTAGATCTTTTTTTAGGAACTTTTGGGGGAGTCACCTCCTGTCCTACCAAGTGGTTCCCTGAGTAGCTGCTACTCAGTGACCCCACCTTCATCATCAGTCAGAATGACCCTCTTACTAATCTCATTAACAAAAGTAAAATAGTCCTTGCTCTCAGGAATATTCCAATCTAACCAAGAGAAACAACAAACACAATTATAGGCATTTACAAAGATAGTTAGGTGATGCAGTGGAGAGCTTGCGGGCCTGGAGCAAGGAAGGTTCATCCTCTTGAGTTCAAATCTGGCCTCAGACACTTACTAGCTATCTATTCCTGAGCATGTCATTTAACCTCTGCCTGGCTCAGTTTTCTCATCTGTAAAATGGGGCTCATAATTGCACCTACCTTCTAGAGTTGTTTTGAAGATCAAATGAGAATCTATTTAAACAATAGCAGACACTACCTTTAATAATCCACCCTGCTTGTTTTATAGATGAGGAAACTGAGGCATAGGGAGGTTGAATGACTTGTTGAGGTCACACAGATAGAAAAGGCAGAGCCCTGATCCAAGGCTTATCTCTCTGACTCCAAGTTCACAGTTTTCTCCACTATTATCATACTGCATCCCTACATGAACTCCCCAAGACACCCATGTAAACTGGAGAAGCAAGAAATCAAGTATCATAAATCACATTTGCAGATAGAAATACTGGAGCACAAGGAAGTGAGTTAAGTGTCTTGGGCAAAATCACCCAGCCAGTTAGTGGCAGATTCAAATCCGAATCTTTTGACCCAAAGGCAGTTTTCTTTCTCTTGTCTCAAAGCTGCATCTCCTAAGGTGTTGAGTGCAGCCCAGGTAGCTTGCAGGCGCTTAATTCGTGCTTGCTGGATGATTCAAGCAGAGTTCATTCCTGACCCTTGTAGGAAGGCTGGAAAGAGAATCTCCTCTTCTACAGAGTGGAGTCTTTGGCTAGGCTTGACATCAGGAGGTGTAGAGTAGAACAGGACGCATAGTACCAAACATCTGAGGACTGGCCTGGCACCATCTGCTGGAAAGCAAGAACCTCACTGGCTGTTAGTCTGGGAACTAGGAATTTCTTAGCTTCCTTTGGGTTGTGGGTGGCTTGGACAAGGGTAGCCCAGGACCATTTGCACACTATCTGTGACATCTTCCATCAGCCTCTAGCTGTCCGCCCCCCACTCCCCAATCACAACCCTATTTCCACCCCCTTTTCCAGGCTCCAAGCCTGGCCTGTCTCTATAACCTCCTTACCCTTTCCCTTTCCTCCTCCTCAGGCTTCCTTCCTGTCCTTGTTGGTTTCTATGGTTGGAGCAACAGGTAGGTGGGGGACCTGCCTAGGGGCAGAGCTTCTCCAAAGGGTAGAGCCAGGGGTCTCCTTACCCACAGAAATCCACAGGGTTCCCCATTCTCCCAGCCCAAGACCAAGCTGGTTTATTCTAGAAGATGAGGGTCATCAGCCCAAAGGAAGTGTGTTTTCAAATCATTTGGAGTCCAGTCTGCTCTCTGCCTTTTGGGAGTCTAGAGAGCCCTCTGGTGTGGTCTAGTGCCCTCCTGTTCACTCACACAAACACACACACTTACATACACACACATACACAATTTCCTGTAGATCAGCACGGGAGCCCAACTTGGGGAAGATACTTATTCCTTTATGAGAACCTCTGTCACTCCAGCCCTCCCAAACCCACTTCTTTCCTGGGACCCCATGTGCTCTTGCCCATTGTTCCCCTTCACCCACCCCATCACCTACTCCCTGTCCCGTTGACCCTCCCCCCCAGCTTTTCCCCAAGTCATAGGAATGTCCAGGAGCACCTGGAGGCTGCGCCATGTTTATTGTTCTAATAAATATACTGCAGAAGGTCCTGGTGGGGGGCCAGGAGATCAGGGACCTGAGGGGCAGGGAGAGAGTGGGGGGAGGGAATGCGGGATGGGAAAGGAGAGACAAAGATGTCATGTTGCAGTGGGAAGAGCCTTGGGCTCACAGTCAGGAGTGGCTACTTGCTACCTTGGCTCTTCTACCTCCTAGCTGTGTGACCTCGGTGAGCTAGGGAAGCCTTCTCAGCCTCTGCAAAAAAGAAAGGGTGAGGCTGAATGACCTCCACAATCCCTTCTGACTCCATGTCTTTGATTTTATTAATGGACAGAATCATAGAGAGGGGGTCAGAGGAAATGAAAGCCTGTGGGGAGTAGGGGTTAGTGTGGGCAGCAGGGAGAGGCAGACAACAAGAGAAATGCCCTCCTTCAAATCATTTTCACCTAATCTTTCCAGAGCATTCACTGGTCTGGGGCCCAGAGCTGGAAGGTTCAGAGATTATCTGGTTCAACTCCATCATTTTATAGATGAGGAAACAGAGACCTGGAAATAAGTACTGGTCACATGGTGTCAGCATTACGGAAGGCCTTGAATTCATGTCTGCTGACCATAGAACCAGGGGTATTTCCACATACTATGATATCCCCTCCCTATTCTACCCCAACCCACTCAGGCCCTATCATCAGAACCAACAGAGTATTCACCCAGAATCCTGTGGAGAAGTCTTCACTTGGGGTGCATTGGCAGATAGGAAGATTGCATCTGTGCTTCCAGAGATACTGACCAATGATTCGGCAACCCAGGAGTGTGCTCATGCTGTCTGAGCGAAGGTAAGTCCCAAGGATGCTTGTTACTGGTCTAGGACCTCAGCATTAGAAGCTTCCTTTCTTTGACAACTTTGTAAAGCATCTCTGGTCCACAGCAAGAACCCTGGCTCATTGTCTCCCAGAGTGCTCCGTGTTCCACAGCCCCCTGAGCCCCACCAGTTTTCCTAGGAGACAGCAGGGGTGTATGGCAAGCCCTAGCTGGGAGGGAACAACTAGGCATAGCTCCAAATATAACCCAGAACAGTTGCTGTGGCCACATTTCTGCCAGCTCTGGTTCAACTCCCCAGGGTCCTGGACCATCTCAGATCCCACTCAGAACTTGTCAACCTCACAAT
Source organism: Bettongia penicillata ogilbyi (assembly GCA_023548195.1). Classification (NCBI taxonomy): domain Eukaryota; kingdom Metazoa; phylum Chordata; class Mammalia; order Diprotodontia; family Potoroidae; genus Bettongia; species Bettongia penicillata. The sequence continues at coordinate 610,462 of JAJHZJ010000460.1, read as the reverse complement.
TTCCCAAGTCCCTCCCCTCCCTTCCTCTTTCCCTGCTTTGTGCCCCACTTCCCTGGTGTCGACAGCAATTTCCTGCCAGGCCAGATGATACGAGCCGGAGCCAGATCATGGGAAACCTTATGCCATGGTATCAGGCAGCCAGTGTCCCTTGGAGTCCCAGGACCTGAGCTGAGACTGAGCAGAGCTCCCTGGGTGGGAGGAGATGCCTTGGTTTCCCTCTTCAGGCACCCTGCAGCTAGTTTAAGCTTCCCTTTGCATCCTCCATCAGGCAGCTCTGAGGGTTCCCTACCTCAGGCTGAGGACAACCTTCTTCCTCCTCTTTAGGGTTTGTGGGATGCCACATGCCATGGTGGCCCCATGGGGGGGCCCTCCCTGGGCCCATTCTGTCATCTCCCACTTGCATGAGTGAAACCCCATACAGCAATGCAACTGAAAAAGCATAGCGCCCCCCCACCCCAGATTGGGGGATCCTCACCTTCACCCTGGAGAGAGCAACATCCCCTCCCATGTGGTAGGCAACACAGGAAGTCATTGGATTTCAGACTAGAAGGAACTTTTAAGGTCATCTAGCCCAAACCTTTTATTTTACAGATGAGGGAACTCAGATCCTAGAGAGACTAGGTCACATGCCCAAGGTCATTCAGGTAGTAAACAGCAAACCGGGATTTGGATTTGAACCCAGCCAATCCAACATGACTGCCATTTATCACATCACCTTGAAGAAGGAATTTCTGAGCAGCATAGGTGGGAGGGGAATAATCTAAGATATATGGAAGTGATTGTAGAACACTGAAAAAAAATAAAATTTTAAAAAACTGGAACTTCAACTCAGAGACTTCTTGGTTGCCATTGATCCATATCCCCTAATAGCCCCTGGCATTTCCTGAGGATGCCCATTTGGGTATCTGGAGAGTGACCACCCCCATCTTCTTCCAATCTCCCTATGATCCAAGTCCTCCAAGATATCATTAGTCTCTCTCTTCACTGTTCCAAATACCAACAATACTTAGGTATATGTCAAACCATGTCTATTATCTGCTTATTTCTGTTTCATATGTGAGGGTCTTTCTGGGAGCTCCCCAAAATCATGGAACTAGGTCTTTTCCTTGTGTCCCACAAAAGAGGTGATACAGGATCCTGTACCCTATAGTTGTGGGATGGAAGCCCCTTTAGGGCATTTCCATTTTTGCTCAGTATCTCTAGCATAGTAGCTGGTACATTATAGCTGATTAATGAATGCTGATCAAGTGAATGAAAGAATGAAAGGAAGGAAAAAAAGGAAAGGAGAGGAAAGGAAAGGAAAGGAAAAAAGAAAATAAAGAAAGAGACACTGCAGGCTGACTATGTGACTGACAAGTAGGGAGGCAGCCAAAAGAAAGGGACAGTGACCAGAAAGGAAAGGACTGGTCTGTGGAGGGGATATGCCTACTTAGGGCTAAGGACTTTGAAGATTTCGAGTCTCTTACCACCTGGCCTCTTCCTTTCTCCAGTCTTCTTACATTTTACTCCCCAAGCCACTCTCTATGATCCTGCCACACACAGGCCTTCTTGCTGTTCTTTCCAAGTGACATTCCATCTCTTACCTCTGGGCCCTTGCACTATCTGTGCTCCAGGCCTGGAATTCCCTCCCTGATTTGCTTCAAAATTCAGCTCAAATTTTACCTTCCACAGGAGGCTTTTTTTTTCTTTGCATCCCCCAGCTACTAAAGCCTTCCCCTCTTTCAATCTGCTCTATGTGTACCTAGTTATTTAAAGGTTGGCTCCCTCATTGGACTGTGAGTTCCTTAAGGACAGGGATTAATTTTGCCTTTTTTTCATATCCATGAAGGTTAGAACAGTGTCTAACACATAGTAGGTACTTAAATGCTGAATGGTTTACTGAATTCAGATCATTAAAGTTTCATCCTGAAACGTACAAAATATTTATAGCAGCTCTTTTTGTGGTGGCAAAGAATTCGAAATTGAGAGGATTCCCATCAGTTGGGGAATGGCTGAACAAGTTGTGGTATATGAATATAATGGAATATTCTTGTTTCATAAGAAATGATGAGCAGGTGGATTTCAGAAAAAAAAAAACCTGGGAAAACTTACATGAATTGATGGTGAGAAAAGTGAGCAGAACCAGGAGAACACTACATAGTAAACAGGAGCATTTTGTGATGATCAGCTTTGATAGATTTAGCTCTTCTCAGAAATGAAATGATCTAAGACAATTCCAAAAGACTCATGGAAAATGCTATCCACATTCAGAAAAAGAACTATGGAGTCTGAATGCAGATCAAAACATATTATTTTCTCTCTTTTTGTTGTTGTTTTTCTTTCTCATGGTTTTCCCCTTTTGTTCTGATTCTTCTTGTACAGCATGACTAATGTGGAAATATGTTTACAAGGATTGTACATGTATAGCTCATAACAGATTGCATGCTGTCTTGGGGAGGAAGATGTAAAGGAGGGGGAAAAATTTAGAACTCAAAATCTTATAAAAGTGAAGGTTGAAAACTAAAAATAAATAAATAAAAGTATTCTTTTTTTAAAGTTCCAGTCTTAGCACCTAGAAAACAAAGACAAAGACACCTTGAAGGGGGAGCTGATGGTGAGACAGCTACGTCTTGATGGTGGCGGCTAGACCAATTACTTCAGACATGGACCCCCATCTCTTCCTCTAAGACTGCTCCCGAGGTGTTTCCTCTTTCTCAAGTTCTTAGGTTCTTGAGACGTAAATGAAGCTGTTCCTTCTCTCTTCTCCTCTTCTTAGTCTATTCTAAGTGTTAATTGACCCTGCAGGGTACAGAGCAGAGTAAACAAGAACTTCGTTTTCAGGGAATTTTCAGACAGTTAAGACTGTCTATCACAAATGAGTTGGAAGGGACTGTTGGATTCACTTCTTCCAATTTCATAATTTTACAGATGAGGAAAATGAGACCCAGAAGACTGGGGGAAAATCTTTGTGGCATGCTGGAAAGAGGGCTGACCCTGGGGTCAGGAAGACCTGGGTTCCGATACCACCCCTAACCCTAGCTTTATGGGCCATATCAATTCTGCACTTGTATTTCCATAGTGATATACTTTTATAAAGTCTGTGCTCAGGAACAAAAACTTTATGTCTTTCCCTTGGTTCTGTGCTACCATTCTGAGGTGTTAGGTCAGGGAGAAAGAGTGTCAGATCTGGAGAGATTTAACACAACAAGATTTGATGAAATGAAGATGAATGCACTTTTGAGTGAGGAAGGGGGCATTCTGAAGTGGAAGGAATTCTCTGAGGAACCTATTACTTTATTCTGAAACATTAAAAAAAACCACTAGCTGTATGGCTCTGACAAAAGAATTGAATCTCCTCATTTGTAAAATGTGATAATAATATCATCAGCCTTTGTGGTCTCGCAGGGTTTCTAGAAGGTTCAAAAAGATAATATCTATAAAATGTTTTACAAATTTTAACGTACTACTTAAATGTTGATTATTATCAAGCTATTTTCCCAAAGTCACATGGTGAGTTAGTAGCAAGAGTCCAGGGTTGGGAGAATCTCAGCATTGGTAGAGACCTCTGAGTGCAGTCCATCTCAAACCCTCACAACCTTACTGAAAAGTGGTCCTGCAGTGGAAAGGAATACACACCTTCCAAGGCAATCCTGTTTACTTTGGAATCATCCTAAGTGTTAGGAAGTTCTTGCTGACATCAAGCCTCCATTTACTTCTTTGTAATTTTTGCCCTATGAGGCCAAGCAGAACAAATCTATTTCTTCCTTCACGGGACCACCTTTCACATATATGAAGATGAATATCATGTCCTTCTAAGTCTTCAGTTCTTGAACATAATGTAAGTTGGAGAACTTTCACCATTCTGATTGTTCTCTTCTGGAGAGAACTCAAGGAATAAACACAATCCTCCAAAAAAGGTCTGAGTACCAAAGGACTGGTGCCTCTGTATTTCTGGAAACTGTACCTCTATTCTTGGAATTTAATTTCTGATGAGCTTTTTTGACCACTGTATCATGTTATTGGCTTTCATTAAGCTTGAAGTCCTCTCTGATCCCCAGGTCATCTGATGAATTGCTGTCTTAGCCACATCTTCTTGTCTTTTATTGTTTTTTACTGAATATAAGATTTTAAATTGATCTTTATTCAATTCCTTCTAATTAATCAAGAACTTAAGACAATTTTTAATTAACATGGAAGCTATACCTTTAGCTAACTAAGTGTAGTTCTCCTTTGAGGTTGATATTCAAGGATTAATGATGAGTGTGTGTTCCCTCCACCATCACCAGTCTGCTTCTCCTCAACGTGAATTTGTTGAACGTCTATTGTGTTCAGTGCACTTTGTGCCATCCAGTAGAGATGAAGGTAGGAAAGGTTGGATAGAAAATCAGTAGGAGACCTAGTACCTGCCTATGAGGAGCTTATATTCTAATGTAATTAATGGGGCAATACTGATGACCAGGTAATCAACAGAAACATCATTCAAAATGATAAAAAGGCAACAAATGAAATAAAGGACTCCATTGCCAGGGTCCTCCTCAAATGCTTCTTGGATAGTATACTACTAGAATGATCTTGACACCCTCAATACAGAAGTGGGTTGGCAGCTCACTCTCATTTTATAATCACAGAGTTGCCTAGGGCACTGAAACGTTTATATGACCAGTTAGTATGTGCCAAAAGCAGAACTCAACCCAGTTTATTTCCCTGACTTCAGAACCAGCTCTCTACTATTCCACCAATGACTTTCCAAAGCAGCACATAATAGGGACTGCATAGGATTGCTCCACACTTCATCAAATGCTCAAGAGTTGACTGTTTGTCTTCCAAGGCAGCCCTACAAATACTAGGCGATCTGACTCACAGAAAAGAATCAAGTCTTAGGATTCTTGAGAAGTGCTGGTGCTGGCTATGTCCCTCCCCGATCCTCAGACCTAGAGTCATTCCCTTAACATCTTGTAGTAGCATATACATACAGAGCTTGAAGTGATCTTGGGAATCACCCCAGTTCAGTGGTTCTCAAAGTATTGTCTGGGAACTCCTTAGCATCCTAAAGATCTTTTTGGGGTGTCCTTCACATCAAAACTAAGGTGTTTTTAATTTCCAATATAGTAATCATCAATAGATATAACTCATATAAACAACAGTACTTCGGTGGGAAGTTTCCCCAATAATTTTTTTTACTTTTTTAATTGAATTATTTTATTTGTTTTCAATGTTCAACAATCACTTCCATCTATCCAATAATTTTTAAGAGTGCAAAGGGGTCCTGAGACCCAAAAGTTAAAGGACCCCTGATCTAGTTCAATTTCCTCAGAGAGGAGAAAGCTGAGTGTCAGGGAGAAGTCATTTTCCAGAGTCACATGGATCAATAAGTAACAGAATTAGGACTAAGGTCCTGCTTCTGACTTTTCACTATACTAGTTGGGTCACCCCACCCATCTTCCCACTTCACCCTCACCCAGGATTCGGTTTTGGGTTTTTTGCTTTGTTTTGTTTTACAAACTCTTGAGTGATTGAATATCTCTCATTTGTTTTTCCTGACAGAATCTGGGCGTCTCCTACCTGGAAGTATATAACTGGAAACTCCTACTGATCCCCAGGGAGAGACCCTGCATTTGCATTCTAACTCTGAATCTGGGATAGTTTCTCCTTTGAATCTGACCTTGGCATCTGTCTCTTCAGGAAGTCGACCTATATCAGGTCCAGGGTATAAGGATTTGGCCATTGCTGGACAACAGGTATATATGATTACAGAATTCCAAGCCACCTCAGAGGCTGTCTATTCAGATTTAATTTGAACCGGAAATGGTCTACAACATACAAAATGAGTGGTCATCCAGCTACTGCCTGAAGAGCTCCAATGTAAGGAGAACCTATTATTTCCCAAAGCATCCCATTCTACTTTTGGAAAACTAATTGTTAGGAAGCTTCTCCTTACATAGATTAAAAAATCTGCCTCTCTGCAGATTAATAAGCCAGTATTGTAATACCTCACACTTTCCCAGCAAGGAGTCTGGGAGTAATTAGAGCAGGTTATCCCTATTTTGTGGGGGAAGAAACTGAGACCCAGAGAGGTTAAGTGATTTGCCCCCCAAAAAGCATCTAGTTATTGACAAGGGCAGGGCCTGGACTGGCCAGATTCTCTGAGGGAAACTCCATACTCTTTCTACTATTTTTTCTCTTCTTCACCCCTACCTCCCCATTCCTTCATCAAATAATGAAGCCAATGTCTTTTCTCTCATTTGTCTCGTCCCACTGTGGTCCCTCTTTCTAAAGGTAAGAAGATAAAGACATCTCTTGGGGAAAATGATATTCTACTTAACTCCAGGGAGGTCTCTCACATCCCCTACCATTACCACTCAGACCTCTGCCTTGTTCCAGGACGGGGTTTGCTGGCAACTCTCTGAACTCTCCCCAAGAAACTGTGTCAATTTCTCTTTGGAGGATCCTGTGTCTTTCCCTTCCTCCCATCCTGTCCCCACCCCCTCAGTTTCCACCCTACCCCTCCTCCCCTCACTCTCTTTCTCATCCCCTCAAGGTCCTTTCCCTCTCAGACCCTTATCTGCTCCTGGGATCTGACCTTGGAATGCACTCCCAACTTGGAGTGCTCCTGACCCCAGGATGGCATTGCAGCCCAGCCAGCCAGCCCTGGGGCCAGCTCCCAGCTCCTGCTCCCCTTCCCCTTTAAAAACCTTCATGTCACTACGATGATTAAAACAAACACAGCTCATATTTTTGTTCTTAATCCGATTCTTCGTGGGGCTCTCGGGGAAAGGGAGGGAGGATTGGATGACAGAAACACATTCCTGCTGCCCTGGGGCACCCAGGGAAAGGAAACCCATATTGCCAGAATGCCACCTAATTGGTGGGCACTTGGTCATGGGCATCAGCCTCAGGGTGTTCCTGGGGAGCAGGATACTGGGAAGAGGGGAGGAAAAGGGCAAGTTCCATGAGGCGTCTAGAAGCCCAAGGGGTTGAAATACATGACCCATAAGTTCTCTTGCAGTCCGAACATTTTAGGAATCTCTGAATTGGCCAGGCAGGATGCAGGGACTGGATAGAGGGCTTTATTCTTGAGTCTAGAAATGAGACAAGATCCTCTTGTCTCAAATTGTCCCTTCCCCTGACATTTTCTTCCATTCATTTGGCCTTGGAGTCCCCCCAAGACAGACAGACTCCTTTCTCTGACTTTTTCCCTTCTTGAAGGGAAAACTTACAAGGCCTTAGGAGTTCAGGGGCAAGGCTCATTGTTCTTATTATGGGAATCCTAAGGAGACCTTGAATCAGATCAATCTGGTGTAGGCGGGATTCAAACAGAGGAAAGTCTAGGGAGAGGAAAAGGAGTGGGAATAGATGGGAGAGGGAAAATGAGGAAAAGAAGAGGGGAAAAGAAAAGAACCAGAAATTTTTCTGAACTGAAAACCTTAACTTGAAGTCTCTAAATTCTCAATGATTCCATGGATCTCTTTCAGGGGCTCCATATACTTGGATGAGAAAAATTACATTTTTCTTTTCACTAACATTTCATTTTCTTTATAATCCTTATATATTTGAACACCTACTTCTAGAGCAGGGGGTGCAGTGGATAGGGTATCTGCCCTGGAGTCAGGAGGACCTGAGTTCAAATTTGAGTTCAGACCCTTAATAGCTGTATGACCCTGGGCAAGTCACTTAATCACAACTACCTCAAAAAAAAAAAAAAAGACATAATTTTGTGATATTACTCCAGACAACCAAAGGCATCCACAACACCAAAAAAGATTGTTCTCTTTCCAAGATAATTTCATTTAGAAAAAAGAAAGGGGAAAGGAAGAAGATGGAAAGGAAAGACAAGGGGAACTGAGTGGAGATGAGGAGAGGAAAGAAATGTTTAGAGAAAAGAGAAGAAAAATTAAAATTAAAACTGGTATCAACATTTGTATAGGGCTTTAAGATGCACAAGCCATTTTACATATATTATCTTATTTAGTCTTCACAACAAACACCACCTCCAATAAGTGCTATTATTATAATATCCATTTTACAGATGAAGAAATTGAGGCTGAAACTTGCTCAGGGGTACAGTGATTGAGTGTCTAAGGCAGGATTTGAACTCAAGTCAATCCTAGCTCCAAGTCCAGCGCCCCACCGTGAACCTACATGGCAAGAAGAGGGAGTTATAGAGATATAAGAAAGGAGAGAAAGCATACTATGTAGAAGAGAAAGAAGATAGGAAGAAAATACCACAGGAGGAAAAAGGAAGGAAATCGAGGGAGGAGATGCTTTAGAGAAAGGAGAGTCAGAGGAAAGAGGAGATCAGTAAGGGACTTTGAGAGAAAAGTGCAAGCGTTTTCTCAGCCTACACTGTTGTGTTTTCCCCATCTAACTGATGCTACCAACCAGGAGGAAGGGAAGGAAGTCTGTGTGTGAGAGTGTAAAGGGTGGGATCTACTGAAGTAAAGTTCCATAAATTCAGGAGTCTCACTCCCCAGAAAAGGAAGTTAATGGGGTCCCAATCTTTGGCACTTCTTTCCGCACTCTCTCAAATTAAAGTGATAAGCCTCAGAGGTGCTTCTAGGGCTGGTCAGGAATAGTATGTAGCCAGCAGAGATCTCCTTCCATAGAATCAGAGTGCTACCAATTATAGCTAGATTGATAGAGTAGTTTAAGGCAGAGATGTCAAACACCCACCACAACACTCCTTAGTACTGACTGTTCCAGTCAGATTAAAATGTAATTGAGAGATAGCTAACAAAAAATAAAAACACATAGATAATGTTAATATGTCATTTTCTAAGTCAATACTTGGCCCACAGGGATCTTGACATATAATCTAGAGGTCCCTGGTTTCTACTGGAGTTTAATACCAATGTCTTAAGGTTTGCAACACACTTTACAATTATTTTCTGCCTTGATCCTCACAACAGCCCTAGGAGGTAGGTGCTTTATTATCCTCAATTTACTGAGGAATACAGAAGTTAAATGACTTGCCCAGGGTCACACAGTCAGTAGGTTTCTGAGGCTGAATTTGAATCTAGGTCTTTCAGTGCTCTATCCACTGTACCTTGTTTATCTTAGCTGCCTTGTCTAAAACGTGAAAGGAATGGGAGATCATTTAGTCCAGTGGTGTCAAGTTCAAACAGAAATGGGGCCAATAAATCATATATAAACATTGCTGCCATCTGTAAGCATGCTTATGTAGAAAACCACCTATTAACATTATTTTCTATTGTATTTTTATTTATTTTCCAATTGCATTTTAATCTGATTCAGGGTATACCTTGGAGGGTATACCAGGAGGCAGTATTTTTAACACCTCTGACTCATCCATACCTCAAAAGAAATACCCTCTACAATGTGCCAATGCAGTGGTTATTCAGCAGTTACTTCACCACCTCCAGTAACGAGGAGCTCAGTATCCCCTGATGTAGCTCATTCTGTTTTGGGATAATTTTAACTTTAGGAAGCTGGAATTTTTACACATTTCCCTTCCCATTAATCCAAATATTTTATCACTCCTTTGTTCCTGTTTTCCTTTATGGGATCAAACAAAATGAATCTTTAAAATACTTCAGGACAGATACTACTAAGTTCCCTCAAATTCCTTTTTGGTCACTGGCCACCTCCTAGAGCTATCCCAAGCAACTTTTGGTCAACCCTCTCAACATCCAGTAATTTATAGTTTGCTGTTTCTTTCCCTAAAAACATCATTCCTTTCATTCACACATTTTTAGGCAAGGCAATCGTGGTTAAGTGACTTCCCTAGGGTCACACAGGTAGTAAGTGTTAAACATCTGAAGCAGGACTTGACCTCAAGTCCTCCTGACTCCAGGGCCAGTACTCTATCCACTTGCACCATCTAGTTGCCCTTTATTCATAGATTCCTGTCAAGTAGAAGTCATCTCATCATTTCTCTGATGGCATGGTCTTCTTCGGCAACAAAGGACAAACATGATGATTTAGTCAATATCTCTTACATGTAAAGCATTGTTCTAAGAACTGTAGGACACACAAAGATGAATAAGATACAGTTTCTGCCTTCATAGACTTTGTAGTCTATTATGAATTGAAAGGTGGGGCTTTGTTTACCAGTGGGGCATTGCCTTTGGTATTGGTGTCTTCTCAGGACATGGGGCTTTCATAGGCTCCTCCCTGACCTCATCACTTGACCTAGACCTTGACCTTCAGGTTTGTGTCCAGAAAAAAAAAGATTTATCTCACTATGGCTTTGTAGCGGGGAGGAAGGAGAGACCCAGGAGGGGGAGAGTGAATAAGCCTGTAAAAGTCTCCTGGATGCTGTAAATATGGGGCCTAGACTTTGAAAGCCCCCAAACCACTTTTATGTGCTACTTAAAGGGCTTTCCTGTTGTGCTGATAGAGTTTACAGGGAGGAGACTAAGGGGCAGAGAGGAAAAAAGTTCCTGGGAGGAGTGAGGGTCAGTTTCGGCAGGGTAGCAGTGGGGTGAGGAAGGACAGTGGCAGGCTAAGGAGAAGTAGAAGCCACATCAACGAGACAGGGAAAATGGGGTGGCTTAGGACTGAGGCATTCTTGGGTTCTACTTCCTATTCTTAGATTTCCCTCTCCACCAGGTATAGTTCTCACTCTTAAAAAACAAAAACAAAAAACCTTGCATGATAACAGGAGGCAAAATACACAGGGTGATAGAAGCTAGGATTGTCTTTTGCCTTTTGTATCACCACCACTTAGCTCAATGCCTGGAACACAGTAGTTGATTAATAAATGTTAGTAGACTGACTATGTTCTGTCATCTCGTACAACTGTTTCCAATCTACAGATGGGGAAAACCAAGGAACTAGGAACAGAAGGAATTTATCCAGGGTCATTCAGTGGATCAGGAGGCCAAACAGGAATCTGGATTCCCAGTCCAGTCCCCAAGAACAAGAGAAGGTTCTAAGATTCTGTGAGTTGTCACATTAGGTCTCAGAATCTTTTTGTCTCTGACTGAGCCACCAAAGGAAACAGCTTGCTGGTCCTCCCCGGTGTCAACTTCAAATGTGAGGGCCAGTCTTCTTATGTCCCTAACTTCCCTTCACAGCCCTTTATGGGTCTGTTATCCATGAGTTTATCTAAACTTTAAAAAAAAATCTATTTATATTCCTCGTCTGTACTACCTCTTAAAGTAATGAATTCCATAAGTGTCCTACATGCTGCCTCTGGTAGTTGAAATCAGAGGATTAGAGCCGGGAGTTCAGCTTAGCCAAAACTCTCTGCTTATACATGAGGAAACTGAGGCCCCTCAGGATGTCCTAGGATTTTACATCTAGAAGTCCAAGGGACCATTGAGAACTAGGACAACCATCCCATATTACAGATGAGGAAACTGAAGTCCACTTATAGGTAGAAAGTAGCAGAGCTGGGATTTGATCCAGATCCTTGGATTGTAAATTCCGCAGGTTCTCCCCCATACCAGAGGCAGAGGCAGACTAGAACCTAAGTCTCTTCCTATCCAGTCCAATGACATTTCTACTACCATATAATACCATTTGTTTTTTAAATTTCCTAAATTTATTTATCTCAAGTTTCAGTTGTGCCTCTTGGTATTTTAAATTTGGCAGGGTAGGTCAATCAGTCAGTCAATGAACATTTCTTAACCACCTACTATGTGCTAGACACCGTGCTAAGAGCAGGTCTGTGTGGTTCAGGCTGATGGGATTTGGAGTTAAGAAGACATGGGTTTGAATCCTGCCTCAGATACTTTCTAGCTATATGACCTTGGGTAAGTCATTCATTCCCTGGGCCTCAGTTTCCTCATATGTAAAATGAGAAATCTAGACCTGATCACCTCATAGGTCCTCTTGAGCTCTAAATCTATGATCCTAAAATTCTATAGATATTTCTCTTTTGTCATATGCCCTCTTGACCATTGTTTTCTCACATAGAAGCTGCCTCCTCCCCCTCCCCCTAACTTCTTCCATCACTTAGACTGGCCCTCATCCAGGTGCCTTTCTCCCCCTTGTTTTGTCTGAGGTATGTGGCAGCTAAAACAATGCACGATGTTTCAGAAGTGGGCACCGAGGACAGCGTCTCCCTTTTGAACTCTCCCTCTCCCTCCACCATTTCCCCTACCCATAGTGTGACTTCTATATCATGGTCTCTGCATTGCCTGGAGTCTGTCCTGGCCCTCAGGGGTCTCCACAATTCTTCTTCCATGCAGCATCTCTCCTGTGACCTTATTGAGTTTCCTCCAGTTCTGGCCAACCAAACACTGCCATATGGGGGAGAATTACATTTCCTGTATATGTGTCAAAATATCTGAGCGGATGTGAAATAGATTAGACATGTATAAAAATAAACTTTTACGGGGTGACTGACTACTCCCCTCCAGGGGGAAGTCAGCACTCCCTTTTCATCTGGGGCCCAGAAACTTGGCCAAAACTTTGGGGATCACTTCTTTCTCCCATTCAAGACCACCCCCACCCCTTCCCATTCTACTTCATCCTCTTTCCAGGCAGATTCCTATAGAACCAGCTTCTTCTCTGGAAAATGATGAGGACCAAGCCATGATTAGTCATGAAATGAAGGCATCTTGATATTTGTCCTGCCAAACACTGGGCCACCACCAACACCTCTTGCTCTAGGTACCAAAATCAGTCCAATAGCATGAATGGTATGCTAATTGATTAACTCATCATCCCTGAGACTCTCTAGACCCAAACCCCAATATCCTTATATGTTTTGCTCCTCCCATTAGAGGATAAACTCCTTAAGGACAGGAACCTATATCATTCTTTGCATCTGTATGCTGTGTTTACTTAGTATGGTGCCTAGCACAGAAGAAATGCTTAATAAATGCTTTTTCACTCATTCATTCATCCTGGGGATTAATATCCTTTCCCCTTCCCTCATTCCTGGGAGAGCAGAGAGAATGTTAGGCAGTGAGCAGTAGAAAGGGGACAGGGATGGTTCTCAAAGCTAAGTCTTAAATGAAAGAAATCGTTCTGGAAAGCTTTTTGAGTCCTTGTCCTAGGGCAATTCCCAGAGAATCCTATCATTTTTCACTATAAAGACATTAGTTCCCCAAAGACTATAAGATTGATGGCAAATGCCACCATACAGGCAGCTGGCATTCTGGTAGATACTTGGTTGGAATTTATATCGATTATGTAGAAGCAAAGAATCAGAGAATGTGGAATGAAGAGTGCTGAATTAGAGAATCAGGGGCTTGGCTTAGAATCTTGGCTCCAACATATGGTACTTACCAGCTGTGTAACCAAGGGCATGTCACTGAAACTCAGTACCTTCATTCACAAAATGAGAGTGATCATATTTATATTACCTACTCTCAGAGGGTGGTTGTGAGGAAAGTACTATAGATAAACTCTACAATCCTATATAACTTATGAATCCATTAATATTAGGGCAAGAAAGGACTACAGAGATCAATGCTCATTTTCTAGATGAGGTCTAGCCATGGGAAGGGACTTTTTCAAAGTTGCACTGGTAGCAGGACCCAAAGCCAGATCTTTGGAGGTTAAAGCCATATATTTAGATTACATCCCAGCAGCCTCTCAATTTCTAACTGGATCCTCTCAATGATCTGATCCTTTGTCCTGTGGGACTCTTCCTCAGCATTTTGGGACACAAGTCAGCTCCAAGAGCTAGAAGAAACCAAGGCCAAATATTTAGGTAGAGTTTCCACCATTTCCTAACAGCCGGATCCTGGGGATGGGGCTACTATCTGGCTAGGACTGGGGGATTCTGGGGAAACTTTTCTTTGGAGACTATAGATTATGGTTTGCCTTTGGTTAAAAAACCTACCCCTGAGGGAGGCCAGATTCTTGTTTCTACTTTCTGTTTCAGTTGCCAAGGAAACCAGTAAAATATAAGTTCTTTGAGGATAGGGACTACTTTTCTCATTTTTGTCTGTGTTCCCAGCATCTTTCACAGTGTCTCACACATAGTAGGTATTAAATAGATAGTTACTGAATTATAATGGAAAACATTTCTTTTCTCTCCATTTTATCCCTCACTCCTTTTTCCCCCCATTATGGCTGATCCCTATAAAGAGATTTTCTAAAGAAGCTGAGACCTTTGGGCTCTTGCAATGCAATAAAGAATGCATCTTGTGTCTGAAATCTCAGAAAGCAAAACCAACACTACTTATGCTGCATCCTTCCTTCTTTCCTTGCCCTGCCCCCCACAGTACCCCCTAAAACAAACATCCCCTTCACTTCACATAAGATAGGAAGCAGGCATATAGGCTTACTTCAGAATGTGTCCCAAAGCAAATTTGAACATTATTGATAAACAAGGTTCTTTCTCTTGCATTTTTCATGAGATCTTGCCTCCTTTTAACATATGCACTGTCTTTCTCCCAGTGTCTGATAATTTGATACTGTCCTCTCTCTTGCTAAGGTCACCAGTACTCTTGGCTCTATCATCTCCCATCTTCTCCAGCTGATACCTCAATCACCCCTTCTCCTCACTTCTAACCTCTAATTTCAGCCAGATTTCCCCTACTCCCTTCAAGTATGACTTGAGTTTCACTACTCCCTGTCATCCTCTCAAGCTATTGAGTGTATCCCGAGAGACTTAATAGCTTTAGTAGCTTAAAGCTCCACTGAAACCCTTGGGACACTCTAATTCTCTCTTCTTCAGGCAAAGTCCTGAAACAAGCTTTCTATGGTCATTGTCTCCACCTCCTCTCTTCTCATGCCTCAAACTTTTGTAATCAGGATTTGGAGCTTACTATTCAACTACTAATTTCCTAATTGCCCAATGTAATGGAACTTTTTCAGTCCTCCTTTTTTGACCTTTCTACTACACTGTATACCTTGGACCACCCTCTCCATTTGGACACTTTTTCCTTTCTGGAATTTTATACCATTGCTCTCTATTTTTCCTCTTCCCTTCTTGTCTGGCCCTTCCTCAGTCTCTTTTGCCAGCTTTTCATCCAGATCAGATCCTGAAGTGAGAGGGTGAGAGGTTCCCAAGTCTCTGGGTCCTCTTCTTTTCTTTCTCTATAACTTCTCTTCTGATGTTCTCATCAACTCTCACTGGTTTAATTATAGCCTCTATGCAGATCTAAATGTTCCAGCCCACCTCTCTTAAGCTTCAGTTCCTTATCACCAACTACCTAGTGGATATTTCAAACAAGATGTCCCTAGGACACCTCATACTATTCAACATGTCCAAAATAGATGTCATTATTTCTCCCCCCAAAAAAGACCCCACCCTTCCCTCAAACTCCTTATTCCTATCAAAGGTACCACCATTCTTTCAATCTCTCAGGCTTGTAACATTGGAGTTATTATTGGCTACTCACTCTCTCTCATTCCACATATCCAATCCATTACCAAATCTTGTACTTTTCTCCCAGACACCACTTAGACTCTCATCACTTTTAGACTAGGTTATTGCAACAATCTCCTAATTGGTATTTTGTTGCTTAGATGTTTTTCAGTTGTGCCCAACTCTTTATAACACTAATTTGGGGGTTTCTTGGCAGAAATACTGGGAATAGTTTGCCATTTCCTTCTCTAGCTCATTTTACAGATGAAGAAACAGATAAGGCAAATGGATTAAGTGATTTGCTCAAGGTCATACAGCTAGTAAGTGTTTGAGGCTGGAATTTAAATCAAGTTTTCCTGAATTCAGCTCCAACTTTGACACCTAGCTGCTTCTGTGATCTTCTAACCTATGGACGTAGAACATAGTGTTAGAAAGAGGCAAGGTTTGGTAGACATGTTCCCTGACCTCAAAGTTGTTGCAATCTGAGGAGCGCCCTTTCTTACAGCTGTCATCCTATTATCACTTGTCTTCACTTCTTCATATCTTGATGACATGTCAAAATTCCCAAGATTACAGTTTATCTTTCAAATCTCACCAGTGAACTCTTTCCATATGATGGGGTAGCATTGCTTGCTTCTGAGAATGGCTCCCATAAAGAGCAAATCTTAGTTATTTTGTTTAAATTTCTACTTGATTCCATTATGGAGAATAGCATTTGCTAAGTTTGTTTCTAGATTTGAGGATGCATCATCCTCTTTGATTTCATTTCCCCAAAAGAATCCACTGTAAAATAGCAACCTTGACAGAAATAAGGATGCTAGCAGACAAAGCAAGTTTATCAGGGAGAATAATGAGTTGAATACAGGATATGTTGAGTTTCTGGTAGCCGTGGAACAACAAGGTAGAGATGCCATGTAGGCAGTTAGAGACTTGGGACTTTAGAGCTCTGGGAATTCTCAATCAAGATTATACAGATAGATTTGAGAGGGACTAACTGTAAGGTTATCACAGCACACTGCTATTTGAGCTTTCTTGTACAATTCTACAATTCTCCATAGCTAGAGGGGTCCTGGAATGTGACTGGAGGAATACGGTGGAATGGTACCTGGATGGAGAATAAGAGACTAGAGAAGGTTTTTCTGAGGATCTAATTTGTACATGTCTAGATATGTGCACATTGTCTACCTTGACTAGATTGTAAGTTTCTTGACGGCATAGATCATTTACATTTTTTCCTTTGTATTCCCCAAAGCCTAGTACAGTGTCTGGCACAAGGAGATAGTTGATAAATTCATAAGGGAGGAAGTTCTATATTTGTTGGCACTTTTTCCTTTGTATTGCTGTAGCTATAAGAACCCTGACACATCCAGGATGACCTGCTAGCACAGGTTCTTAGAACTGCTTTTCTAAAAGAAAAGCAGCTTTTGAGGGGTCAACAATCTTCTTTAATCACATATACTAATAGAGAAGAGACAAGGAGAGAAATAAAGACCAACAGACAAGGCTTCTAACTGTCTGACGATAAATGATACATAAATCACAGATCAACAGATCCAACTGTCTGACCATTACATACATATATAGATACCAAAGAGAGACACATCACATTTGAGTTTTCAAAACCAGGGGGTGCTCCTTAACAGCTTCCCAGCATATCATCTGGCACTTGAACCTTCTTCCAAAGAGTAATCCCCCAAAGCAAAACCTATATAGCATACCTTTCAGAGCTGGAGGAGGGCATGACCCTGGGGACCCAGTGCATCATTAGCAATTAACAAAAGGTGTGGGCCTTCCTACAAAAACAGGCTCCACCTGAGGCCCATTAAGGGGTGGGGAAGATCTTTTAACTTCTATTAACATTATATTAACATTACAGTTCCCCAGAGTCTAGCATGGGGCCTGGCACAAGGAAACAGTTGATAAATTCACTGGGGAGGAAGACCTATATCTGTTGGCATATTGGCATATGGAAAGAAATAAGCAGAGAGAGAAAGGAGAAGGGGAGAGGAGAGTGGGAGGAGGAAGAAGAGAGAGACTGAGGCAGAGAGACAGAGAGACAGAGACAGAGAGACAGAGAGAAACAGAGAAAGAGAGACAGAGAGAAAGATGGAGGGAGAATGCTTAATACTTAAGAAAAGAAGTGACATCTAGAGCAAAGTCATGCAGGAGATGGGAAGGATATGTTGAATGTACCTCTCTGAATGTAGAGACCCAGCCTGTGTCTTTTCTCTGTTCTCCCTAAAGCCAATACCTGGACTGGGGTTACACTGCCATGAGAGAGTCTATCCTTAGCAGAAGTCACAGGGGTTTGTTAGTACAGCTTAACCTAACTAGAGGACTGATTGTTAAATTTTCAGTATGAGCAATTATATCCCAGAAATAAGTAAATGCTACAAATCAGGGTTTGATTTGTAATTTTCTTTATTGCTCTAGACTTAAGAAGATGCCAGTCTTCAGACTGAACTTAAAAGTGTTTGGAGCATAGGAGAGCCAGTTATTAAACATTTCCCGATACACTGATGAGTGTAGGGAATGACCAGTGGTGGCGAGCTGAGCAATTCAAACAGGAAGATCTTCCCCCCTCCCCCACCACCCCTCTATCCCCTACTGCTTCTTACTCTAAAAATCCAACTCTATCCAGAGCTCTAGATCTTGCAAGCCTGGCCTATTCACCTGGCAAGACAGGAATATGCCAGGATGTTGGGAAGACATTGCCTGACCCTGGTCAGTTGGTCAGTCAGTCCTGGTTACTTTGGCTATTTTTACAAGATAAGAAATGATGATCAGGAGTAATTAAGTGAAGACTTCTGGGAATGTTGGCCACAGAACCAAAGAACCAATTTAGTCCTATCCATCCCTGAACATATTTTTAAATAAGCTTTAGCAAGTAGGGGAGTGGGAATCCCATTATCTCCTGAGATATATCATTTCACTTTCGCATAGTTTTAATTTTTTTAAATTTCTTTTGTAGTTCTCTTGTTTTTACATTATTCTTTCATATATCCAACCTCCCCCACCAAGAGACCTCTCCCTTATCACTAATAGCACCCCTTTGGACTATTGGCCAACTCATAGGAAAGGTTTTTCAGAGAACTCCCAAAACTATATAGTTTATGGGCTGCCATAATGTGTTTACCTTTCAATACACAGTTCTTCTTGCTTTATGTAAATTATGCAAATTTTACTTTATATAGAGAATTATGAAAAAAATCTACAATTGAAAGAACAGACATATTAACTTTCCTGTACAGTCCTGTGCTCTCCTCTCCTGCCTTTTGGGGCTCCAAGGCCTCTCACCCCCCCAGTAAAAAATATCTCTCCAAGTAAAAGCAGAAGAATGGATGCAAGGAAAGACCACCCTCACTTCAGCATCAAGGCTTGGCTTGAGACCCTCTGCATTAAGAGAGGAGTCCTTTGCCCTGACCTGTGTGTTCCTCCTCCTGCTTTAGATATTCTGTTCCTGCCTCCATGTTCCTTAAATCTAGTGCTAGTCCTTCCCTCCTGCTGTGACCACTTCTTTTCTCCCTCCCTCCCTTCCCCACATCTGAAGATGTCTTCTCTTGCCTAGAACGTAAGAGATTGATTGACTTGCTCAAGGTCCCTGAGCTCAGAGGTGAGACTTGAACCCAAGGCTTCCTAGCTTCCATTTGAACTCCTTATCTACTATATCCTACAGTCTCCCTTTTTCTTGTTAAAATAAAATGGATCAACATTCTTTACAGTCACACTATGGTAGTAAACTATTGTACTAAAAGAGTGTTCATGCCTTCAAAAAATAGAGGAGTGGAAGATTGAGAGGTCAGTGTAAGAACAGGATTCTAGCCTGGGTTGCCATCTGACCAACTAGGTCCATCTGGGAGACTGGCTGGGTTTATAGGCTGAGGAAACTTCAAGCTTATGTTTGAATCCACCATGGACAGAGATCCACCAGTGACACCTAGTGGTCACACCCACTCACACAGGAAGAAAATGGGAGCCAGAGAGTTTCTTGAAGTCTGCAATTTCCAGTAGGGACTTCTAAATCTACTTCCAACATTTAAGTCTCTGGGACCTAAGTGCTCAGGCTTACAGGATGCACTAGAGTTTGTACTCACTTGTGTGTATGTATCTTTGTGCTGCTGAGTAAGTTACTAAGTTACTTAAACTGTAATTCTGTCTGCAAATCCAAGGCTTTTTATCCACTTCCAGAGGAAATGAATAGGATGTTGAGAGTTCTGGAGACGGTGTTCTATAAGGATAGATGGAAGGAACTGGGATGTCTCACATGGGGAGGAGAAGATTTAGGCCATGGGTGGGGAACCTGCGGTCCTGCCCCTGATTTAGGAGAATGGGGTGGAAGATTGTCTGGATGCTAAGTACCAGAGGGCAGGAGGAAAATAAATTACAGAGACAAGTTTTTGATTCAAAATAGGGAAATTATGGACTAGAGCAAAAAAAAAAAATTGTGAATTCCTCATCTCTGCAGATCTGTTAGCTGAGCCTGGATGACTCTATGATTGGGGTGAGGGATGGAACAGGGCTGTTCGGGTATCCTGTTCATGTCCCTTTCTACTCTGAGATTTTTTAGGATGCAGAGAGTGACAGGAAGGTCCAGTGGTCATTACAGATGCAACATCCAGGGTGAACCAGAGGGTTTAGGCAGATAATTGCAGATTGAGCATTGGAGTACCTAGGTTCTAAATCTAAACCCTGCTTTAGAATTGATTCTCTTGGACTCACCATGCTTTTTATCTGTTTTCCCTCTGAGCCTGATACTTAAGAAGGTAAATGGGTTCCTCTCTTCTGGGAATTGAGGTCTAAGAAAATACCTACTTTATTAAGTATTTGTTTTTGAAATTTAACTCCACCTCCTGAGCCCTTTCCCTTCCCTTCCTTCAGTGTTTCCTGATTTTATTCCATCCTCTTATTTTTAACTGACGTAATCTTCCCTTATCTCTCCTCCTATCTTCCCTCTGTATCTTTTTAAATTTCTTCCTCTCTCTCTCTCTCTCTCTCTCTCTCTCTCTCTCTCTCTCTCTCTCTCTCTCTCTCTCTCTCTCTCTCTCTCTCCTCTTTCTATCTCTGTCTCTTTCTGTATCTGTCTATCTTTTTGTACTTCTCTAACTCTTTGTCCTTTTCCCCTTCCCTTGCTCTTTCTCTCTTCTCCATAGTTCTCTTTCTTTGAGAAACTTTTTGCTCCCCCCCACTCTTTCCCTTCCCTGTTTTCCCCGCTGCTCTTCTCTTCTGCAATTCTCAGTTCTCCTCCTTCCAGACTCAGTTGAAATCATTAAGGGGGTAATCATCTTGAACTATAAGCCAGGGTGGGCAGGACTCATAAATTACCTCTTTGCTGAGTCTTTCGTGCTGCCCCAGGGATCGGTAATAAACTATCCAGGACAGCATTGAGTAGCACAGACTTCCCACAAGCCCTCTCCATTTCCCTTTGGGTTGGGAGGGTCTGCCAAGCTCCTCTGTGTTTCGTCCTTCCTTGTTCTGATCAGAAACCCTTCATGGAAGGGAGCCCTCATCCACAGGCTGGATCTTTGTCTAGGATGAAGGGATAAAACCTCTATTAATGGTAGAGATTCTGTGTTGGTAGCACTTAGAGTTGGAAAGGTTCTTGAGAGATCATTTAGTCTACCTCCTCCCTTCCCCCCACTCCCTAGTCATTTTACAGAGGAGTAAACGGAGTCCCAAAAAGAATAAGTAATTTGTCCAGGTCGCACATAGAGTAAGTGGCAGTGTGAGGATTTTCACAAACATCATCTGACTCAAGAAGAGCACCTTTTCCAACAACCTAAGGACTGCTGTATTTGTAAGGAAAGTGTGATACTATAAAGAAAATACTGACTAGGGCTTGGGATACCACTTCGCCAGATACCCACCCTGCATATCATTTCAGAGCCTAACAAGTGGAGTAGGGGCCATATCAAACAGGGACAAGTAAGAAATATTTTGGAACTATCCAAAGTCAGTCTTTCAAGGTAGGGAAGGTAATCACCATCACATGCACACCTCCACCCCATAAAATAGGACTTTAGTAGGTGATATTAGAAGAAGGAGGGGAGGGAGGAGGCAGAGGATTCTTAGTACTGTATGGCCAACCACGTGTAAGCATCTTCCTTTTTTTGCCCCTGCCCCTCAGATGATTTAGGGAAGATTTTTCCATACTGTGAGTGTGTCCCTTGGTGGGGAATTAGATCATGGGGTGGGGGAAGGTACAAGGCACTGGTGTAATTGAATATTTATGAATACTACATAAATGCTTTTATTTGGTTATATATATACACATTTTTATATCACCTTTATTTCCAAAATATCTCTTCCCTTTGGGTATAGAGGGTGCTCAGGGGCTAGCACCTCCAATGTGAGGGCTTACTGAGTCCTTTTCAGGGCTACTCATCCACTTTTGGTATTTCCGTCACCCAACTTCCACTTGTGGCTACAAGAAGTTGTCTTTGCAGATCACCTAAACCATGTTGAGAGTAACTAATCCAGAGGCATCAGATCTTTTGATGAGTTAGGGAATGTCCATTCCAAGCATGTGAAGACTTCCCCAGTAGAATGGATGAGTAAGAACAATTTATTCCAATGGCTATGGAGTCCTTAGAGGTTGATCAGACATTGAAGATGCCAAGGTCATCCACTGCATTTTGGGCCATCATTGGTCGTCTTAACTTTTGGACTTTGATGACTCAGAAAGAAAGAGTAAGGCTGACAACTTTGCACATCTCTGCTACACTTAAAATCCAATTCACCCACAAACCAAGACATCATCCTGTGATCTTATTGGTTCTCTTTGAAAATGAACAAATAACATCTCCTTCCTTTTAAAAATGAAAACAAAATTCAGATACAAATCAACAAATTCTAACTGGACTCCCAGCTTCCAAGATCTTTCTTCTTTAATGTCTTCCACAGAGATGACAAAGTAATTTTTTTCTGAAACAAATTACCTTTCAGTTCTGGAACCCTTGATTAAATAACTCTGACATTGTTCCTGGACAGGAAGAGTCAATCTATTCCCTTACTCACCATTCCTGTCATTTTTCTGACTAATGTTCCCCTTTCTGATCTCAGCACCCCTCTGGGTGTTTCATCTTGAATTCAGTGATTGTTTTTGCTTTTGTATAATGCTTGGCACATAGTGCTTAATAAATGCATTTTTTCATTCATTCAATTATCATCCCAATTAACTGATCTTCTGTTAATTGTGAGCTTCTGTTTAAACATCTCCATTTCTGGGAGACAATGAAGAAACCCCCTGTGGAAGGAATTTGGGGGTTCATCTTCACAAACACTATTCTTTTTTCTATTTAAAAATGTATTTACATCTTTTCTTTTTACATGACCTACATTTCCCCTTATATCACTAGCCATCACTTATAATACTTTTTTTAAAGAGGAAGAGAAAAAATTTTAGCAGAAGCAATCAACACATTGAAACATATCTGACATCATATCCAATGTTCTATACCCATGAACCCCTTCCTTATTGAAGAAGCAAGAGAAATGCTTTCTCATCTCTTTTGTTTGGTGACAATCTTAATTACATTCTCACAACAGTCAGTTTTGATTGTCTTGTGGTTCTTTCCACAATGTCATATGCACTGTTTTCCTGGCTTGGTGACTTCACTTTGCCTCAGTTCACATGTCTTTCCATATTCTGTATTGATCATGTTCCTTGCTTCTTATAGTACAGTAATATTATTTTACATGTGAATAACACAATTTGTTTAGCTATTCCCTAATCAATGGATCCCTACTTTGGTTCCAGTTTTTTGAATGAAATGAATGAAAAGGTATTTATTAAACTTCTTCTATGTATAAAAGCACTATGCTAAGCATCAGTGATACAACCAGAATAGCTGAGAAGTCTGCTCTTTCAAAGAGCTCCTCTTCTAATGGGGGAGACCCTGTGAGAACCATCTAGAAGGTTTCAGCTCTATGTCAGATGGAAAAGTCCCATGATCCTTAGACTACAGTAGTAAAACAGAAAGTAATGAATCCTCTTTAATGCCATTTCTACGGATAAAATCACAGTTGTTTTTGAAGTTAAACCATATGACAGTGCCAAGGACTTTTGTGAGAACTTAATTTTTCCTGCCACAAAGAGTTGTTATAAATATTTTAGAACATGGAGACTTTGTTTTGGTCAGTGACCTCCTCGGGGTATCTGCCTAAGAGTGGAATCTTTTGAGTCCAAGGGTATGGACAGTTTAGTCACTTTATGTGTATAATTATGTTACAAATATTCTGAAGATTACCTGGCAGGATAAGATACCAGGCATTGAGGTCCTTTCTTGAACTTAACTGCCAAGCATTCAAATGCTTCAGAGAGCACAACTCAGATGGGCTGGTCACATTGTTTGAATGCCAAACATACGCTTTCCAAAAAGACTATTTTATGAATAACTAACACAGGGAAAGCATTCACATGGTGGTCAGAGAAGATATGCAAGGATATCTCTAGGTCTTAAGAACTTTGGAATTGATTGTATGACATGGGAGACACTGGCACAGGACCGCTCAGCCCTCATCGGAGAAGATTCTGTGTTCTTTGAGCAAAGCAGAATTGAAGTAGCTCAAATGAAACATGAGATGCCCAAATTTAGAGAATCCACCCCAAATGTTCACACAGACTATTTGTGCCCGACCTGTGGTAGAACATTCTGAACTCATATTGGTCTGATCAGCCATAGTCAGACACACTCTAACTTGACTCCAGCATAGTTATGGCATTTTGCTCCTCTTTGAGAATGAAGGACAGTGATCAACCGTGGACATAGCCATAGTTAGAGTCTGACTAACCACGGACAGTTTAGTTGCTTTATTTGTATAACACATAGTAATTTTTTCACAGCTTGGGGTGGGGAGGAGGTCAGCAGGTAGTCCAGAATCCACACCAGGGCTGCCTTAGGGGGAGCCCAGCAATACCTTTCCAAGTGAGAAAGGACTGGGAGGGGTCAAGAGCCTTGGAAACTCCACCTACTAGCCTGGGGATTGGCCAGACTCTGATATCTGCATTAGAGGTCTTTGTACCTTGAGGTACTTAATGCCAATACACCCCTTTCCAGTAGCAGTGGGCTCAGGAAGCTGTACAGTTAGACGTCATGGGCTAGAAGCTCCTCGCCTCTACCAGCTGGCCTGAGCTCTAGCTCATGAGTTATTTCAGGCCTCTGTTTCCTCATCACCCCCATCAATCCATTTGGGACACTGCTCTGGACTTCAAAAGGGTCCAAGAGGGATATGAGGCAATGACCTAATTAGAACCAGGTGTAGTTAATCAGGGAAGGCTTCGTGGAAGGTTTTAAGCTAGGCTTTGAAGCAGAACAAGGGGATGACACAGTGATATCACAGACCTCTTTCTTTTCCCCACCTGCCTTACCATTTTGTTGTTTCCAAACTAGCTTAATTGAATTTCCTCTCCCCAAAGTAGGGGACTCGAAGCCCACAGTGGGGCAATCTACCCCTCCTACAAAGGCTTCCTCCTCTTTGCTTAAGTCACCAACCTCCCCTCTTCCCTACCAATCTTCACTCCCTAATTACTGCAATCTTTGTCTGATTACGTGCTCTAATTATGCAATTGCATTTTCTCATGTTAATTGCATAATTAAGACAAGCAATTACATGGGAAAATTTTAAATTAAAAAAAATTATGAATTGTTTCTCTGCCCTCCAAATGCTATAACTCTGTGCTGAGACTGACATGTTCCCCAGCATTGTCTCATCAGGAGATTCAGGGAAACAAAGGTGATTTCTCAGGGCATAGTTCCACAGAAAAGATTGTCCTGGCACAGAGCTGCATCTGCCAACTCTGCTCACAGTGCTGCTGAAACAAGCATCTCTGTCTCCTTTTCTAGCTAATGCAGGAAATCTAAAACTACCAGTCCTGTAGGCTCTCAAGTACCAGGAAAGGAAACAATGTCTCCAACTCTACCTTTTCTTTCCTTTCCTCCTTCCCCTTCTTTGTGGATGCTTCTTCTCTTCCTTTATCTTCCTCTTGTTTCAAATCTCCCCTCCCCTTTCTTACACCAATTCTGGCTTCCTGCCCCGCTGTGGCTCTATTTGAAAGGCTTACAGACAGGTAATGACACCCCAAGCACCTTCCCTTTCCCTCCTGCCACTCTTTTGTCTCCTTCGAAACCCCTCCTGGTACTCTCTCCCTAGGGAAGCCTTCCCTGATTGGCTACACCTGGTTCTCATCCCTGGCTTGTCTCACAGCTCCTCAGTCTGAGGTACAGTTTGCATGACATTAATTTGCAAGCATTTAAATATTTTTTGTATGTGTTTCGCACTATTTATATAGCTGTCTCCCTAGTCGGACTGTAAATCACCCTGGATAAAGTTCTGTGTCTTCTTTTGTGCAAGGGGATCTAACTTTTTGCAACAGATGTATTCTTGACAAGCTCCATGTAAAATTCAATTTTGTAAATTGAAGGGTATTTTAAATACACTCAGAGAATTGGATATTTAAAGAGCTCTAGCAGGAAATCTTGTTGTAAGGTAAAGAATCACGTTCCATTTATATATGGGGTACATCTGGATTTTCATATGGAAACCCTGTGCTAGAGAATCTCTCCTGACATTGGGGGGATTTTTATTCTTTGACTCAGTCCCTACCTCAGAAGCACAGGAAAATATATGTCTGCTATACCTTCCCCCATGATGAGAATGACTCTTTGTTTGCAAGCATGTACTTTACAACACTAGAGAATATTTTATTCAGAGGAGGAATAAACAATAAAGAAATGCTTGTGTAAGGAGTATATACAAATAGAAAAGATCCCGGTTTTCTCCGCATTGCATTTTCCAGGAGCTGCCATTAGCAGATGCTGCTAGTACAGCTCAGTGACTATGTGTCTTGGGATTGGTCAGCTAGATTGGCACAAACTCAAATAGAAATGAAAAGGTTAAAACACAGAATAGGAAGAATAAACAGGAGGAAGGAGAGAGAGAGAGGGAGAGAGAGAGAGAGAGAGAGAGAGAGAGAGAGAGAGAGAGAGAGAGAGAGAGAGAGAGGATGGAAAGAGGAGGAAGGAAGGGGGAGAGAGAGACAGAGAGAATGTAAGAAGGGAGAGAGGGAGGGGAGAGGGAGAGAAAGGGGAGGGAGTGGGAGGGGAGAGAGAAAGGAAAGAGGGAGATTAGAAGGAGGGAGGCACACAGAACGGGGGAGGCAGATAGCCACAGACACACAAAGACAGAGAGAAGCAGAGATAGAAACAGAGGGGAGAAATAGAGGGACAAAGACACAGGGACAAATGGCAGCTCTGAGTCCATGAGTTGCATCTCTTCTGTCTAGCATACTGAAGTAGCCACTATTTCCTGATCCTCCTGAAGTTGCCTTTAGCTTGCAAACTGACATGGGAGTGTTCTATGGGAGGCTAAGAAGACTCCTCTCATCCTAGCTGATGCCAGGTCTGAGGACCAGGTAATGCACCCATATAGCACCAGGGATCCAAACCCTTTGTTTGGGGCGTTATAACTCTAGGACTGCAGAAGACGCTTCCATCCAATGCCAAGAGAAACTCTTGGTCACATACGGAGTTACAACACCTTTAGAGGTCATCCAATGGGCAAGTCTTACATCTGTTTCTTCCTTGGCTCTCAGCACTTTATAATAAAGCCCTTAATCTTTAGCTACCAGTGGGGCAGGGAGCAGGAGCACTGAGGGGCAGGGAGGATCTTGACAGATTTATTATGCTTGCTATATTTTATGTTTTCAACATTAGGTAAATTATTCTTGTTCTCAATATAATATGAAATCATGAAATAAATTCCTTCTGGCCCAAAGGGGGAGAGAGTCAACGAATAAGGGCTTGGAGTATCATTGCGAGTAGTTTGAACCCCAAACCAGATAGATTGTCAGGCTAAGCTTGGAGTATTCTAAAACTTGTATGAGTTATTAGAAAATATTCTCCACTAAACACTAATGTCCCAAAGATCTCACGATTGTGAGCAGTCAGGCCTCTCAGTAGGTATTGCTTTCTGGAATTCCCCAGCAGCTCTATGGGCATTGAGTATCTTTTAGCTCATATAACTCTCCCAAGCTTCCAGAAGGTGGCATCCCATATCTCTCCATCCTGACTCCTATAGTTCCATGCAACTCCCAATGGGCAACACAAACCTGTCCTTGAGGGGGAAAAAGATGCTGTAATAAGCCTTTTCTTGGTCTCCTTTTCACTGAGTGCAAAGGAGGAAGACCTCTGAGGAGACATTGTTCTCTCTTTGTCACAGGAGCATAGATTTAGAACTGGAAAGGGATCTTAGGAAGCTGCCTAAACTAGTTCATTTAAAAAAAGTTATTTTATTTGTTTTCAGTGTTCTACAATCACTTCCGCATATCTTATATTTTTTCCCCTCCCTCCCCCTCCTTTTCCCTTCCCTTTCCCCTCCCTCCCTGAGACAGTGTGCAGTCTTATATAGGTTCTACACATACATTCCTATTAAATACATTTTCACCTTAGTCCTGTTACATAGAAGAATTAAAATGAGTGGGAGAAACCATAAAACGAAACAAAACATAATACAAGAGAAAATGGTCTGCTTCATTCTGTGATCCAATTCCATAGTTCTTTCTCCAGATGTGGAAGGCATTTTGCCTCAAGAGTCTGTTGGGAATTTTTTCGGTCCTTGCATTGCTGTGGACTAAGTCTACCAGAAAAATTCTTTACACACCATGTGGGCTGTGTACAAAGTTCTCCTGGTTCTGCTCCTTTCACTCAGCATCAGTTCATATAAGTATTTCCAGGCCTCTCTGAAGTCTTCCTGTTCATCATTTCTTATAGCACATTAATATTCCATTACATTCATATACCACAACTTGTTCAGTCATTCCCCAATTGATAGGCATCCCCTCGATTTCCAGTTCTTGGCCAGCATCAAGAAAGTGGCTATATTTTTGTACATGTGGCACCCTTTCCCATTTTATGATCTCTTTGGAATACAGTCCTAGAAGCGATATTGTTGGGTCAAAGGGTAAGCACATTTTTGTAGCCCTTTGAGCATAGTTCCAAATTGCTCTCCAGAATGATTGGATCAGTTCATAGCTCTACCAAAAATGAATTAGTGTTCCAACTCTCCCATATTCTCCAACATTTATCATTTTCCTGTTTTGTCATGTTAGCCAATCTGATAGGTGTGATGTGGTACCTCAGAGTTCTTTTGATTTGCATCTCTCTAATCAATAGCGATTAAGAGCATTTTTTCCTATGACTATAGTTAGCTTTGATTTCTTCCTCTGAAAACTGCCTGTTCATATCCTTTGACCATTTGTCAATTGGGGAATGACTTGCATCCTTGTAAATTTGACTCAGTTCTCTATATATTTTAGAAATGAGGCTTTTATCACAGACACTAGTTGCAAAAATTCTTTCCCAGTTTTCTACTTCCCTCCCAATCTTGCTTGCATTGAGTTTGTTTGTGCAAAAACTTTTCAATTTAATGTAGTCAAAATTATCCATTTTTGCATTTCATAATGTTCTCTATCTCTTGTTTGCTCAAACATTTCTCCATTCTCCATAAATCTGACAAATACACTATTCCTTGCTCCCTAATTTGTTTAAAGTATCAATCTTTATACCTAGATCATGTATCCATTTGGACTTTATTCTCGTATACAGTGTCAGGCATTGGTCTATGCCCAGTTTCTGCCACACTATTATCCAGTTCTCAGCAATTTTTGTCAAACAGTGAGTTTTTATCCCAGAAACTGGGGTCCTTGCGTTTATCAAACAGTAGATTGCTATCTTCCTTGACTACTGTGTCAGGTACCTAACCTATTTCACTGGCCTACCCCTCTATTTCTTAGCCAGTACCAGTCAACTCATTTTTCACATGAAAACGCTGGCCACGGTCATAAAGGTAGTCATTAGCAAGATGCGGGATTGTGGTTCCAAATCCAGTATGCTTTCCACTGTGCTACTCTGTAGTATGGAACAAGAGATATCTCATGAATCTTTTATTTCCCCCTTTGTAAGTCTTTTGCTGAATTCTTCCTCACAGAAGGCTTCCCAGAGTATGCCACCATTCTCTGTCTCCAAGAATATCCCAGTCATCATTTACCACATCTATAGAGTGACTATACATTTTAATACCTTTTCTCTCTTAGGGAGAAATATTTTCTGCTGGAGCAAGTACTTGTTTGTTTAAAAGCACCCTAATTATCCCCTAATTATATCTTTTAAATCCTAAAGAATCTCTCTGAGACAATTGTGTATAATTATTCAGATTAATTTGTCCTAACCACACTCATGCCAATGCCCATATCCTGACAGTCAAAGGTGAAATGGGAACTGGTGAAGACTTGAAAGCAAAGACTCCAACCACACCTATGGTAAAGAGGGGCTCTTTAGGCAAAGTCATCCGGGCATTTTCTCATGACATATAACTCCTAGGTGAAAGTAGAATGGGGACAGAAGGAACATCTGAAGTATTAACTACACCAATACTAGGTTGACTTTGGCAGCTGGGTTTTACAATGGATACAATGATGAATTTGAAATTAGTTAGAGTTCAAATCCTACCTCAGCCAATTACTAGTTGGGTTACCCAGAGTTAGTCATTTCACTCTCTCAGTCTCAGTTTCCTTGTGTGTTATGTTCTTCACAACAGAAAGTTGTGACCAATGACCTCTAAGGTCCATCTTAAATCTACAAACCTGTTCAGAGGGGGGCATATTTGCTGTCCAGGGTACTTAGCATAGAGCCCTGCATAGAGAGGGAATTCAGAGCAGGTCCCTTTAATGATCTACTTCATTCTCTTCATGTCCTTTTCTTGTGTCATCAACCAAACCCATCACAGGATCTCCCTTTCCCTTTCACTACTTTCCCTACCTCCCCTTTTCCCCATATTACCTTTTCTTTCTTCTTCCTTGTTTTTCCTTCCTTACCCTCACTTTCTCTTTACCTTCCCTCTCCTCGCTAATTATTTTTCAATTCAACAAACATTTATTAATAACAATAATAGCTAGCATTTATTGGGCACCTTCTACATGCTAGGTATTATGCTAAGCACTTTACAAATATTATTTCATTTGATCCTCATAACAACACTTTGGAAAGTAGCTCCTATTATTATTCCCATTTTACTGTTGAGGAAACAGAAGCAGACAGAGGTGAAGTGACCTGCCCAGGGTCACACATCTAGTAAGTGTCTGAGGCTGAATATGAACTCAGATCTTCCTGACTCCTAACCCAGTACCCTATCTGTTGTGCCACCTAGTTATGTATAACAGTATATTACAGGGATGGGGAATCTGTAGCCTTGAGGTGACATGTGACCCTGTAGGTCCTCAAGTGTGGCTCTTTAATTGAATTCAAACTTCAAGTTCAAGAATTCAAAGGATTGAACTAAGACCTCAAGGCCATAGGTTCTCCATCCCTGATAGTCTAACAGAGGCCCTGTTGACCCTATCTATAGAGGAGACCTAGGATGGAGACCAGTGGACCTAGGATGATTGTATATACCTGTCAGGTCTGGAAACAATAGAATAGGAAGGTTTAAGGCAAGAGAAGTGCCATAGTAGTATGGCAGCTTTGGAATTCTGTTTACTGGTACCTACTATAGAGTGTCTTCCTGTTCTATATAAATAGCTAGAGTGAGAAGCTGCCTCAGGTCCCTTCCAGCCACAGGACACTCAACCAAAGAACATTTGGTGTCAAGAACTTCTGTCAGGGAGAGATGCTGAGTACATGGCTAAGCATTACAAGGAGTCAAGAGATGAGCCTGAAGTTACAGCATCTTCACCTGACCTTTATGAGAAATAATTCATTTAGACCCCTACTACATTCCAATCAGTATTAATCAGTTTAATATTTTACGTAAACCATATAGGAATCCTTGAATTCTTATAGTAGGCCTCAAACTTTACGACTTGTTTACCAATTATGAAACTCACTTGTGTGACCATAAGAATTCTGACAGATATCTCTATCCTATTTTACTCTAATTTCATGTCCAAACCCAAAATGGGTGGGATGCCTTGATGTTTAAGAAAATCCCCCAACTTTTTTGTACCTCTGGACCATTCTCTCTAGTCCAGCATGAACAAGTGACCATCTTATGACCACTTAGTCAGTAGAGATGCCCCATGCTTCATCCTACCTGACTGATATGTCATTGTTGGCCCTCAAGAGCAAAGTCTATCAACCAATGAGATTCTGTATTTTGCCATGCTTCTTTTGCATAGTTAGGTATCAAGTCCTATAAAAACAAGGTCCTAGAAGAAGGTGACATCTCAGGCCATGAGGAAGATCTGAGGTCTACTTCATTAAAGGAGACCATGGACCCTTTACGAAAGTGCCATTGGCTCAGAGCTCTGCCTTAGTCTCTTATCGTAGGTTGGATAATTTTAATCTTCACAGCCTGCTGGAAAAGGAAATCAAGACCTGTCAATAAGCATATGTTTTCTATCCTCCTTTGACAACTTAGAGGAAAAGCAGCTATATAGAACTAAACAAACCAATGGTGTCTTTTGGGGATTTTGAGGGGCTATATATTACTTGGGTGCTGCCTATGTCAAGGAGAAGCTGTGAGCAGATAGCCATGCAGGAGATGTTCTTATTCCTTCATTCTAGGTGATGGGTAAAATACCATATGCAGTTAAGCACACTTTCAGTCTCTTTCATGAGGAAGAACTCCATTATGTCAAGATCATATAATGAAGGCACAGTGAAATATAAAAAGTTCAAGGAAGAGGCATGCTTTCACCAGAAGGATGGCAGTTGAAGAGATAATTGTAATTGGGCAAATCCAAATTAATGCCCTAGAAAGATGGAACCACATGGTCAACCAGAGAGAGAGAGAGAGAGAGAGAGAGAGAGAGAGAGAGAGAGAGAGAGAGAGAGAGAGAGAGAGAGAGAGAGAGAGAGAGAGAGAGAGAGAAAGATTTTGGCACTTGCAATAGGGTGGAGTGAATAGGTACCAGGTAAGTTGGGATTTCCCAGCTCTTGGTCCTGTTGAAGAGTATTAGGCTAGTATCTAGAAGGGGTGTCTTGTGATCTGAAAAAGCTGAATGCTAGGTCTTAGGACTACAAACAGATGGCATGGATATTGTTCTGGAGGAGCTTACAACCTAGCAAATAGGTAGGGGGATGGTAGTAAGTCAGAAAGTACACTGGAGTTGGGTCTTGACAGGAGAGAGGAACTTTATAGGTGAAAATTGGCCAGATGGGGAGGAAGTGACTGTGTAAGACACGGGGAACCTCAGGAGCAAAAGACACAGAAAATGGAGCATTTGATTAGAACAAAACATACATGAAGGGGGAATTGTTGGGAATAAGGTTGAAAAAGATGATTGGAGTCACATTGTGGAGAGATCTTGAATGCCAAGATATAGAATCCATATTTATTCCCTAGGCAATGGGGAGATACCGAAAGTTTGAGGAGAGAGGAACGATGTAATTATAGCAGTATATTATGCGCATTAGTGAAAAAGATCATTAGGAAAGCCAGACTTTCTGGATACAGTGAAACCATTCCAGAGGCTATTAAAATAAACCAGGAAAGTAGAGATGGAGATCTGAACTATGGTGGTTTCTGTAAGTATGGGAAGTTCTACTTATGGTCTACTCCTCCCAGTCTCACCACCATCCTGTTGAGTAGCCTCTGTATGTCTTCTGGGGGATTGTGACCTCAAAGCAGGTCAGCCAATTGCAGCTCCTCTCCCATAGGCCCGGCCCCTTGTCTTTCAATTGCTCTGGGCTTGTGTTTTCATTTTTGACTGTCAGGGTCTGGGGCTATCAGCTTACCTTGCTCCAGAGTATAATGTCAACTGACTCCATCTAAGCAAGTGGTGGTTGCGTCCCCAAAACACAATGTGGCTAACTGTCAAGCTTCTCTTAGGTCGGAGGTGCTTACTCCAAGTCTCAGAGAACGAGAAAGTATTTATGTTAAAGCGACTAGTGTCGAAACAGCTTCATGTTCCCGAGAAACAGCAGCGGCTACTCTTCAGAGGCCAGGTCCTGGCTGACAACAAGCGCCTCTCCGACTATTGTATTGGACCCAATTCTACCCTCAATGTGATCCTCCGTCCCTTGGAGAAGGCATCCCCTCAGAGGTCTTCCCAGCCTCAGTCTCCATCTCAGTCCCTGTCCTTGTGGCCTCAGGTTAAGCAGGTTCTGGCCAAACACTTTAGCCCACAGGATGTAGAAAAAGTGTTTAGCCATCTAAAAGAGGAGCACAAGAAGTGTTTGCAGCAGATGAGCCTGGACGACCTTGAGCGGCTCTCAAAACTCTTATTTTCGGAAGGGAGGCATCCAGGAGCCTCAGGTTCTTCTATCCAGTCCAAAGGCGATATGGAGCCCCGAGGAGATACGAAATGTAATCTAGCACCCAAGGATGGCTTAAAACCAGAAAAGTCACCTGGTAAATAAACCTGACACGTCTGAAATTATTTATGATGTGGGTATTTTTTTTGTTAAGAGTATGTTTTCTGGAGACTTCTCCCCACCCCACCCCCCATTTTCCTTTTATAGATACCCTCACCTAGCTTTTGAATCTCCCAAACTAGTTATTGGAAGCTGTGACTTTTAGTGAGCTCCTTATTGTCTCTCTGCCTTACCTTCCCCTTTTGGTAAAGACATATTATCTCTTCTCTGCTGGGGACTCCAAACAGGAAGAAAGGATAGAAGTACATTTATACCTTTCTTTGAGTTTACAAGAGTTAGACTCTAGAGCACAGGTTTTTAACCTAGAGTTCAGATCCTTAGATTTCAGGGGCTCCATAAACTTGACCTGGAAGAACTTACATATTTTCACTCACCTTTAACTGAAACTTAGCATTTCTTTCAAATACAAAGGCAATAAACGTTATTCTGAGAAGTTGGGGCTTCACCAGACTGACAAAGGGGACCATGGCACCAAAAAAGTTAACAATCCCTGAAGAATATATCAAATCCTACACTTGACCTCTCCTCCAAGGGCTGAGGGACCCCCCTGGCTGGGGAAATTTTTCAAGTCATTTCAAGGATTCATGAATATGGGCTAGAAGCTCCTGCTGTAACCCAGAGGTGAAAGAAGCAGGTGGGGCTGTTTTATAAGTCATTGTGCTACCTCATCTGAAGTAGGGAAGGAACATTCAGCTCAGGTTCTTAGTTAATTAATGAACAATGAATTAAATTATATAAATATATAATAAAAACTATATTCAATAATAATAATTATAATAGCTAGCATTTATATAGCACCTACTATGTGACAGGTACTGTATGAAGTGTTTTACAGATATCTGATCTTCACAACAGCCCTGGGAGATAGGTGTTCTTACTGTTATTCAAAAAAATTTTATTTATTTTTAACCTTCATTAAAAAAATTGTTTTAAATTCTCTCCCTCCCTCCATGGTATGTGCTATTATAATCCCTTTTACAGTTGAGGAAACTGAGGCAGTTAGAGGTTAAGTGACTTGCCCAGGGTCATATTGCTTTGTAAGTTTCTGAGGCTGAATTTGAACTCAGGCCTCTTCCTGACTTCTGAGCCCAACATCTATCCACTGTGCCACTTAGCTGCCTATGCAGCTTGTGTAGCTATATAGCTGCCTATATGTAGATTGAGGACAAAACCAGGAACATGCTTTGAGATTTGTTCTCATAAGGTCCAGGAATGTTACTGTCTTTGAAAGCTTCTGCTCTAGAGAGCAGGAAGCATGCCACTGAGCAATCTCTTTATCCACCACCAGATGGCACGCCTAGGTCCACATCCCAGGGCTTCCTTCAGACTTTACAAACCGCAGTTTGGGACTCTTGTCTGGGTACCAATAGCTGTCAGCCCCTGCCCATATAAGAATAAACTGGCTTGGGTTCCTCAAGATTCCCATGGTTCCCAGACTT
Organism: Bettongia penicillata ogilbyi; assembly: GCA_023548195.1. Lineage (NCBI taxonomy): Eukaryota > Metazoa > Chordata > Mammalia > Diprotodontia > Potoroidae > Bettongia > Bettongia penicillata. The sequence goes on along the minus strand of JAJHZJ010000460.1, from coordinate 575,444 downwards.
CTATTCTCTTCCCTGGCCCAAGTTTGTGTACTCATGGGGTTGAAAATACAGAGTTAAGCTTAAACTTGCACTAAGAATTTCGGGACACCCTATGTAATGATGACTATAAATTATTTCATGACTTTATCAAAATGGTCCAACCCTCATCCTGCTTAGATTCTCAGCTCCTTCAGAACTTTATGTGACCCAAAGAACCACACACTCGATTTATGGCTTAACCTTACTGAATGGATTCTAAAATAAAGATGCCCCATTATCATGTGAACATGCTGGAGAGACCGAGAGCAGCTCTCTGATTAAGGTCTAAAATCTCTCTATTCCCCACCCTCAAGAGCTCTCCTTAGCTAGGGCTGAATTCCCCGCTTTATTTTTGCCAAGAGAGCAGTCGTGGTAGGGAGTCTGGGGCTTAAGAGTGGGGAGAAAAACTGGGGATGGAGCAGCTTTTCTCAATGTCAAAGCCACTAAGAAAGGAAAGTGAATAGTACAGAGAGCTTTCTGTACTTGGCTAACAATTTGCACAGGTGGATGTAACTCCATGGTCCAGGGGCCCCCATGATCAAGCTCAGTAGTTCCAAAGTCATTGCCTGTTGGAGTGTGAAGCAAGCTTTCCTGGCATCTCCTTCTGGACCTCTCCTGGAGAGTTTCCCATAAAGTAGAGGACTGCTTTTGTTTTAAATGCTCCTGTACAGCACAGCATTACACACCACACCAGCTTCTTGGCAGCTCTTTAATTTGTCAACTCCATTTATGTTAATCTCCTGAGGCTACGCAAGACACACTTGTACTTCCTATCTTTTTGGTGCCTCTAAGATGGAAATAATTTAGGCAAATACAAAAGGAAAGAAAACCTGGAATAAGTCACAGCTGTTTCAAATGTGGGTTAACCTTTCAGGTTAATATTACCTGTAGTACCAATCCAGCATGGTTTTTGGAAGACAGTGTGACATCCTGATGTGCAGATGTGAAGGTGGTGTTATGGATAGAGTGCTGGACATTTAAATTTGTCCTCAGATACTAGCTATGTGACCCTGGGAAAGGCCTCAGAGTCCTCACTGGTAAAATATATATTAAAAAAAGTACCTACCTTTTAGGATTGTTGTGAAGATAAAATGAGATAATAATTATAAAAGTAATTTGCAAATCTCAACACACTGTAATATAAATGTTAGCCATTATTATTAAATATCACCAATTTTTGTATCTCCAGGGTTTATTCAGTGCCTGGTACATAGTAGACACTTAGTAAACGTTTATTGATTGAGTGAAGGAGGGGCAGGCCCCAGGTAAGGCCTCTATGGGGAATGGAACAACAGTTATTTTGAGTGACCTGGGCACTTTCCTCCCTCTCATTCTGTGTTTTGTGTTATCCACTGGTGGGCTGACTTCTTGAAAGTCAGCTGGGCAAGGGGTTGAAATGGGACAACTGTTGTGATGTGTCTTGATTTCCCTTTCTTTTGGCAGTAGATTATGGTAGGAAATACATGAACTCTGGAATCAGAAGATTATTCATCCTACCTCAGTTACTATCTGTGTGACCCTGGATAGATCACTTAAACTCCTTGAGTCTCAATTTCCTCATCTGTAAAATAAGGAAAGGAAGGGAGGTGGATGAGAAAATCTCCAAGGTCCCTACCACTTCTACCATCCTGTATTCTCATGTGCTGGGACTAGACTTGACATACACTCCAGAGTCAGTGGTCAGCTCCTGAGAAGGATGAGTCTGAGACAGTGAAGTTCAGATTGAGTTCACATTGAACAGGATTTCTGAGTAAGCTTCTGAAGCTACTGCCACATGCCCAGGGGATATTGTATTGAATAATGCAATACAGCAATACAAGGTACTATATTAAACAATACAAACCTTGAACATTCAACTGCAGACATCAGATATGAGAACATTCAGTGACTAGGCAGACATACGCATAACTTGTCAATTGCAATTGGGTAGTGTTAGGACCAGTGCCATTATAATCATGCCACAGGGGCTGCTGCCAGCACTGATGGTCTTGTCCACTGCCTGAACCAGATATATAATATTCAGTCATATCAACAAACATGGATGCCAAGAACTGTGCATACACAGATGATGAGCGTAGAAAGACAAACAGAGGGGGTAGAGCACTGGCCCTGAAGTCAGGAAGATCTGAGTTCAAATCCAGCCTCAGACGCTCAGACACTGTGTGATTCTGGGCAAGTCACTTAATCCCCCTTCCCCAAATTAAATAAATACAGAAAAGCCTACCCTGAAAGGCATCTATTCTGAAATTTAGAGAGTTGCCAGGGGAAATGGCAAATTGTGAATTACCCAGTGTGACATAGACAATATGTAACAAAGGTAAGACTTGAGCCCAGGTCTTTCTGTCTCCAATATCAATTTTATATACTGCCCCATACTGTCTTCATAATTCCTCTCATAGATCCCCCTTTTCTCCTCTGACACTGATATCAGTGATACAGGTCCTTATCTCCTGACACCTGTATTATTGTAATCCCCTAAAGGTTGGTCTGCCTTTCTCCAGTCTCTCCCCACTCCAGGACATCTTCTACTCAGCTGCCAAAGTGAACATGTCAATAAACTCCAGCGGCTCTCTATTACCTCCAGGATCAAGTGAAGAATCCTCTATTTGGGTTTGAAAGCCCCTTATGATGTGGCTCCTTCTTACCTTTCCTCTCTTCTTATGCTTTATTCTACTCCACCCCTCCTACTCCAGTGACACTAGTCTCTTTTTGGTTTCTTGAACACTCATCCCACCACTCTGGGCACTTTCATGTCTCCCATGCTTGGAATTCTCCCTCCTCATCTCCCTTAAAGTTTCCCTGGCCTCTTTCAATATTTGGCTAAAATCCCACCTTGTGCAAAAAGTCTGTCTTAGTCATCCTTAATATTCATGGTTTCTCTCTGAGATTACATCCACTTTATCCTGCATAATGTGTCTTATTGGTTTGCATTCGGTCTTCTCCTTTAGACTGTGGACTCTTGGGGAGCAGATTTTTTTGCCTGGCTTTGTATTCTTGGTTTGCCAGAGGGTCTGGCCCACAGCAGGTGCTGAATAAATGCTTGTTGATTTGCCCTACCTCTTGATAGAGGGTCTGCAAGATAGCTGGAGGGGGCCACTAGTGAATGGGGGTAATTGGTAAAGGTGTCATATAAGAGTGTAACTTTAACTGGTCTTTGAAGAGGTGGAGGTGAGATTGGAGAGTGTTCTAGGTACAGGAGGACAACCTTTGCAAATCCATCTGGATAGAAGAGGGAATATGAACCAGTAAGCCTGAACTGTAGAGTGGGTGTGAAAAAGAAAATGTATAATAAGTCTGGAAATTTGTAAAGGGAAATTTGTAAGTTTGTAAAGGGATTTAGGGACCAAAGTCCTTGGGAGCCATTAAAGCTTCTTGAGGAGTGAGATGGTCAGATTCAAACTTTAAGAATAGCATTTTGAACTGTGTATAACCTTTGACCCAGCAATATCACTGCTAGGTCTGTATCCCAAAGAATTTTTTTTTAAAGGAAAAGGACCTATATTTAGAAAAAATTTTTATGATAGCTCTTTTGGTGTTGGTAAAGAAATGGAAATTGAGATGATGCCCATCCATTGGGGAATGACTGAACAGGTTGTGGTATAGAATTGTGATGGGATATTATTGTGCTACAAGAAATAATGATCAGGATACTTTTTAGAAAAATCTGGAAAGACTTATACCAGCTGAGACAGAATGAAGTAAGCAGAACTAGGAGAATATTGTATATAAAATCAGCAATGTTGTAAGGAGATGAATTGTGAATGGCTTAACTATTCTCAGCAATGCAAAGATCCAAGGCAATTCAGAAGGACTCATGATGAAAAATGCTATGCAATTCCAGGGAAAGAACTGATGGAGTCTGAATACAGACACAAACTTTTTTTTTTACTTTATCTTTTCCTTTTTTTTGTAGGGTCTGTGTTTTCTTGCACAACATGACTAATATGGAAATACGTTTTGCATGAGTGAAAAAAAAGATCATTTTGGTAACTATATAGAGAATATATTGAAGGGGGAGAGACTTGAGTCAGGAAGATTACCAGGCAATATTGCAACAGTTGAGGAAAAAGGTAATGGGAGCATAAATTGTGGAACTGACCAAGTATGTAGAGAAACAAATGGATGGATTCAAGAGATGATGTAGAAGTAGAATCAATAAGACTTGGGTACTGATTGGGTACAGGAGGTGAGGGAGTATGAAGAATGGAAGAAGCCAAGGTTGTGAACTTGGGTTGACTATAAGGATGGTGGTGCACTTGACAGAGGACATGTAATGGCAGAACTGCTCAAATTTTATCTTGTTTCTATTTTCTCTGCCAAGGGGAATGACCTTTATTTTGAAACTGACAGAACAAAAAATGGCTGCAAGAGAGTTGATACAAGATAAGGGAACATGTAATTGCACTTGATAAGTTCAAGCCACTTGACTCAAATGAGCAAAATCCTTGGATTCCAAAAGAACAAATTATATCAGAGATACTTGAAAGATCAGGAAGACTGAGGGAGGTCTTCTAGAAATGGAAAAAGTCAGTTATTGGTCCAGTAGAATAGTCTATAAACCATTATAAGTCAGTGAACTTTCCTTTGATTTTTGGTGATATACTTGAACAGAATATTAAAGAAATAGTGAGCACCTAGAAACAGGATTAGAGTGCTAGCATTCAGTCAGTCAATCAACAAGCATTTATTAAGCACCTACTATGTGCTCAGCACTGTGCTAAGCATTAAGGATACAAGAAAAGGCAAAAGACAGTTTCTGCTCTAAGAAACTTACAGGCTAACAGGAGAGACAGCATCTGAAAAAATGGTACCAACCAGATGCATACAGGACAAATTAGAGGAACTCAGAAGGATGGCACTGACATTAAGAGAGGATGGGAAAGGCTTCCTGTTGAAGGTAGGATTTAAGTTTGGACCTAAAGGAAGTAAGGGAAGCCATGAGGTAGAGATGAGGGGAAAAAGCATCCCAGACATGTGGAGACAGCCAATGAAAATGCCAGCATGGCTCAGTCAAGAACAGGTCAAGCCAGACTAACCTTCTTTCCTTTTTTGGACAGGATTACTTAAAATGATAGGACAAGAAAGCTCTTTAGGTGTAGTTTACCTAGATTTTAGCAAGACATTCACTAAAATCTTTCATATGTTCTTGTGGAAAAGATAGAGAGATGTGAGGATAAGCGTTATTACCTGGCTTTGGAATTGGATGAATGACTGGACTCAAAGACTTAGGTATTAATGATTTCATGTTAGTGTGGCTGTAGATCTCCAGTGGAGCTCCCCAGTGATCTGTGTGCCTTTTCATATTTTTTAGAGACTTGGAGAGAGGCATAGATGTCATTTTCATCAGAGATGGCTTGGCTAACACACTCTCTCCAAAGTTACTGTTGATCTCTTCATGGTCAAATCTGAATATCTTTTCCAAGTATTGCTTGACCTCTCTATTGTATTTAGCAATGTTGAATACTGCCTGCTTTTAGATATTCTCTCCTTTCTGGAATTTCATAACCCCACTATGGGTTTTCCTTCTACCTGTCTAACCACTCCTCAATCTCCTTTGCTATATATCTCTATCATGGCCCCTCACTGTGGGTGCTCCCCAAGTCTCTGTCCTGGACCTCTATATACCCTCCAATTCAGGGACTTGGTAAGTGCACATGGGTTCAGTTATCATTTTTATGGAGATGAATGAACGAATGAAAAAGCATGCATTAAGTGTTATGTGCCAAGCACTATGTTAAGCATTGGGCATGAAACCAGAAAAGGCTAGATAAATCCCTGTTCTCCAAAAGCTCACATTCTAATTAGGGAAAATTACATATAAGCTCCAGGGCAGATCAAAGGCCCATAAATCCAAAGGGTGGAGTGGTAGAACCAGGTAGTCCTCTGTCTCAGCAAAATGAACGAAGATGTCGAACACGAAGCGGGGAGGCTGTACCCTGGTGGTGGTGGTGGCTTTTTCCAATGCCCAGCTATCCTGGATCACCTGACAAAGTTGGGGGTGAGAGAAGAAGATAAGGGAAGCAGATGAGGTAGATCAAATACCATATCCAGCCCTAGTTGCTCACATCTTCAGCTGTCTATTAGATACTTCAAACCCACAGGCATCTCAAACTTCACATGCCCCAAATTTAACTTGATAGCTTGCCCTTCAAACCCACCCTTCTTCTGAGTTTCTCTCTCTATCAAGGGCCCCACTCTCCTTCCAGTCACACAAATTCACACTCGTGGCATTGTCTCTGACTCCACACTTATCTAATCAGTTGCTAAATCTTGGGATCTCTATGTCCATGGCCTCTTTTGCATCTGTCTCCTTCTCTGTACTCACATGGCCGCTGTCTTAGTTCAGATCTCACAACTTTTCCCCTGGCTTATTATGATAACTTCCTAATTGAACTCTTTCCCTCAAATCTCTCCCCTCTCCAATCCATCCTGCACAGAACTGCTAAAATGATTGTCCTAAAGTTCAAGCCTGACCATGACACTTTCAGTCATTCAATTCCTGCTGCTTTACAGTCATTTTTTGGTTGTGTCCAACTCTTTTTGATTTATTTGTTAGTCCTTTATTCCAATGAGGTGACATCAGTATCCCTGAACAAACCATACGTACGTTTTATATATGGTAAATATATAAATAAAAAATATAAAGAAAAATATAAATCCACAAAACTAAAGAAAATTCCTCCAACACTCCCCTCACCTCTCCCATCTGTCTGCAGCTTTCAATGGTAAAATATACTGATACCTGCTCCCAAAGTAGTAAGGTCCTCCTCCCTAGAGGCCTTGAAGCAGGGATTGACCATTTGCTGAAGATGTTATAGATGACTTGCTTAGGTTGGGGTTGTATATTGTGACCTCTAGTCTAGATGGCTGAGTTTCCTTCTGAACCTGAGATGAACTTTGGCAGAGATACCAGAGCAGTTTGCCATTTCCTTCTCCAGCTCATTTAGCAGATGAGGAAACTGAGGCAGATTGGGTTAGGTGACTTGCCCAGGGTCACATAGTTAATTAATGTCTGAGACTGGATTTGAGCCCAGGGAGATGAGTCCTCTGGACTCCAGGCCCAGCACTCTGTGCATCATGATCTGTGCATCATGGTGCCACTTAACTCCATTGACTCTTCATTGTCCCCAGAATCAGATTAAGGTTCCATTTGAAGTCTTTCATAACCTAGCTCCCACTAATCTTTCCAACTTACATATCACTCCCCTTCCTGTACTTATGGTTTCACCTAATTGACCTTCTTGCTGTTCCTCACACATGACATTCCATTTCCTGTTTTCATAGCTTTACCCTGGCTCTCCCTTGTGCCTGGAATGCTGTCTCTCCTCACCTCTACCTCTTAGAATCCATTTCCTTCAAAACTCCATTGAAGCCTTACTTTTTACATTAGCAGTTTTTCTATCATGAACTTTTTGGCATCCTGGTAAAGCCCTTCTCAGAATAATATGTTTAAGGAGGGAGAAGCCAAGATGGCGGAGTAGAAAGACTCACATATGCTAACTCCTAAACCACAGCCTATAAAATACCTGTAAAGAGGAATTCCCAACAAATTCTGGAGCAGTGGAAGCTGCACAACAAAGGAGTAGAGGAGATTTCTGTTCTAGAGAAACCTGAAAAACTGACACCAAAGGTCCATCACGCACGGGACCCAGAGCAGAGCCCAGCCCTGCCTTGGCCACGCGTACCGAGAGGAGCAGATCTGAGCAGGTTTCAGGGACAAAATCTCCAGCAGCCACGCAGGTCCATCCACCCACAGATGCTAAAGGTTAGGGAGAGAGCCAGTTTGGCTCACCAAGAGGGAAGCGGGGTATCCCCATAACTCAGGCCCCTTCGGGGGGCAGCAGCGGAAGCAGTAGAGGATGGGGGGCTCCCAAAGCAGACAGGAGCTCAGATCCATTATTGAAGGTCTCCACATAAACCCTGTGAGGCAACTGAACCCTGTGAGGCAGCCTTGCCCCCACCTAAGCACCTGAACTTAATCTCACACTGAATAGCAGCCCTACCCCTGACCTAAACACCTGAATTTAATCTCATACTGAATAGCAGCCCTGCCCCTGCTGAAAGCCCTGAGGCTGGGCAGCAGCATTTGAATCTCAGACCCCAAGCACTAGCTGGGTGGATCTGGAGGTGAGTTGGGTGTGGAAAGGAATTTCAGAAGTCAAGTAACTGGCTGGGAAAATGCCCAGAAAAGGGAAAAAAAGTAAGACCATAGAAGGTTACTTTCTTGGTGAACAGATATTTCCTCCTTTCCTTTCTGATGAGGAAGAACAATGCTTACCATCAGGGAAAAACATAGAAGTCAAGGCTCTGTATCCCAAATATCCAAAATTAATATTCAATGGGCTCAGGCCATGGAAGAGCTCAAAAAGGATTTTGAAAATCAAGTTAGACAGGTGGAGGAAAAACTGGGAAGAGAAATGAGAGAGACACAAGAAAGGCATGAAAAATGGGTCAATACATTGCTAAAGGAGACCCAAAAAAATGCTGAAGAAAATAACACCTTGAAAAATAGGCTCACTCAATTGGCAAAAGAGGTTCAAAAAGCCAATGAGAAGAAGAATGCTTTAAAAAGCAGAATTAGCCAAATGGAAAAGGAGGTTCTAAAGCTTACTGAAGAAAATAGTTCTCTCAAAATTAGAATGGAACAGGCCGTGGAAAGCCCATTTGAATCTCAGACCCCAAGCACTAGCTGGGTGGATCTAGGCGGGGGTGGACAGGAATCTCAGAAGTCAAGTAACTGGCTGGGAAAATGCCTAGAAAAGGGAAGAAAAATAAGACTATAGAGAGTTTTTTCGAACAGATGCAAATGATCCCAACTTTCGGATCTGACAACGATGAGGACATATTCTTGCCATCAGGGAAAGACGTGGAGGGTGGGGCCTCAGCACCCCAGACACCCCAGGGGGATTTCGGGTAGGCTCAGGCCTTGGAAGAGCTCAAAAAGGATTTTGAAAAGCAAGTTAGACAGGTGGAGGAAAAACTGGGAAGAGAAATGAGAGAGATGCAAGAAAAGTATGAAAAACGGGTCAATACCTTGGTTAAGGAGACCCAAAAAAATGCTGAAGAAAATAACACTTTGAAGAATAGGCTCACTCAATTGGCAAAAGAGGTTCAAAAAGCCAATGAGGAGAAGAATGCTTTCAAAAGCAGAATTAGCCAAATGGAAAAAGAGGTTCAAAAGCTCATTGAATTTAATAGTTCTCTCAAAATTAGAATGGAACAGATGGAGTCTAATGACTTTACGAGAAACCAAGAAATCACCAAACAAAACCAAAAGAATGAAAAAATGGAAGAGAATGTGAAATATCTCATGGGAAAAACAACTGACCTGGAAAATAGATCCAGGAGAGACAATGTAAAAATTATGGGACTACCTGAAAGTCATGATCAAAAAAAGAGCCTAGATATCATCTTCCATGAAATTATCAAGGAAAACTGCCCTGATATTCTAGAACCAGAGGGCAAAATAAGTATTCAAGGAATCCACCAATCACCACCTGAAAGAGATCCAAAAAGAGAAACTCCTAGGAACATTGTGGCCAAATTCCAGAACTCCCAGGTCAAGGAGAAAATCTTACAAGCAGCTAGAAAGAAACAATTCCAGTATTGTGGAAATAAAATCAGGATAACTCAAGATCTAGCAGCTTCTACATTAAGGGATCGAAGGGCATGGAATAGGATATTCCAGAAGTCAAAGGAACTAGGACTGAAACCAAGAATCACCTACCCAGCTAAACTGAGTGTAATACTTCAGGGGAAAATATGGTCTTTCAATGAAACAGAGGACTTTCAATCATTCTTGATGAAAAGACCAGAGCTGAAAAGAAAATTTGACTTTCAAACACAAGAATGAGAAGAAGCATGAAAAAGTAAACAGCAAAGAGAAGTCTTAAGGGACTTACCAGAAGTGAACTGTTTACATTCCTACATGGAAAGACAATATTTGTAACTCTTAAAACTTTTCAGTACCTGGGTAGTTGGTGGGTCCATACACACACATGTACACGCATGCACGCACACACATATACACACATGCACACACATACAGAGACAGAGAGCCTAGATTGAATTGAATAGGATGGGACCATATCTTAAAAGAAATTAAGGTAAATGGTGAGAGAGAAATGTAGTGGGAGGAAAGAGGGTGAAATGGAATGGGGTAATTATATGTCATTTAAGAGGCAAGTAGGAGACTTTTTAGTGGAGGGAAAAAGAGGAGAGCTGAGAAAAAACAAAAAAACAAAGAACAAGAAGTTTACCCTCATCACATTTGACTAAAGGAAGGAATAAAATGCACACTCATTTTGGTATGAAAACCTATCTTACAGTATAGGAAAGTGGGGGAGAAGGAGATAAGCAAGGGGGGGGATGATGGAAGGGAGGGCAAAGGGAGGAGGGAGCAATTTGAAGTCAACACTTGGAGAGGGACAGGATCAAAAGACAGAAGAGAAACAATGAGGGGCAGGTTAGGATGGAGGGTAATTCAGTTAGTCTTACACAACACAACTATTAGGGAAGTCATTTGCAAAACTACACAGAAATGGCCTATATGGAATTGCCTGCCTTCCCAAAGGGAATGGGTGGGGAGGGAGGGATGGGGAGAATTTGGAACTCAAAGTTTTAGGAACAACTGTTTAGTATTGTTGTTGCTACTAGGAAAGAAGACATACAGTTAATGAGGAATAGAAAGTCATCTGACCCTACAGGAGAAAAGAGAAAATGGAGACAAGAGCAGGAAGGGATGACAGAAGAGAGGGCAGATTGGAGATAGGGAAAATTAGATTGCTTGGGGTATTGGGATGGGGGGAGGGGATAAAGGGGGAGAAAATTTGGAACCCAAAATTTTGTGAAAATGAATGTAAAAAGTTAAATAAATAAATAAATAAAAATTAGAATGGAACAGATGGAGGCTAATGACTTTATGAGAAACCAAGAAATCACCAAACAAAACCAAAAGAATGAAAAAATGGAAGAGAATGTGAAATATCTTATTGGAAAAACAACTGACCTAGAAAATAGATCCAGGAGAGACAATTTAAAAATTATGGGACTACCTGAACGCCATGATCAAAAAAAGAGCCTAGGCATCATCTTTCATGAAATTATCAAGGAAAACTGCCCTGATATTCTAGAACCAGAGGGCAAAATAAGTATTCAAGGAATCCACCAATCACCACCTGAAAGAGATCCAAAAAGAGAAACTCCTAGGAACATTGTGGCCAAATTCCAGAATTCCCAGGTCAAGGAGAAAATATTGCAAGCAGCTAGAAAGAAACAATTCCAGCATTGTGGAAATACAATCAGGATAACACAAGATCTAGCAGCTTCTACATTAAGGGATCGAAGGGCATGGAATAGGATATTCCAGAAGTCAAAGGAACTAGGATTCAAACCAAGAATCACCTACCCAGCAAAACTGAGTATAATACTTCAGGGGAAAAATGGTATTTCAATGAAATAGAGGACTTTCAAGCATTCTTGATGAAAAGAAAATTTGACTTTCAAACACAAGAATGAGAAGAAGCATGAGAAAGTAAACAGCAAAGAGAAGTCATAAGGGACTTACTAAAGTTGACCTGTTTACATTCCTACATGGAAAGACAATATTTGTAACTCTTGAAACTTTTCAGTATCTGGGTAGTTGGTGGGATTACACACACACACACACACACACACACACACACACACACACACAGACACACACACACATGCACGCACACGCACATGCACACATACCCATACACACATGCACACACACACACACAGAGCACAGAATGAATTGAATAGGATAGGATCATATCTTAAAAAAATGAAGGTAAACGGTGAGAGAGATATGTATTGGGAGGAGAGAGGGTGAAATTGAATGGGGTTATTATATCTCATAGAAGAGGCAGGCAGGAGACTTTTTAGCGGAGGGAAAAAGAGGAGAGCTGAGAGAAAAAAATGAAATTTACTCTCATCACATTTGACTAAAGGAAGGAATAAAATGCACACTCATTTTGGTATGAAAACCTATCTTATAATACAGGAAAGTGGGGGAGAAGGAGATAAGCAGGGTGGGGGAGATGATGGAAGGGAGGGCAATGGGAGAAGGGAGCAATTCGAAGTCAACACTCGGGGAGGGACAGGATCAAAAGAGAGAATAGAAGCAATGGGGGGCAGGATAGGATGGAGGGAAATATAGTTAGTCTTACACAACACGACTCTTATGGAAGTCATTTGCAAAACTACACAGATATCACCTATATTGAATTGCCTGCCTTCCCAAAGGGAATGGGTGGGGAAAGGAGGGATGGGGAAAAGTTGGAACTCAAAGTTTTAGGAACAACTGTTGAGTACTGTTCTTGCTACTAGGAAATAAGAAATACAGGTAGTGGGGAATAGAAAGTTATCTGGCCCTATAGGACAAAAGAGAAGATGGGGACAAGGGAAGGGAGGGATGGTAGAAGAGAGGGCAGATTGGTGATAGGGGAAATTAGAATGCTCAGTGTTTTGGAATGGGGGGAGGGGATAAATGGGGAGAAAATTTGGAACCCAAAATTTTGTGAAAATGAATGTAAAAAGTTAAATAAATAAATTTATTATAAAAAAAGAATAACATGTTTAAGTATACAAACTAAAGTATACAAAATTACAAAGAAAACCAATTGTATTAAAAAACAATTACCAAAATATTAAAAACAAAGAAGAAAGTTCACAGATCCATGTTAAAAACCTCTTATTTTAGATAAAATCTTTATTCATTTACCTACTTGCTAATATCTTCCTCCCCAATTTTATCTCACTTATCTTGTATATAGACATACATGCATACATATATACAAACTATACATACTTAATATAGACACACATATATCTCCTTGATAGACTATAAGCTTTTCAGAGCAGAGATTGCTTCATTTTTGTCTTCATATCCCCAGCATCTGGCATACAGTAGGCATTTGATAAATTCCTGTTGCTGGACTGATTGGACACCAGAGTAAGTGTATAAAAATATCTTCACAGGTTAGCAGGGGTGGGGACCCTAATAGGACTAAAAAGAAGAGATTTAATGGGGATATAAAGTCTTAGTTCAAGACATGGACTTTATCAATGTACCTTGGGAGAGGCATAGCTAGATATTTTTGCTGAGAAATATCTCGGGTTCTTTATGGATTGCAAGCTCATTATGAGTCAGGAGTGTGTTATGGGAGGCCAAAAAAAGTGAATATGACCTTCGAGAACATTAGGAGAGACAGAGCTAAAAGTTGGAATAAAAAGGGGACCTTCTATAATAAAGTCATAATCATCATGCTATTATCTTCCCCCCCTCCCTCGCCACACACACACCCTTCCCTTTCCTAAGTTCTTTATTACTGTTGAGGACACCACCATCCTCCCAGTCTCAGAACCTGGGTGCCACTCTCACCTCCTCACTTTCTCTAACTCCCATAGTAATCAGTTGCCAAGTTCTGTCAATTCTACCTAACATTGAAATATTCTTTATACTGCCCCTTCTTTCACATTGCCATCACCCTGGTGCAGGCCCCCTAACCTCACTGCTGCTCAAGTCTTTCCTCTATCTATCAGCTGTCTGATTGATCTTCTAAGGCACAGGTCTGGCCACACCATTCCCCTCCCCAAATGGCTCCCTATCACCCCAAGGATCACATACAAAGGTCCTCTCTTTGGTTTTAAAAACTCTTTATAACTCGGCCCCTTCCTACTTTTCCAGTCTTCTTGTACCTTACTTCCATCCCGCTTTGTGTGAGCCAGTGACACACACACATACACACACACGCACACATATATGCACACCTGCCACTCTCATCTCCTATTTATTGACTGACCTTCGTATCTGGAACTCTCCTCTTCCTCATAGTCACCTCTTGCACTTACTGGGATTCTTCAAGTGTCACCTAAAAGTCACACTTTTTAAAAGAGGACTTTCCCCATCCTCCTTAATCTTCTTGTCTTCCTTCTGAGATTATCTTCAACTTATCCTGTATATATCTTGCTTGTACAAAACTGTTTGCATGGTTTCCCCAACTTAGACTTGAACTCCTTGAAAGTAGGGACTTTTTCCTTTCTTTGTATCCCTAGGGATGAGCACAATGCTTGGTGCATAGTAGGTGCTTCATAAATGCCAGTTGCCTGGCTGATTAGTTATTAGTAAAAAAAATTAGAGAAGAATCTTCGTGGAACAGACTAGACAAAGAAGAACCAGAAACAATTGAGCTTAATAACTCAGTGTTCAATAAACCTGAGAACATAAATTACTTGGAGAAAGAACTCCCTATTTGGCTGGAGTTTCTGGAAAAATTGGAAGGTAGTCTGGCAGAAATCAGCTTTAAACTAACATATTTTATACAACAATTAATTTAAAACAAATATGAGACCTAGATATAAAAGTTCGGATCATTAGAAAAATTAGAAGAGGACAAGATCAGTACTTTTCACAGTCACGGTTAGGGAAAGAATTCTTTTCTAGACAAAGGCTAGAGGTGATCTCAAAAATATGAAGCAATAATTTTGATTCCATATGTAGGCAAATTGGTCTCTGACCTATCTGTGAATGCAGGTTGTAATCACAGAAAGATGCAGATGCTTAGATGTTACACTAACACAAAGATGTGTCTATGTCCTGTATTCCTTATAAAAATGTTTTCTTTGAATTGGAAGGAGAAATGCCATTAACCAAGAAAAGACTGACCATGCTCTACTGGCCCTTAGAAGATAGTAAGAAATATTTGAGGATCTGCAGTTGGAGAATTGGGGCAGAGTGGAGATATATCTAGCAGGGAGGAGAGACATGAATTCTCTAGCCAGACACTGACACAGAGTCAGCATTCAAAGGAGGGGGCCATTTCAAGGAGTATGACTTCTACCCTACTTCTAGGGAAGATAGCTGATTGTGGATTCAAGGCTAACCTATTACCCTGGCAATTGAGAGATGCGTTGTGGACCCTAGAAACCCAGTTTAGCAAGCTGGTCCTGAGAGACACTGAATGCAGTGGGGAAAATCACAAATCACAAAGACTTTATTAGCAGAGAAGGGATGGTGCAGTGCCAGCAACGGCAGTTGCCTAGGCCACATATATTCAATAAATTGAACCTTGCTTCCCTCATACTCAAATTTATGCATCTTCTTATGGGCTATGTGTACACTTGTGGTAGTATACACCCCAGTCTTATGAGTGTAATGTTTTATAGCTATAGTATATCATCTTACTAAATACCTTTTGCTTTATTTCTACTGTCTGATTGTTAAAGGGG
Source organism: Bettongia penicillata ogilbyi (assembly GCA_023548195.1). NCBI lineage: Eukaryota > Metazoa > Chordata > Mammalia > Diprotodontia > Potoroidae > Bettongia > Bettongia penicillata. Next base: position 560,171 of record JAJHZJ010000460.1, on the reverse strand, counting down.
AGCTCATTGACAGGAGCTTGTGAGCTATAGTAGTAGAAGCCTGAACCAACAGTCTCTTCTTACATTCCTGAGAATATTAGCTTCTTTCTGGGTACAGCTTGGATTAGATGAATAAGGAAGTTCCTTCTAACTAAAATTTTGAGATAGTCCAGGGCCAGTTAGAGTCCTGGCTTCTGTGAATGATAAGAGTTCATAGGATGATTGGGCATTCTCAGGTTTGGACATCAACCTCCCTTAGACCAGTTCAGTTTCACTCTCCAGTCTAGCCCTGGCCTCCCTACTGGTTAGCTGGGTTATGGCTGAGCCTGCTTCTTGGCCCCATTCCCTGGCTCTGCTCCCAAGAGAGTCATCAGCAGACAAGGCCTTTGACAGGGCAGTGATTTTGCACTTGCTTAGTATGTGCTGTTTGCCAAGGGGGATGTTCCTATTATCTTTACATTACAAAACCTAATAGCCCGTTTCCCAGGAAATCTGTGAGCAATAAAAATAAGTGGGCCGTTTTATTCCTTTTTCTAAGATGGGAATCTGGAGTAAGTGAGGATAGAAACATTTGTTTTATCGCTACTTAGGTTGATCAGCAAGGGTGTCAGGAAAGTAGGTCAAGAGATGGAGGCCAACTGGCCAAACCCCTTTCACCAGTTTCCTATCTTGAGGCTGGTCAGGTACTCTGTGACTCCAGGTGACTCCCATCTCCCTTAAAGACATTTGGCAAACTTTTCCAGTGGTTCCCAGGAGACCACCTCCCTCTCTACATACCTCTCCCCCTCCTTTCATCTCCCTTATTCTTTCCCCTATCGTCATCATCCTCTACTCTTTAGAATTTAATATTCCTCACATATACCATATAAAAACATTTAAGTCACTATCTGTCTTTCACTCAGAACTTTTTGCATTTTAACCTTTTTTTATGTCACGAAAGGATTATAGATCTAGAATTGGAAAGAACCTCAGAGGCCATGCACTACAACCTTTTCAGTTTGTAGATAAAAACATGGAGGTCACATGATTTGCTTAAGAGTCACCCAGGTTCTCTTCTACCATATTGGGAAGTAGTTTCAGGCATCAAGGAGAAGGCTGGAGAGACATTCCAGTAGAATAATGAAAGTCGCCCCTAGAATTGTACAGATAAACAACCAGTCAACTCAGCCTACACACAGGTCTGGTTCTACTGTAGGTAGTTAACTCAGAGAGTTAAGACATGGTGTTAATGAGACCAATGTCTTGGGTTCCATTCCCCCTTTGGAACAAAGTTGTCTTTGCTCTCTTTTGTGATCACAGCACCTCAGAGTTGAAAAGGATCAAGGGAGAATATGAAGCCCATCGATGACATCTGTGACTGGTGGACATCCATCCTTTGCTAGAATGCCTATGGAAATGGAGAACTCACTACCTCCTGAGACAGTTCATTCCCCTCTTGGACAGTTCTGATTGTTCGAAAGTTTTTCCTGATATGGAACTGGAATCTGATTTTACACTTTTATCACTTGCTCCTAGCTTTGCTCTTTGGGGTCAAACAAAACAAGTCTAAACCCTTTATAACACTATAACCTTTCAAATACTTATAAGCAGTGATAATGTTTCCTTCTCTCCCCTCCTCCAACAAGTCTTCTCTTCTTCAGCTCCTCCAATAATGAAAACTATAATGATAATGATAAGCTGCAATATAGAGAGTTTGCAAAGTCCTTTAAAAACATTAACACGGAATTGATATAGTTAATTCATGAAATTATGAAATGAGACAGGCATGCCCAGTTCTTTGGGTACCAACTGGGAAAGACCACAGTTGCAGTAGGAAATGGGGCTATTATCATGCTTCAGTAAGGCACAGAGGATATAAAGGAAAACAGCGCAGAAAATACCGAGACAAGTGGCAAAAGGGGTAGGGCAGTACAGAGGTAAATGGTGTGATAGAGTTTGTAAATTATCTCCTTGATTCTTGGGTTGGTTTGTCCATGGCTTCTTTTAGTTTTTCAATTAAAAAAAATTTTTATTTAAAGTTTTGAGTTCTAAATTCTCTCCTTCCCCTCCATTGCCCCCTCCCTGAGATGGTAAGCAATCAGATATAGGTTATATATGTACAATCATGTAAAACATTTCCATATTAGTCATTTTGTACAAGAAGACTCCAAAGGAAGAAAAAAAAATGAAAGAAAGTGAAAAGCAGCACGATTCAGTCTCTATTCCATCAATATCAATTCTTTCTCTGGAAGCAGATAGCATGTTTCATCATTAGTCCTTTGGGATTGTCTTGGATCATTGTATTGCTGAGGATAGCTAAGTCATTTACAATTCTTCAAACAACATTGCTGTTAGTGTGTTGTACGTGACTTCTAGGTCCTTCTTTGCAATCTCACTTTCTGCTATGATCACTCTATTCCGGCCACTTAAAACTTACTTGTTATACTGACTAGGGGGTGAGGTCAAGGATCAGAACAAAATAGAATTTTAACATAATCTCATTATTTTTACCAATTCTTTCGATGACATGGTTTTGAATCCTCTCACCCTCCTCCTTGTTCTTCTCTGCATGAATGCCATCCTGTCAACATCCTTCCTAAAATGTGGTACCCAGGACTGAACACCCAACTAGATATGTTCTAAACAGGGAAGAATACATTGGTATTATTACCTCCCTTGTTCTGCATCTCTTACCTCAATGCAACTCAAGTCAAATTAACATTTCTGAGGTCTGGTGCCATGTTGTTGACTTACATTGAACTTGAAGAACATGAAAACCCACAGATCTTTTTCTCTCCAATTGTCATCTAATATTTCAAGCTCCTTCCAACAGAAACATAGCTAAATTCCTACTTCTTCTTATCAGAGTGATAAAAATGAAATGAGCCAAAAACATCTTGCATGATATTTAAAAATGTAACAAAAACCGAATCCTACTACACTGGTTTTCAAATCCTGCTTTAACTGAAATATAATCTGTGTTTCTTTCTATCCTTATTTGGTGATGTGATTTTGGTGTATGCTGGAGTTGAGGTAAAGGAGAGAGGAGCAAGAAGGAGAGGAACTAATCTTTCTCCCCTTTGTTTCTTCCCAGGCTACAATTACATCAACAGAAGGCTCACACTTAGGGACAATCTAGTTTTCTATTCATGGAATGGTCCTCTCACTTATATTTTAAAAACATGAGGAATTAGTGGCTTTTCCATATCATTATAAATTTCTTACTGATGAGGAACACAACACATCTTTTTTAAAGATTTCACAGTTCTATTTGTAGTATGTATCCCTGTCCAGATAGTTTTGAAATATAATCCTATAATAAAGTATTGTGGGTGTTTCAAAGCCAGTCTCTGCTTTGTATCTAGGTTTACCACTACTCAAAGGGGTCTTTCCCCTTTGTAAGTTTCAGTTTGGGGGAATGCATCTCTGCTGCTTTGTTCTCCTCAGCAACCCACCTCCTCAATGAATCATTTATAAATTCAGATCATCATTTCAAGCACAAAAATAGCTTTAATTCACTCTGGGGAACCTCAGGATATCAGCCTCACACAGGTTGGTGAATTACAGATAGACATCCTTAGAGAATCTAACTTGATCCAGTGTAACATATAGACCTTGTATCTCTCTTCCACTCCACACTATTTCATCTCCAGATGGGTTTAGGAGGACTCATTTTCCCTGTAATCCTTTTAATACTCCATCTTGTTTGTTCCATCCCCCTTAGCTATTATCCCTGGAGTCTCTTCAACTAATAGTAAAGTGAATAAAGCATTTGAATAAGATCAAGAAGCCTGAGCTCTAGACAGGCACTGTCACTGACCAACTGTGTAACTTTGGTGAAATTAATTTACCTCTGGGGACTTCTCTTTCCTCATACACAAAATGAGAGTGTTGGACCAGATCATCTCCCAGTTGCAAAGTTCATAGATTTTCTGATTCTAGTTTCTTTTCTTGCATCTGTTTCTAGCTTAGGTTACCTTCTGTAAGCTGGTCTCTGTCTTCCTGTTTAGCCTAAATCCTCAATGGCTTTGTTGTCTGTCATATATCTTGGACTGAATTAATAGAAGTATGGTTTCCAGACTGAGCGAGAAGATGGTCTCATTTTATTTTATGTCGACTTAAGCACATACTGATATTGCTTATATTCAGTACTGGCACCATATGTTAGGAGGTACATTGATATTTTGGAGAGATATAATGGAGAGCAAACAGGATGGCTCACTTTCAAGATGTGAGTGTCTTGAGGGCAGATACTCTTTCATTTTTATTTTTGTATCACTGTTCCCTAGCATAGTATCATAGATAGATAGATACATGGATATATAGATAGATAAGTAAGTATAGATAGATGGATAGATAAGTTGATAGATAAGAATAGACAGATAGATAAGTAGATGAGCATAGATAGATGGACAGATGAGTAGATAGATAAGTTTAGATAGACAGATGGATAGATAGATAAGTGTAGACAGACAGATAGATAGAAAGACAGATAGATATGCTGGAGTCAGCTCTTACTGGCTCATGACAGCTAATTGTTAAATTTTCAACATTTACAACTCAGAAATTGGCAAAAGCTACAAAGCACAGCTTAATTTATTGTTTTCTTGATTGTTTAGACCTAATAAAGTGATGGAGAATATGTTAATAAGGTAGGTTAACTTTTTTTATAAAAATAACATTAATTTTTTTAAATTTTGAATTGCAAATTCTCCCTTCCCTCCCATCCCTCCCATCCATCTTCCTTCCACTGAGAATATAAGTAAAATTACATAAATTATATGTGTGAAATCATGCAAAACATTATTTTCATATTAGCCATTTCACAAAAAAGCAAGAAAAAGAAAGCAAGAAAATCATGCTTCAGCTTGCACTCAGAGTTCATCAGTTCTCTTTCTGGAAGTGGATAGCACTTTTTCATCATGAGTCCTTTGGAATTGTCTTGGATCATAGTCTTGATCAGAGCAGTCAAATCTTTCACAGTCTATCTTCATTATAATTTTACTGTTAACTTGCCCAATGATCTTTCAGTTCTCACTTCACTTTGCATCAGTTCATGTAGATCTTGCCATGTTTTTCTGAAACCACTTCCCTTGTTTCTTACAGCACAATAGTACTCCATCACAATTAAAAGCCACAGTTTGTTAAGTCTTCCCAATTGACGTGCATCACCTCAATTTCCAATTCTTTGTCTTTACCAAAGAGCTACTATAAATATTTTGTACATATGGGTCCTTTTCCTTTGATGCTTTTGGGATTTAGACCCACTAGTGCTGAGTCAAAGGATATGCACAGTTTTGTAGCTCTTTAGGCATAGTCCCAAATTGTTCTGCAGAATGATTGGACCAGTTCACCTCTCTACCAATAGTTTAGATCAATCAGAGGCTGGACGACCTCTTGATAGGGATGTTGTAGAAGGAATTTATGCCTATAGGGAAGGGAAGTGTGGAACTAAATAGTCTCTAAGATGTCTTCCATCCTAAGATTTTTTTATTCCATGATTATTTCTCACTTCAGCTCTTTTCTAAATCATTTCCCTTTCACATATTTGCCCCAGCTGAGTCATCTATTCCTTATTGTTCTCTAATCTTCCACCATTTCCTCTTCTGAATCTCCTTATGATCTCTGGCTTGCTGCATTAGCTTAGCAAAACTTTACAGGTATAAATCACTTGGATTTATGTAGACATAACTACTTGTCTTCAGCAAGGTAAATACACTTATACTCCATGTAAGTTGGGAAAGATCTTTTAAATCCAGAACTTCAATTACCTTGAGTGTTGGGGTAAGGGTTGGTAGGAGAATCTAGATATACAGTTCAAAACAGGATTTTTTTCCCCAGCAAGGCTATAACCAAAGAACCTCCTCTTGGGCACCGTGGCCACTGAGACCATAGTAACCAGAATTCAATTAGCAATGAAGGGACTTCATCAAAAGGTACAGTTTCCTTCTTCTACTCATGGTATGTTGCTGTTTTCAGTCATGTCCAACTCTCTAAGATCCTATTTTGGGGTTTCCTTGGCAGAGATACTGGACTGGTTTGTCTTTTCCTTCTTAACTCATTCTACAGTTGAGGAAACTGAGGCAAGCAGAGTTAAATGATTTGCCCAGGGATTCACAGTGTCTGATTTGATGGCCAGATTTGAAGTCATGAAGATGAGTCTTCCTGATTTCAAGCCCAGTGCTCTATCCACTGGGCCACCTAGCTGCCGCTGTTTATGGTATAGATAGTTCTCTTTCTGCAGAGATCAGCACCAGCCTGTACTTGGTTGTCCTGCCTATATTCCATGACCTGAATTCTGCTGGTGCCTCACAATATTCAGTGCAGTATATATAACCTACAGAGGACTTGGTGTTAATAAAGCATAATGCTCTGGACCCTGGCCTCCAGGATTTATAGAAGTATGTCATCTTTTTCCTTGGAACCTATCCAGATGGCCTTGTCCTTTGCCTTGGAGAGCTCTCCTTTCCTACTGCCAGTGACTGTGCTAAAAGCTGTAATAAAAATAACAGAAACTATGGCATATACATGTAATGGAATACTATTTTGCCATTAAAAATGTTGAAGGGAATTGTTTCAGAGAAACCTGGAAAGAAGTATATGAACTGATACAGAGTGAAATGAGCAGAGCCAGAAGAAATATTTTATACAGTAATAACATAATTATAAAAAGTAAACAATTTTGTTCATTTATTTTTAAATTTTGAACTCCAAATTTCTTCCCTCTAACCCCTTCCCCATCCACTGAAAAAGCAAGTAAAACAATAGCAGTTATATATATGAAATCATGTAAAACATTTCTATATTAGCTATATTGTAAAAAAGGGAGAAAATTATGCTTTCCTTTACACTCAGAGTTCCTCAGTTCTCTCTCTGGAGGTGAATAGCATTTTTTTCATCATGATTCCTTTGGAATTGTCTTGGATCGTTATATTGATCAGAATAGCTTAGTTGATCCTTACAACATACTTGGACAATGATCTTTCAGTTCTTTTCCATTTCTCATCAGTTCATTGTAGGTCTTGTCATGTTTTCTTTTCTGAAACACCCCCCCCCTCCGCATCATTTCTTACAACACAATAGTATTCCATCGCAATTATATGCCACAACTTGTTCAGTCATTCCCAAATTGATGGATAATCCCTCAATTTCCAATCCTTTGCCATCACAAAAGAGCTGCTATAAGTATTTTTGTTTATATAGGTCAAAAGCAAACAACTTTGAAAAACTGAAGTACTTTGATCAATATGACTAACCATGACTTCAGGTTACCTGTGATGGAGAATGCGACCTACTTCCTGACAGGTGATGGACTCAAAATGCAGAATGAGACACACACATCTGGACATGGGTAATGTAGGAATTTGCTTTGCTTACTTGGTATGTTTGTTGCAAGGTCTTTCTTTGTTACTGCTCCTCCTTCTCCTCCTTCCCCCTTCCTCCTCTTCCTCCACCTTCTCCTTCTCTTCCTTTTCTCTCCTTCTTCTTCTTCAAGATAAAAGGGAGAGAAAACAAATCCTTGCTAGTTGAAGAATGTTAATTAAAAATAAGAATACTAATAACTCATTTCTATATGTATTCAGTACTTATTAAAACACTTTGGTCAAAACAAGCCTAGAAGGAAAATATCCCAAGAATACGCATTTGCACTGAGTAATTGGTACTGATATTCTTCCCCATGTGGAAGAGGCTGGACAGTCTACATTCAGGAGAGTCATGGTGACATGTAATGGGAACAGCTTGGAGAGACTTTAGAGCATGTGTAGACATTCTCCAATGGGTCCTAGTCTATTAACCATGTAATGGGCAGCAGCTTCTTTGATCAACTTGAGGTCCTAGAACTGGGAGTGTCTCCCAAACACCTTCATCTGCCTCGGCCCTCTCTCTTGGGAAACACTGCTCTTGGTCTCATTCTGTGAATGGCATCCAGGGAGAGACAGTACTCTATGGGGTGAGGACTTAGATCCTCTCCCTCAGAGGCTGACATGTTAACCTCATAAAAATAGTCCTTAGTTTCTTGCCTTGGAATTTATTCTTTTGTTTTAGGTCCGGAAATTAGAAGCTATGACCTTGTGAATTTTGAAAGGTCAGGAAAGCAAACTGTCTAGTATATGCTGGATTTTCAGCCAGCCCAGCATTGATGCTTCAAACAGTAGGGAGCAGCCTTTATAACGAATCTAGTCATAGCTGAGTTTAGAACTCATTGGGCAGTGATGCTGCATTTGGAAATGAATTTAGTGGCATCAGTACTACACCGAAACTGTCCCAAGAGACCAAGGTGATATGGAGATACCTCCAAGGTATCAGGTAGAAAGGTTTGTACTTTGGGTTTATTTTTAAATCTTTAAAGTAAATATCTCTTTCTAAAAGCCAATTTAGGTTGAGTAGTTAAATGGAATTGGAGGCCTAATCACTCACTGGTGGCTAATAGGAGGTGGAACCACAACTAGAAGAGGTTGAGGCAATATAGCATTAGAGAAACTACCCCAAGCCCCTCAGGTACACCCTTAGGACTCTGAGGGGAAGATGTAGAAGCTTGGTTCTGAGACAATGAGCACAGAGCATATGCTCTACATCAAAATTACAAAAGTGAATGAGAGTCTTAAAGTGAATCTAGATCAAGGGTCTAGCAAACTCCAGGCCAAAGGCCAAAATACTCCTAAAGTAAGAATGGTTTTTACATTTTCAAATACAATTTTATATTTAACTTTATGTTGAATAAATAACTCTGGGTTTTTTTAAGACTTAATCTCTTTTTAAATTTTTCTTATATTCTACACTTCCTGCAGTTATTTTTTATAATTTTCCTAAGTTACATGTAAAAACAATTTTTAACATTCATTTTAAAAACTTTAAGTTCCAAATTCTCAACCTTCCTTTCTCCCTCATTTAGAAGGCAAGCAGTTTGATATAGGATATACACGTATGAATATATAACTTTGTCAGGGATTGAAGTCAAGTCCATTGTTAAAAATTTCATCCTCTTCTTTTAAAAAAAACTGTAACATTTGCTTTTCCCTTAGTCCCCATTCTTACATTTATCACTGATTTTTGGGAATGTGATGGTAAATGCTTAACAACTGACTTCACCAAAAGGAAAAAGTGTCCTCACCAACCCACTTTAAAGTTTAATTTGCATCATTAGCATTTCCCCCTCACTTTCTTAAGTCTAGGCTGTGGTTGTGGTTTGTCCTTCATTCTCAAAAAGACCATGCTACCAGGGAGATGATGTCACGACTTGCAATTGACTTTGATCTGACTGAGGGAGGGCTATGCAAAGTCACCAGCCTCACTTTCTCCTCCAGAGTCATCTGGCTCTAGTGGCCAGGTAGCCTTCAGAAGGAAGGAGACAGAGGGGTAAATGCTCACTCTGAAAATTTAGTAACCTGTGTGAGCTAGTGCCAGCCAAACATGTTGACCTTGACTCAACAGTGCTGCCTGACAATTATTTCACAGCTGGGAAGTAGTAGCTCATCTGAGGCAGGTGACTTGAATTCATCAAAAACTGTCTTCTAACTTGCCTTGGACATTAACTTCTTATTGACTATTTTGATTCTGTCTCTTCCAGTTCAAAGGTTATTCTCTTTGGCAGAGAAGAAGAATGAGCAGAGAGAGAAGAATAACCCTTTTGGATTCTCCTGTCTCCACCACCCCTACCCCACACCCCACACCCTTAAAAAAAACCAAAAACCTTTTTTGGTAGACCTTATTTGATTTCCTCGCTTCAGCTCATTCCAAGCTTTAACATGCCTCACACTTCTTGAAAAAGAATATTATTCCACATACAACATTATTCTATATTATAAAGATTATTTCTCAGCCTTGGAGAAGCCTAACCCCTATGAGAGAAGATTATACCATGCTCATGTTCCTTCTCCATTAGTTATCCTTGCTTCTAGTTTCTGTACATCTATTGTAAATTTAAGCAGGTTGGTGAGTTTCCAGCATGTCCAAGAGACACCAGTTCCTTGTTAGTGAGAATCAGATCCAGAATAACATGAGGAGAATTTATATTCCTTTTCTCATTTTAATTTTATGTTATTAAAACTATATAATCACAACATAATAAGTACTTAAATATATGGGTGCCAAGGGAAGAGATTAAAATGCTCCTAAGAGATAGAGTCAACAAGCTGAAAATATAAACAATGCATTTCATATTTAATATTTGAGCAATACTTCAACTCCTAGACTAGACTGGGCCCTAAGAACTAGGAGAAAATGTTTCTTGCCATATGACTCTGGAAAACCCACCAGTGCCTATCCAGCCAGTATACAGTTAGGGCAGGTCCAGAGGAACAACTCAAACATCACCTGGTGGTTAACTCAGATATTACACTCTGAGATATTTCAAACCCCTTGGCTGGATGTTTGTCTGTATGACAACACATACTAATTAATAGTCTGCAGTCACAAACATCAGGGAGTCAAACCATTACAGTGAAATTTCATAGTACATGCTGATTAAATTCTATAATCAGCATATAAGGGGAAAATTATTATTATATAGTCAAAATTATCCTTTCTCAAATTCCTTAGATTGCTTACTCTGTCCTTGTTGTTTTGTCTTGCCCCCTCTCTACTTTAAGAGGTGTCAGGAGTTGATGTGGGGTTAAGGGTGGCAGGGTCCACTGGGAGAAATGACATTCCTCACTCCAGAGTATATGATAATTAAGTGGAATTGTGAAATTAAAGATAGAATCTTCTGTGCTATTTAAATTATCCTCTCTCTCTCTCTCACTCTCTCTCTCTCTCTCTCTCTCTCTCTCCCTCTCTCTCTCTCTCTCTATTTTCTATCACCATCTCTATCTCTGTCTCTTGTCTCTACCTGTCTCTTGCCCTTCTTTCCATCCCCTCCTTATCTCTATTTCTGTTTCTTCTTTTATCATCTCTTTATATAATTTACATGCATATATCACAGACCTCTACTCATCCAGACTGCATGTATCTTTAGATACTTAAACTTTGTACATTTGTTCCCAATGATGAGGAGGAACAAGGTCATGAAAACATGGGTTTTTCTTATTTTTACTTAGTGTTAATAGGTACTGCTATCCACTTACTGAATTCTTTTCAATGATGAGGGTCCAGATGTTGGTAACCCCACACTTACCATAGCAGTTATGTGCTCCACCCAGAACCAGGAAGCACTAAGAAGTACTAAGCTTTCTAATGGTTCTTAGAGAAGAGGTTCTCTCTCCTGCCTGATTTTGCCTTCTTTTAGGTAGCAGTGCTCATCCCCTTAATCTGCAGTTGTGGGTATTGTAGATGTTTTCAACTTGGTTCTTTCCAATTAAACTTAACACTACTCACTGGAGAGCTCTACCTTTACTTGCTTTCCTTTACTGCTATATTTCAACAGACCCCATTCATGTAGGCATGGTATAATTGGGCTGGATCATGTACAAGGCTTGACTAACTTTCCATGAATATGAAAGGTGTAAATTCAAATGTTATCCATGTGTCCACAGCCAACTGGAGAAATTGAGATGTATAGCACTTAACTGGTTTCTGTGGCCCCCTCAGGAACCGTCATCTGGATTCAGATACTAAACACTCCTCCAGCCATATCTCTAGCCCAGGGGTGGGGAACTTGTAGCCTTAAGACCTTCTAAATCCTTAAATTTGGCCTTTTGACTGAACCATTGGATCCATTTGGATTCAGTTAAAAGGTTGCCCTTAAGGAGCTAGAAGGCTAGGTGTGACCTTAAGGCTAAAGTTCCTCACCCCTGTTACTCTTCCCTAGCTCACCATTGGCCTTCCCAGTTTGTTCTTGCCCAGAGGTAAGAACATCCCTCTTACATACAATTTCATCATAGAAAAGCAGCTTCAAGGTTAGAAATTTCCATCTTGTCTTTCTTTAGCCCTCTTTTCTCCCCAAGTTCAAGCACTGGATGTGTTCTGGGTCTTTTCTACTCTAGCCTCTTAGATCTTTTCATAACATAGCTAATAATAATAACTAACATTTATATAGTGCCCACTATGTGCCAGGTACTATGCTAAATACTTTATAAATAGTATCTCATTTGACCTTCACACAACTCTGGGAGGTAGGTGCTATTATTGTCCCCATTTTACAGATGAGGTAATCGAAGCAAACAGAGGCAAAGTGACTTGACCAGGGTCACATAGCTTGTAAGTGTCTGACACAAAATTATTAAGACACCAAAAAAACCCATATATTAACAAATACTTATATAAGTTACTGCCTCTTTCAAAAATGGCCATTTTGCTGTTGAAAGGGGCAAAAAGAGAACAGTTGTGTAAGGACAATGTATAAAAGAACTTGAAGAGATACATAGCCTATCAGATTGAGCAGAGAAGCATTGTCCTTGAGGACCATTCTTCAAATGAAGGAAGAACTTACTGGGAGGGCCTGTTTGTACACATAACAATGATTGCAGTAATAAAGATGGCTGCAGGGCATTTGGCCCACCAACTAATTTGCATGTTATTATAGTAAGAGTTTTAAAGGTTGTAACTAAGAAATTATAAATCAAATAACTGTTTGGGGTCTGTGGGAATATTATGTACGACTGCTGAGGTCATACCTTGTGGAAAATTGAAATTGTTGAATTTGACATGATAAGATAGAGATGGGTCACTGCTTGTGGAGAAGGTACTGATTTGAGGCCTTAGAAGCCAGAGAAGAAGCTCTAGGGATAAGCGAATCAAAGAAAAGTAGAAGAGGAGAAAAGGGGGAAGCAGAAGACAGGCATCCTATAGAGAAGGCACCTAGGGTGAGGAGAAAAAGCTTTTTTATAAAAGATACACTGGAACAAACCATAGAAGCTGAATCAGTTAATAAAGTTACCTTAATCCTTATAGACTCTGCACCTGTTGGAAGCTCATTGGATGAGAGATGAAGGGGAAAAAATATAAGCATCTACCATGCACAAGGCTACAAATTTTATCCATTTGTTTCTCCTAACAACCCTAAGAGGCAAGGGCTATTATTACCACTGAGGCAGATAGAGGTGAAGTGACTTGACCAGGGCCACATATCTAGTAAGTGTCTAAGGTCACATTTGAACTCAGGTCTTTCTGACTTCAGATCCAGGACTTTATCCACTTTACCACTTATTTGTCTCTACTGAGGCAGATGAATGCTGTTGCTATGTAGAGAGCTATCTGATTTATTGTTTTCTAACCTTATCTAGATCTTAAGAGAAAGGAAATTTCCTAGGGGTACCTGATATAATGGTATATTGGTCAATGTTTAACAACTGCTTTTCCAAGGGAAAAATGTATATGTAACATACTTTTAACTTTAATCTGCATCACCACCATTTTTCCCATCACTTTTTAAAGTCCAGACAACAAACAAAATATAACTTCAAGCTCTGATTTGTAGTGTTTGCTTATTTCCATACTATAAATGCCCATGCTGAAAATTTAACAATGGACTCCCCAATGCCTAAAGCCAGTAGAAGCTGGCTCCAATATACTCCTGACTGTATTACTCTCTACCACCCTTCGGCTTAAGAAGAAACAGAGGAAGAAAAATAAGCTTTGCTGGGAAAAGAGGCTTTGCTTTGCTAAAAGGCTGATTGGATATAGGAGAACCCTTTGCTATTTGAAGAACTGGCTGGAAAAAAGGCTGAATTGCATTATTGCTCTCTACAATTTGAGAAGGATCAACTCTTCAGAAGCCAAGAGCATATCTGAGAAGCCAGGCAGTTCTCCAGACTAAGGGAACTGCTTGCTGTTAAAAGAGCATAACTCTTTCTCAGCACCCAGCCAATGGTGGCTGGATGCTAAAAGAGTTTCTCATTGCTTTAGCATTAGCAGAGAAGTGATTTTGCCTAGTAAGTGGTATGTGTGACAAACTGTTATCTAAAGAGATCCCCTAATTTTTAAAATAAAAATAAAAAGACCCAGAACATCAAGGTCTATCATCCAAGAGTTATGAGTTGCCTTGGACACATAGGTTTCCTTACTCATATATCTGCTTGCTAGCTTTCTGTACGTGTCCACTTTTCTCCCACTGATGAAATGTATACTAGAGAGAGGGTATGGGCTAGGTTTATGGATGGATTATGATGTGTATTGTCTCTCAAGTGTTACAATTATTCTTTTCTACTAAGTATATGTTTTGATTATTTCAATTTTGTCTTATTGTTAAGTAAATGTTTTATATTTAACAGTTAATGACACCACAGCGACTGATTTTGTGTAAATACAAAACACACTGGTAGGGGCTCAGGATTAATGGTAACTAGTAAGAATGTATCCCACACATACGAGGGTAACACCTAGAATACCGAAATCAAATAATTGTTAAGTGGCTATGGCCAGCTCTCTACCCCAGGGAACATCCCCCACCCCCACCCCGCCCCCTGCAGCCCAGGTACAATGTCAGATGCCATGCCTATGGACCATTCTGCCTGCTTGGGTGAGCTTGGTGCCATAATCAGACGACATCTAAAGCGTGAAACAGTAACCCACCATACTTATTTTGAAACTTTGTAGAATCTGCTGAAAAGAAAGATGTTTCACTTTCTCCACTGACCTTTATAGTCTGCCGCTTGTGCAGCTCACAGATCTGGATGCCTTAGCAAGTCAGGCTTGAGTACCTTAATCTTTTCCGATGCAGCAGTCACCTGATGGTGGTCATCTACAACCCACCAAAGGAAATCCCAGCTTCTCAAAATGCGATGGTGAGAAACCCAGAGCAGAAGATGCACTCAGGGAACCCTGGATGTGGCCAGCATCACTGTACTTTGTTTGTCTCTGAACACTTGTCACAAGTGATTTTGTTTTCTTTTTTTCCTTGGTAGAGAGGATGGAAGAAAAAGAGAAAGTACATGCTTGCTAATTGAAAAAATAAAAAAGGAAAAGCCTTGGAAGAATTTGAGAATTCAGGCTCAGACTTGCCAAGGGAAACTCATGCTCTCATTGCCATGTACATGTAATTGGCATGGAGGTCAGGGGGAAGGGAGAGAAAGCACCCCCTCCCCCCCACACACTTTGCTGGAAATCCTAGGAAGAGCTGACATTAGCTCTGTCCCAACAAAGAGGCCCCACCCCTTGAAAGAGACCAGAAACTGTCTCTTTTTGCTTGTAGTTTACAGAGTGGACAGAATGGAAAAATTCCTCTTTGACATAGCCTCCAGGCACAGGGAAACACCAGAAACAACCAGACACTGTTGGCAAGGGCCAGAGTATGGGACCCACCAGGAGTCAGGGGATATCCTCAGTCCCAGCACTCCTGTCACACTATAATTAGACAAGTTCTATTACATGAGAGCAATGTCTGTCTCTTGAATCCAGAAACTAGCCAAGCCTTTGTTTGATTCCATCTGGTCTCAGATTGTAAGACCTTAGAGCCCAGAGTCCAATCTGTGTCCAGCACAGTCTCTGGGACTCTGGGACGACCTGGTCATGTTCTCATTGGAGGCAAAGGGACTCAGCCTAAACAGGCAACTTTGGGGGTAGGGTGGAAATCACTCTTCAGGAGGTGGAGAAAAGGCCAGATGCTATTCTTCCTGACTCAGGCTAGGCTTCTGCTGCTCCCTTACACCACTTCTGGGTGGCGATTGAGGTGTCTGATGGGGAGCGGGGACTGCAGAGCCAGCTGTCAGACGGCAGGCACAATGGGTGTTGGGATGAAGTGAGAAAATTGAAACTGAAATGAGATCCAAGAGCCCACAGCAGATGGTGCTCCCAGACAAGCCTGCCTCTCTCCCTGCTCCTCACGTTCCTTGTCTCCTTCCCTCCCTCCTCTCCTCATGCTGGGTCACCTTTCCTCCTCCTTTTTCTGTTGTCTTTTCTTCCCCCCATTCCTGTCTCCTGTCCTCTCCTCTCTTCTCTTTTTTTCTTGCTCTATCTGTCTCTCTCTGTCTCTCTATCTCTGTCTCTCTCCCTCCTTCCCTTCCTTCCTCACCCCCCCATTCTCTCATCTCTTCCTGTCTTACCCTCTGCCTCCTCCTAGTGATTGGATCTCCAGACCACCAGGGAAGGCTATAAAATCTGGGTATTTTGCAGCTGCATTGGCAAATACCTTAATAAGCTGAAATCTTACTGAATTGACTGTTGTTGTGGAGAAACAGCTTCCCTTCATCTCTTCTTTCTTCTTAGGGTATAGAGCCATAGCTATAGAGCTGGGAGAGACCTTAGATATCATCTAGTCTAACTCTTTCATTTCACAGATAAGGAAACTGAGACCAAGATAGGGTGTCTTCTGCAAGTTAGTCAGGGAGCAAGTGGCTGAGCCAGGATTCAAACCGAGAATCTCTCTCCAAATCCAGCATTCTTGCTGCTGTGTTGTATTGCTGTATGGCCCCTGTCTCCATCTTTGTCTCTCCACCTCCTTTGTCTTTGGCACACAGATATGCCCAACACAGAGGCAGACACAGCACATACGCATAGGGACACAGGCAAAGGGGAGCCACGCCCCTCTACCCCTGACAGACCTGCTTGCATGTGCACATTCATTGATCAGGCAGTGGTACCTGAAAGGAAGAAGCAAGCTGGCTGCTCCCTCCCTCCCTTCCTCCCTCCTCCCTGCTGCTGCTGCTGCAGAATTTGGCTGCTCCATCTTAGCCTCGGGGCCTCCTACCCCACCTGCTCAGATCTCTGCAGCCTCCCAGTGTCCTTCCCTGCCTCTCACACCCCACCTTGCTCTGAAGAGCCCCCAGAGGGCCCCAGAGGGCCTCCCCTCCTCCCCTGGCAGCTTCTCCCATCACGTTGATTTAAGTGGTTTCTTGCCTGCCCTTTGCACACCCCTCCTCCCGTAATCAATCTCTAACTAACCACCGTTCAGAACTGGTTGTAAACCAGTCATGGTTAATGGCACTGGGGGGAGGGGAGGACCCGTCCTGATGTTCTTAACAGCTTTAGCTTTGGAATACTTTGTCTTTACGGCCCCCCCAGGTTTCTGTCTCCCCCCTTCCCCTCAGCCACAGCTTCCCAGACCCTCCTTGGTCCTCATTCTCTTTGAGAGGTCCCAAGTTACCTTGGACAGGGGGATTTCTTTATAGACTTTAAGACCCAGGAACAAAGCTGCTTTCAATCAGGGAAGGAGGGATTGAGAACAATTAAGCCAGGGGGATCCTTCCCAACAAGGCCCCCAACCTATGTCCCCTCCCTCCCTCCTCCTCTTTTCTTCCCTCCTTCCTTCCTTCCCACCAAGCGACTTGATAGCAGGGATATTCTTGCTGCAGAGCTGTTTTGGTCTAGGCAAGCAAAGAAGATCCCCTGGGCTCTGTAGCTAGGTAGGTGCATGGAAATGGAATTCCCTTTTCTTCCTCAATCACCAGACAGCCTTCCCAAACCTTCACTTTTAGAAAAACAAAGGAGAAATAGAGGCAGAGGATATCAGGGATGTTCTCTGGTCTCCAAGTGGGGTGGGGATGAGAGAGATGGGAAAGGGACCATCTCTGACTGGCACCCTGTTTATAGGAGTGCAGCCCAACCAGTAGGAAGGAAATATTTGGTCTTTCTGATTCAAAGAATCATAGATTTAAAGCAGGGAGCTTAATGGGTATTTCATTCTGTCACCTCATTATATAGACAAACTATTTCCTATCACCAAACCTGTGAACTCCCCATCTCCCCTCCTTGGAATGTACTTCCTCCTTCCCGTTTGCCTCTCAGAAGAACCCTTAACGGCTCAGTCCTATAAGAGTCCTCTCCTGATCCCCACTTGTATTTATTTTGTAGCTGTGTGTACATGCTGCTCCTCCCATCCCCACCACACCCCCAAAGTAGA